>JAMPIV010015904.1:303602-622249 GCA_024509875.1 Oreohelix idahoensis
CCATCAGTTGCTATTTAGACGCTGACAGGCTTCGGTTGACTACTCGAGCGGAAAGTTGACTCACATTTCTGACCGTCAATATGTCACAGAAGCCTTGACCCTTATCGTAACGTAGCTTCTGTCAACAAATACAAATGAAAATTTCCATTTTACTCAATAGTGAAATTTAATGAAAAAAACGTAGAAATCACGTTTACAATTACCCAGTACCGGCTTGTGTAAAAACCCGGTCTCTTCACGATGTCACTAGCTCTCTCTATCACATGTAGATATCATAGAATTCTTGGGGACAACATGACCGACCTTGAATGTCGCCGCTGCCTTACGCTGAAACAAAGTCTCACATTCACAACAACAAGTAGAGCAAGCAATAGTATTCAAGCATCCACTGTTATTTTTATTCTGTTTACCTCGATTATAAATGACTCTGGGCTCATGTTGAACAAAATTAGCACAATTGCGCTTATTATTTGTTCTATGATCAAAATACTTATTATTACCGTTGCCTTGTTTACAAATAATGACTTTAGTCTTTTGTTTAGGAACATTCCTCTGGTGATGTAAGGCAACATTTGAAAAGCTATAACCTTTATCATACTTTCCAACATTCTTACTATCAAAACTTTGAGATTTGTTAAATTGTCTACAGTATCTACGAGAGGGAAAATTATTATTTACTGATCCCCCTTGGTAATGTTTAATCTTGGGGTTATCTCTCTTACTAGAACTGTTTTTCTTTTCCCTTATGGGAATATATTTACCAATAGTTTCAAACTGACTGTGCTGAGTTTGACAACTGCCAGAAACAATAGTATCTCTATTGTTCCGCATATGGGTTTCATCTTTGGAACAAGTAGTAATAGTCTTAACACCCGCTATTAATTTCTGAGTATTTCCAGTAGTAGAGAAATATTTGTTCTTATGAATCTTGACCTGAAATTTATCACCTATCTTTTCCTGACCAACAGAACTGGCTGTTACACAAGAATCTTTGTTGGTCTGACGCCAAGAATTATTACTGGAACTACCAGTAATATTAGAACTTTTAAAGTTGTATTTACCACGATAAGATCTATCTTTACCATGAATGAAATCTCTCTGAGCAAAAAGTGTATGGGGTTGACTTTTCGCAACTTTCTGTCTATCATTGTGAACATTGACAGAAGAGCACCTTTTGTTTTTCAAAACCATATCTAGTAAGCCAAATATTCTTTCCCTTGCTTCCGCAATTTCATTATCTTTAAGTGAAATCGTTTCACTTAACCTTTTATTTAACTCCTTAACAGCCAAAACTTTGTCACTTTCTTCTGCTAGCAAATTTTCAATTTTAGCGACCTTCTCTTTCTCAGCCGTCAACTCCACTAAAGTCTCTTTCTCGTACTGTTCTTTATTTGCCCTCAACTGAGTCAACTCTATCTGAAGTGTTTCAGTCTGGACATCATCATTGTTTTCCATAATCTCATTACTCTTCTTGGGGGGTACAATATTCATCTCCCCAATTTGATCACTGAGCATCGCATTATCATTCATCACCTCATGAAGCATTTCTATGTAAGTCTTCTCACAGACATTTCTCTCAACCTTCAATTTCTCATATATCTCTTTCTGTTCTTGAAGTTCCCGCGTGAGATTACCTATCTGAGTTTCCAAGTCTTGGACTTTGCTTAAAGCTGAATTTAATGTAGCTTGTGCACTAGAAAGTTCTGAGTTTGATTCAAGTATCTCACTTTTAAGCCTATACACAGTTGCCTGTAGTTCGTTCTCTTTAGCAACACCTTCTAGGAAATTCTCTCTTTGCTGTAGAGCACTTTGTTTGTTTACTTTTGCTTGTTTCTCAATTCTCAATTCCCTTTCCTGCTCATCAGATGTATGGTTGTGGATTATTTTGAACATGCTTTGCATTATATGTCCGTGTTCACGTTCAATATACTGTTGCAAAAACACACGAAGGTGCCGTAGCAAATTCACCAAATCCTTGGCCATTACCAAATTGCAAACAAACTTAAAGTTGTGTTCAGCAAATAACTCCAGGGATGTTGACACATTGATCAAAAAATCATCCATTATCCATTCTCCAAGTCGTGCACCTCTCAATCCCTTACCATCTCTACCTACCACCAATGCAGACTCCAACATAGGCCTTATATCTGTAGGGTACCTATCACGATCCATGGTGATTCACTTACTTATTGAAATATATCTAGTAATCACTTATAGTTATGACAAATTACTGTCGCAAAAGGTTGGACAATTAACTTTCCAGCTCACAAAGCCAACTATTTGTCAAGAAATGAGCTTATTCCTCAATTCTGTATCACCAATCCTTTTTATAGCACCTTTATCAAGTCACATCATTATCAGGAAAATCGACATATGTCAACAGCCATTAACACCTATGCATCAAATCTTAATCATATGTCAAATTAGACATAAACAACAATAATAACAAAATGAGCAATTAGGGAGGCCCAGCGACATATATGAAGTGACACAATTTACACAAGACACAATCACTTATCTGTCAATGATCCCGCTTCTTTTCCGCCACGACACTGGGTATCACACAGACTGCTAAAACCTCCACTGCGGGAAAGCACTGCAACTTGATTCGTTTCTCTTCAGGTAATTTCGTCAATATGATATGTGCTTAACAATGCACAAGTTGACAGGAACCATAATACAGCACACACTGCAACTCTTGACTGTTCTGTAGTCTGAAATGTACACGGCAACTCCGTGTATCATAACATCTTGAACTTGTGATGGTGACAACTGGCACAGGTAACCCGAATATTGCAGGAATCCGTCACAACCCGTATAAATGCTGGTACAAATACTGTCCAAGTCTAATTGAACTTCCTTGACCACTGCAGACGTTGTTGTCGTCTATAGGCATGAAATAGGACGTCAATTGCTACTGGTGTAAAGTTGCCTTCTACCACGAATAAAGCGTGCGTCGTTTCTCAAATGCGCCACCCAGGCAGATAATAACTAGGTCACAGTTCTGAAGTACAGGAGATTCAAGCCACGCCTACATAAGGTCAATTATAACAAAGTCAAGTGTTCTACACTCTTGTCACGTGCAAGTCATATGTATTCTTTCCACCTTGTAGTGACTGATCCTCTAGATATGTTATGGTCTGGTGGACAAAATTTGATTCACATTATCCTCTTGCTTCAAGTACATATCACTGTAGAGGTAACAATTTCTTAATCGTATACGCCACTCAGGCACATCTTAAATCATATCCAATGATACGAAAACTACGCCACTTAGGTATCGACGCGAATAGTCATAGATGTCAGATCCTGTTAACTGAAAACCACCATAAATGTAAACGAGTGGTTTCAGTCTGAATGTTATTACTGGCCATAAATGTACTCGCATTCGCTAGCACAAACACGAGTCAATATAACATAACTTCCCGGGCATTAAATATCTAATACCTCCTGTCCTAATCCTGGACTTATAATAGCTTAATAGCTTCATACATCCCCACACTGGCCACCAACTGATACACCCCCCTTTACTCTCTTGTTTCCAATAAATGTAACCGCATATTTTAGCAGTAACCTCTTCTGTATTGGTTCCAACTTGACTGTAAACCATCAACTGATACCGACTAGATTTGCTGGTTTCTCACTGAATGTAATTAAACGTTAATGTTATTAGTCTGTTTACACCCACTGTTGCGAGTGTAGTGGTTTGGTCTATATCCTCGCCACACAGGCTAATTCAATATATATGTGCTGCTGTCCTGTCTCGGTGTCTGGAATGTTGACCTGGGTGTGTGTTGATATGTTCGCACACCACGGTACGTACATAAGAGTACATGCAGGAGTCAAAAAGGGTTGCAAACGTCTAGAACAGTTCGATACTGTTTATTCCGTACAACACAGACACGATGACATAAATGACACACATTCGACAGCAAAACACGAATCATAGTATATAATTTCCACACTGCATCAATACCTAATACGGCCTGTCCTAATCCTGGACTTATAATAGCTTAATAGCTTCATACATCTCCACACTGCAGTTAATATATAATATGGCCTGTCCTAATCCTGGACTGATAATAGCTTAATAGCTTCATACATCTCCACACTGCAGTTAATATATAATATGGCCTGTCCTAATCCTGGACTTATAATAGCTTAACAGCTTCACAAATCTTCATACTGCAGCTAAACATAATATGGCCTACAAAAGTACCTTAATACACAGCGAAGCCTGCATCACCCGGCAGCTTCATTAATCTTCAAAATATGGCCTACAAAAGTACTTCAATACATAGCAAAGCCTGCATCACACGGCAGCTATAATAAGGTTCATATGGCCTAAACAAATCTTCACTGCAGTGTATCACATAGGCTGTACACACAGCGAAATATATAAGTCGACATTTTCTCAAATCCTACGTAGGCATACATTATCCAAAAACACTGGGACTCGACCTCCACGGTCCACGCCCAAAACACAACTCTCAAATCACACACTAGTCCCGCCAAAAAACCCGTCACGAGATTCGGCTGTCTTGAACACCGTTCTCGATAACACATGCAGACTAGCGAGCTATTCACATGACTCAAAACAGTACAGAATAAATACATTAAACAGCGTTCACACGCTTATCTGTACTCTGTCACCCGAAAATAGGAAAAGATAATTCTATCCTAAAGTCAAACAAGTATCCGCTTAATCAAGCGTTGCAACTCGAAATTTAATATGTTCCAAACATTCTAAAGATTACTTCCCCTTCCATAAGTTCCACCTGCAACAAATGCCTAAGAATTCTCTCTATAAAATAGTCTGTTTCTGTATTAAATGCTGACGACGAAAAGATAGAAGAAGACATAAACAAATAGTTCATGCAAACAAAAATCTGCTGGACAGATAATTTCAAGACCCATTTTATATGAGACAGTTCTAATGTTTAATAAGTACAGATTAATGTCTTTTTTTTTTTCGTGAATGAGTTTATTTTTCCTTAATTCCATTATCCGAAATTTCGATTATCCGCACATCTTTTGTCACGAATTACTTCATATACTTGGTGTTCTACTGTAATTTTGCAGCGGTGGTTTCTGTAGAAATCTGTTTTATATGATGAGGCTGCAAACCTCATGCCCAACCTCATACTTGTCTCTTCTTACAACATGCCTGTAGTGAACAGTAGTCAATTCTTTCTCTGTCCCTTCAGAGATCACCGGAAGCTACATGGGGCGTTGTCAACCTATGGGTGAAGTAAACGTTGAAAGTAGACGGCAAGGAGGACTACAGGGCGTCATAAGGAATGGAAACATCATGAGATTCACATACAACAGTCAGCCAATACTGAGAGCAGTCAATAACATCAAATCATCAATGCGGGACCTCAGACGCGTCAACAGTGAGAAATGCAGTTAGCGACCCATAGCTAGACTGCTTGCGTCAGGGTCAGCGAACCTGAGCTGACCAAGACCCTACTCCACCTCCAAGTGGTGGTCCTGGAAACAGGCTGCATCACTGCAGTCTGGCTGAGTGAGTAGGGATCGAAGAGGGAAGGCTAACCCGGTCCCAAAAATGCTGAGCTGAAGTCGGATGTGTCGGCCGAAAGGCGCAAATATCGCAGCTTCGCTGTAAACGGACACAACGCAACCAACGTCCTTTTCAGGACGAACGAAGAAGAAAAAGAAAATCATCAATGCAAAGGACAGAAGACGTTGGAAATATATAATGATCAGTGATGGCGTGTGTGGGGAAAAAGGAGTCTGGTGCGTTTGCTGATGATGGGAGATGATTGATGGATTGGGTGTCATTTCAGACACCTCCGGGCTTTCCTACCCTTCTCCCCCTTTTTTAATAACATGGCACTTGTGAGATATTTTTTTGTTGGTGCATTTGTTTGTTTTGTATTTTGTTTGTTTTTATTTATTTTTGTTTGTTGCATTGGGGAAGGGGAGTGCACTCACAGCATTTAATAACTTCCCTCTTCCAAAAAAAAAAAGAGTAAAACCCTTGATCTGAACTTTACATTCTGAGACGGACCTCCCTGTTCATGAGAGAGACTGACATGCAGTCGGGATTCAGAGTAGTGTCGGTAGATTTTCCGTGGAGTCGGTAAAAAATGTCCGGACTCCGACTCAGAGTTTTGTGCCACATGACTAGTAAAATAGGACACATATGGGAAACCAAGAGCCAGGGGTCCAGACCCCCACGACGACCCAGAGTTCACTGGGAGGAAAACATTAGACAATCCCTGAAGGACCAAGGACTACACTGGAGCTAGGCCAGGAGGAAGCCAGCCAACAGAATAGTATGGCACTCTCTCTGGCACATCTCTACACCCCAGGGTAGTAGAAGAAAAACGGCTAAGTAAGTAAGTAAGTATTTCTAGTAAAAAACTGTAGTCGGAGTCGGACTTCTAAAAATTCAGGAGTCTGAAACTGTTTTGGCCGACTCTACAACTCTGCTGACATGGCTATATGACAGCCAAAGAAGAAGACAAATATGTTCCAACATGCTCTGACATGTGACATTAGAGACGTGCTCTGACATGTGACATTAGAGACGTGCTCTGACATGTGACATTAGAGACGTGCTCTGACATGTGACATTAGAGACGTGCTCTGACATGTGACATTAGAGACGTGCTCTGACATGTGACATTGAGACGTACTCTGACATGTGACATTAGAGACATGCTCTGACATGTGACATTAGAGGCGTGCTCTGACATGTGACATTAGAGACGTGCTCTGACATGTGACATTAGAGACGTGCTCTGACATGTGACATTAGAGATGGGCATTACATGATGACTGAAATATCACTTCCTATTTTCAAATTATTATTTTTTCACTCCTATTCACACACACACACAAAAATTGCCTCGTTTTGGCGAGGCGCGCCAGGTTCAACCTAGACACAGGGTTCGTTGGTTATATTAGGGCGCATGTCCAAATACAAACGACCTTGCGGCCTGTTTCAGTAACAACTAATTTATATGAAACAGACGTTACAATAAAGAGAATTAACTGTTATTCTATTCATAAAAATTCTATGTCACACTAACATTAGAATAAAGAGTGAGATAAAGTCTGGTCAACACATGATTACATAACGGGCAGCACCTGATTACATAACGGGCAACACCTGATTACATAACGGGCAACACATGATTATATAACGGGCAACACATGATTATATAACGGGCAACACATGATTACATAACGGGCAACACATGATTACATAACGGGCAACACATGATTACATAACGGGCAACACATGATTACATAACGGGCAACACATGATTACATAACGGGTAACACATGATTACATAACGGGCAACAATTGTTGTCGTCTCTTGTAACGTTAGTCTTTTGGCCATTGTAGATGTTATTATATTATTTTTCCGAGAATTGCTGCTGTTGTTATTGTTGTTGTTGCTGTTGTTGTTGATTAACTAGGGCCGCTGAGCTTTTCTCTCTTTTGCAGCCAATACCAAGATGAAGACTTCTTGGTATTATCTACATTGAAGATCTAGGGTTTTCCTCTGGCTTTTCTGTCATTCCAAAACGTGCTGAGTTGAAGTCATGAGCTCCAGTTTCTCCAGCTTAGCTGGTATTTAAAGGATCGTCACATCTGGTCTCAAGCTAGGAGTAAGAAGCGCGTGGCATACTGTACATTTCCCGCCACCCATGGGGCTCTCCAACTATGCAGAGCTAAAATACTGTGCTCTCCCAAGATATTGTGTCTTTCTGCACAGAGCCACTTCTCAGTTTTCCCTGCCTATCACTGGGTCCACAGTGAGATCCTCCTGCATGCAGTCAACCAGGTCGAAGCCAAAGAATCAAATCTTCGGCGCAAGTGACTTCTTCAAGCTTAGTGTGCAATGCTGGGTTCTTGTGGTAAAGTGGGATGTTATAAATATTTATAGGGGACTTAGTGTACTGACTGAGATCAGCTGTGAAGGTGTCTGTATCTAATAAGTGTGGTGTATTACAGATGACCTTACTTGCTACCACATTTATACCTCAGTCAGAATTATTCTGGAATATTGTGATGACTACGTTAAATGTCTAGGGTTATGAAAATGATGAAGTGTAAGTCACAACAACAACAGACAAATAAACAGTTTAATTTATTCCACAACACTCTACAACACTGTGACACTCACACACATATAACACTCTATAAGACTATCTTAAATGAGTCAAGTGTTTAAGTTTAAAAATATATGTATTAATTCTTTCAATAATGGGTATCCTGATTCAACTACACAGTGAACCAGGAATCACAATCAAATGTAATTACAAGTATTATGTACACAGTTTATATATATGAACTTTGTATTGACATAGTTTATTATTATTATTCTATGGGTGTAATTTGTGCAGTAGTAATATGAGGTAATACTGGTTTTGTTCAAGCTTGGTTGTTGTTTTTCATCATGACTTCAAGTGTTTGATTATCGGGGAAATAGTATTGGGAAAAGTTCACAGTTCCTGTCATTTGAACCAATTAATTGTCCCTCTGTGTTTAATAAAATGTCAATTTTTGAGGGGGCACATAATGTTGAGCTACTCTGGCCACAGAAGCTTATCTTTCGTGATGGCGGCAGGAAAAGACTCCTCTGCTCGATTGCTTCCTGTGTTCTGGAGACACCTCACTGGTCGCTATCTAGACCAAGGAGTATGCTGTCAGCCTCTGGATTCAGCAAAACTCAGACCAGGTGCTGCTTCAATAACTAGGACCACAGTCCCTGAAACAAGAAGGTTGTACTCCTACTTCAGATCTAATTTATAATCTATTTCCACACTGAACGCAATACATAACAAACACTGAGTTCAGAGCGGTAGGCCAACTGCTAGCTTCATCTGAAACAATTTACACCAGTATACTCCTCCCTAATGGTTACTACGCCTCTGCAATTCCAGCATTATTTCCTTCTAGTCAATAAGATAGGTGTCAGTGTACTATTTGGCAATTCCATGCAGTTTTCTTTTCTCCGACACGTTCTGTTCAGGTTGGAGCACTATATAGGCCTTGCCTCATGTTCGCTACCGAACCACGCACATATACAGACATAAATTATCAATTTACATTCAATTTTCATTAAAAAGATATCGAATATATCAAGCTTACCACAATTCATGGAAATAATACACAGATACGTTGACTGGCGATGAATAATGGCACAAATTCCGATCTGCCTCTGTCCCAGACTTTTATTTAGAAAAATATGATCTGGATCTCAACGCATTGTTTCTTAGTAAGTTTATTTTAAAATGTGGCACTGAACTGACGCTCCTCATTGACTATATTGGCGGGTCTAACCAATCGGGCCATGTTTACACAGCTTTTCAAAAAAAGTACTCCTACTCACGTTTCCCTAACAACAAAGAATTAGTATTTGTAGTCCGACTAATCGTGTTTCGCCTTACATTTACTTCTATCCAATCAAATAGGATTTAACTTGTTGGCCTATTTCCCGTAAAATGGTGGTTTCAAAACATGCCACTGTGCGATTATGATTTTGTGTTGTCTGACACCCTCAGTATTTTCTTTTGGCTATAATTTGTTAATTCCTAGACTATTTGCGTAACACTTAACATATTCTTTGTCAGCAAGTCCTAAGGAACCCAAATATATAAGTTTAATGGGGCTAAGTGGCTGCGTTCAAAATATGCATTTTCTAGGATAGTCGTGTATTTTTTATTTTTTTATGTTTAGAACCGCCACCTGTTCTGCCTTTTCGACTTCTGTCATGATTTCAGACATAAAACAGTATAATGTCATGTTTCCTAATAAGCGTTTTTCAGGTTTTTAAACCAAACTCTCGTATGGGTAGTGTTTTTTATCACGGTCTATTTGAAAAAAAGTTAGTGCTTCTGGCCTTTCGCTTGGGGAGGATGGCATTAATTGTATATCGCGAGACGCGTGTTAGTGTTGCATGCGTTCCTGCTTTCAGCCCTCACTCTCTCTATCCTAATTCCATCTGTCCTTCCGTTTATGTTAACGTAGTGTATAAAATGAAATTAATGGAAGTATTAATTTAGGTCATTAATCAGCTTGCGTATCTCAAGGTTTTCTTAGAAATGCAGTACACGTTTTATTGTAGAAAGCGTGTAGTGATGCAGTAGGCTTTACTATCAACGTGAAACGTTACAATTTGCAGACGAAGTAGAAAACAAGGGGAATTTTTGTACGCCATTGTGACAGCACTGTACTTTTACCATTTCTCTTTCCTTTTATTGAATTTTTCTGTTAGGCTTTACATTTACCTTTTAATTTATATATGTGGATTTAGAATGTTTCACGACAAATTCTCCCCTCTTAAAACAGACGTTATATGTCAGTCTATAATTCTATATATACATAGAGAAATTTATTATTATTTCTGGGGCTTACGGTGATTCTCATCACACGGATGGCGGCTTAGAAAATCCGCATCACCGGTTCGCTAATTTTATGTTTACCATGGATTAATGCAGGTGGGTCAATTCAAAGTAGGCACGACTCAAGAAATCTGCCCCAGACCTCTGCAATCCAAGAACCCATTTCAGATATGTTACTGTACAGCTGCAAGTGTTACGGCTTGTCTTACTACTGCTTAGCAATCAATATTCACCATTTTTTTTTCTCTGAGTCTGCTCAACGACATGTCCAGAGAAGATTAGATGTTCCTCAAATTGTACGTTATGAGGAGTTGATCTATATGGTGAGATCTGAGTGGTGTAGTGGATCCAACAATTTTATCATCATTCTAGAGAAGACACTAGGCGCATTCTTCAATCCAAATGGCAATCTGTTAAACTCATAGTGTCCCTCTGAGGTACTAAACGCTAGGTATGGTCTAACCTCAGGCTTTACTGGAATCTGATAGTATCCTTTACTCAGATCCACTTTTGAGAAATATTTAGCCTGGCAAACAACTGATTTGTATCCGGCAATGGATCCAGAGGGTTTCCTTAAGAGCACAACACTGGAACTATACTAAGATTCACTGTGTGAAATAATTCCTTCCTTCAACAAATAGTCTATCTCTTCCTTCAAAGCTTTCTCCTTAGCAAAAGGAATCGAATAGGGTTTCATACAGACAGGTGTGGGGTCTATCAGTTTCATATCATATTCCAATAAGTTTGTATGCCCCGGTCTGTCCGTTAACACCTCTGTATGATTATCTAGAACCTGTTGCACTCTCTCTTTCTGATTTTTCGTTAAATGTGTACTGATTTTCACCTGTGCCGCTGTCTCACAGGGGTGTAATGGATATTCAAATGATGAAAGTGGTTCCTTTTTCATCTCCATGGCAATGGACAAGGTCAACAAGTGTGTCTCTTCCTGATTTTCTCTTTCCAAATATTTCTTCAGGAGATTTACATGATAGATTTTTTCTTTCCCCTTCTTATCTATCTTATAATTTGTTCTAGACACCTTCTCTAGAACTGTATATGGACCTTGCCATCCAATTTGTAACTTATCTTGACTACCGGGTAGAAGAAGCAGTACCTTCTCTCCCACAGCCAAATCTCTGTCTTTAGCCTTCCTGTTGAAATAGGCAGCATGTTTCTTCCTGGCTTGTCTCAAATTTTCATTGGCAAGTTTCCAGCCAGTTTTTAAACGAGTGGTCAGCTCATTCACATATTGGTATGAGGATGTAATATTTTCCTCTGCCTTTTCATCAGTCCACGTTCTTAACAGCGCTTCATATGGACCTTTAATTTTGTGGACCTATTTGCCCATGCACCGGTATGGTCTCTTCCACTCGAAGCTCTATAGTGATGATTTTTCTTCCCAGAATTATCATGCACAAAACGACCGCTACCAATTCTTTTCTTGGGCCTTTCTCCCCACTTAGAATTCTTGATGAGAGATTTCCTCTCTACATCCTCTTCCTCCAGTTTGTTTAAGTCCGATTGAGGGATTTTCGGCTCATCCTGGGGTAAGACATCTTTGTGCACTCGCTGCATAGTGGCCATTGTAAAACAGTTAACTGAAGCTTGTCCGTGAAAAGGGGCTTCCCATTCCACTTGGTCCACTTTATTATTCTTTCTATTGTCAGGCCTACGTTTGCCCCGTGGCGTGTCCAGGTCCTGATCAATGTTCCCACTTGTGGGTGTTCCCTCATGTGCTATGCTACACCTTTCTACAAAATTCTCAATGTCCCACCTTGCCTTGGGCCAATAATAATTGTGAGCCACCTTTTGGATGATGGTACCTATTTTCTCATGGTCCCCATCTTTTTTCACATGTAGGCTCCTTATTAAGTCTGCCCTATATGCCTTTGGAAGAACCAACTGTCCGTGACCATTGGATCTAGTTCCGGCCTTCCTGTTAATCAACTTGTTTTTCATGTAAAAATCTCCCTTGCCTGGAGTTGTATGACAAGTTGACAATTTCCTGAAACAAGGCTTGAGGGTCTTATCCCCAGCATGTGCCTTCCTCATCTCATCTGGAGTGGTATCTAACATAATATCCTCCTCCTGTCTTGAGGTCGACCTGACCTGAAGGGTGGCCATATACACAGGTTTCCTTCTACATAGTCAGTGTTATGATTGTCCATCTGACAGTTCTTACACCACCTCCTTCCTTGGTTGAAAGATTTTCTTTCATCAAATTTCCTTTCATTGAATTGTGGGGTTTTATTTTTATTGTCATACCGTGGCCTATCAAACTGGTGCTTACTTTGGTTATGATCTCTAGGATCAAATTTATTAAAGTTCTGTGGTGCCCTAAAATAGTCTACCTGTTTCCTTTTGTTACCTGTTACCTCTGCTTGAGCTGCCTGATACCTTTCAGCAACATTTAGTAACTCACCCAGCCTCTCTGCACCTTGTTCCATGAGAAACTTTCTCAGGTCTGGAGCCATGGACTCTCTTAATTGTTCTATAAGGATCATTTCCTTAAGATCTTGGGTTTTCCCCAGAGAAGTCCATTTCTCCAAGTATGTCTCTAACCGTGCAGAGAACTGGTGATAGGTTTCACCTGACAGTAGTTTAGCATTCCTAAATTTTTTCCTATAAAATTCTGCGTTCTTTTCATATCTTAACAAAAGAGCCTGCTTTAGCATGTCATAATTTTCTTGATCACCTCTGCTCATTTTGACAAAAACTTCATAAGCTGCCCCACGAAGCCCTTGAGATAACTTTAAGCTCCACCTTTCTCTCTCTAACCCATACGTGGTAGCTAATAGTTCATATCTATTTAGATAGCTCTCAATATCATCGTCTTTCTCAACAAAATGATCTAAATGAAAGTTCATAGCTGAGGCTCCCTGACTAGCAGTGGCATCAGAGGTAAAGGGACTGGCACCATTTTCAGGAGCATGGCCCTGAAACTCAAACTCCCTTAGTCGTAACTCATGTTCCCTTTGTAATCTCTTCTCCTCCTTTTCTGCTTCCCTTTCTGCAGCTAGTCGCTTGTCTTCCCTTTCTGCAGCCTGTCTTCTTTCCTCGGCTTCCCTTTCTGCCTTTTTTTCTTCTCTTTCTGCCTCCAATTTCTTAGCCTCAGCCTCAATCTGCAGCCTCTTAATTTCTTTTTCAGCCTCTAACTTTCTTTCAGCCTCTTTGTCTAATCTTCTTTCTTCCCGTTCAATATATTTGTCACATTCCGTAGTGACATAGGAAATCATAACTTGCCCGTCTATTCCTAACTCTTTAGCAGTCTGCACAGCAGCAGATCGAAATTTGGCCAGGTCCGCCATTTTCTAACAGGTAAATGTATATAATGTCTAACTAAACAATACAATCTGTAACTAAATATCCAAGGACAACCACAGGCACTGAGAGCTCAACCTTATTTAATTCCACCCAAGGATACCTTTTAAATTTTTATTATTCCCAATATATATAATAGGAGAAAGTTCAATATCCCGGGATCGAGACCCCAATATATGTGGTAAAGTGGGATGTTATAAATATTTATAGGGGACTTAGTGTACTGACTGAGATCAGCTGTGAAGGTATCTGTATCTAATAAGTGTGGTGTATTACAGATGACCTTACTTGCTACCACATTTATACCTCAGTCAGAATTATTCTGGAATATTGTGATGACTACGTTAAATGTCTAGAGTTATGAAAATGATGAAGTGTAAGTCACAACAACAACAGACAGATAAACAGTTTAATTTATTCCACAACACTCTACAACACTGTGACACTCACACACATATAACACTCTATAAGACTATCTTAAATGAGTCAAGTGTTTAAGTTTAAAAATATATGTATTAATTCTTTCAATAATGGGTATCTGTGGTAAAGTGGGATGATATAAATACTTATAGGGGACTTAGTGTATTGAATGAGATCAGCTATGAAGTTATCTGTATCTAATAGGTGTATTGTTTTACAGATAACCTTACTTGCTACCACATTTATACCTCAGTAAGAATTATTCTGGAATATTGTGATGACTACGTTGAATGTCTAGGGTTATGTAAGTGATGAAGTGTAAGTCACAACAACAACAGACAGATAAACAATTTAATTTATTCCACCACACTTGACAACACTGTGACACTCACACACATTTAACACTCTATAAGACTATCTTAAATGAGTCACTGGTAAAGTTTCAAATATATATGTATTAATTACTTTCACTAATATATATATATATCCTGATTCAACTACACAGTGAACCAGGAATCACAATCAAATGTAATCACAATTTATATGTACATAATTTATAAATATGAACCTTGTAGTGACATATTTTATTAGTATTATCCTATGTGTGTCAGTTGTGTAGTAGTACTATGAGGTAATACTGGTTTTGTTTTTCAAGCTATGTTGTTATTTGTCATCATGACTTCAAGTGTTTGTTTATCTTGGAAATAGTATGGGGAAAAGTTCCCAGTTCCTATCAATTTAAACAAGGTATTGTCCCTCTGTTTTACTATACTGTCAATTTTAGAGGGGACACATAATGTTGAGCTCCTCTGGCCACAGAAGCTTATCTTTCGTGATGGCGGCAGGAAAAGACTCCTCTGCTCGATAGCTTCCTGTGTTCTGGAGACACCTCACTGGTCACTATCTGGACCCAGGAGTATGCTGTCAGCCTCTAGATTCAGCAAAGCTCAGACCAGGTGCTGCTCAATAACTTTAGGACCACGGTCCCTGAAACAAGAAGGTTGTACCTCCTATTTCAGAACTAATCTATAATCTATTTCCAGACTGAACACAATACATAACAAACACTGAGTTCAGAGCGGTAGGCCAACTGTCAGCTTCATCTGAAACAATTTACACCAGTATACTCCTCCCTAATGGTTACCACGCCTCTGCAATTCCAGCATTAGTTCCTTCTAGTCAATAAGATAGGTGTCAGTGTACTGTTTGGCAATTCCATGCCATTTTACTTTTCTCAGACACGTTCTGTTCAGGTTGGAGCAATATCTAGGCTTTGCCTCATGTTTGCTACTGAACTACAACACATATACAGACATAAATTATCAATTTACATTCAATTTTCATTAAAAAGATATCAAATAGTTCAAGCTTACCACAATTCATGGAAATAATACACAATTACGTTGACTGGCAATGAATATGGCACAAAATACGACCTGCCGCTGTCTCAGGCTTTTATTTAGAAAAATATAAGCTGAATCTCAACGCACTGTTGCTTTAGAAAGTTTATTTGAAAATGTGGTGCTGAACTGACGCTTCTAATTGACTATATTGGCGGGTCTAACCAATCGTGTCATGTTTACACAGCTTTTCAAAAAAGTACCCTTCCTTCCGTCTCCCCTAACAACAAAAAATAGTATTTATAGTCCGACTAATCGTGTTTCGCCTTACATTTACTGCGCTCCAATCAAATAGGATTTAACATGGGGACCTATTTCCCGTACAATGGTGGTTTTAAAATCTGCCACTGAGCGATTCTGATTTTGGTGTTGTCTGACACCCTCACTATTTCTTTTGGCTATAATTTGTTAATTCCTAGACTATTTGCGTAACACTTAACATATTATTTGTCAGCAAGTCCTAAGGAACCCAAATATACAAATTTAAGGGAGCTAAGTGGCTGCGTTCAAAATATGTATTTTCTAGGATAGTCGTGTATTTGTTTTTATTTTTATTTTTTATGTTTAGAACCGCCACCTGTCCTGCTGTACTGTCAGACTAATGTCAGGATTTTAGACATAAAACAGTAGAATGTCATGTTTCCTAATAAGCGTTTTGTAAGTTTTTAAACCTAACTCTCGTATGGGTAGTGTTTTTTATCACTGTCGATTTGAAAAAAAGTTAGTGCTTGTGGCCTTACACGCGTGATGGCATTAATTTTGTATCGCGAGACGCGTGTTTAGTGTTGCATGCGTTCCTGCTTTCAGCCCTCCCTTCTCTCTATCCTAAGTTCATCTGTCTTTTCATCACGCCGTGTATAAAATGAAATTAATGGAAGTATTAATTTAGGTCATTACGCAGGGTGCCTAGCTCAAGGTTTTCTTAGAAATGCAGTACACGTTTTATTGAAGAAAGCGTGTAGTGATGCAGTAGGCTTTACTATCAACGTGAAAGCGTGAGAATATGCAGACGAAGCATAAAAAGGGGATCTCGAGTACCGTCATTGTGACAGCACTGTTCTTTACCATTCTTCTTTCCTTTTATTGAATTTATGTGTTAGGCTTTACATTTACCTGATAATTTATATATGTGGATTAGAATTTCTCACGACAAATTCTCCCCACTTGAAACAGACGTTATATGTCAGTCTATAATTCTATATACACATAGAGAAATTTATTATCTTTCCTGGGGCTTAGGGTGATTCTCATCACACGGATGGCGGCTTAAAAAATCCGCTCCCAGATTTGTTTTTCCACTTATATACTCTATGCTAAACTCATAAGGCTGCATCAGTAATGACCAACGGAGTAATCTAGAATTTTCATGTCTAGCCTGCGCTAGAAACGACAAGGGTTTGTGATCCGTTTGCAACTTAAATGCCTTCCCATACAGATAAATATTGAATTTCTTTATCGCCCATATTACTGCAAGACATTCTTTTTCGCTAGTTGAGTAATTGGTTTCAGCTTTATTCAACTTTCTGCTAGCATATGCCACTGGGCTTAATTCCCCATCCAATGCATCTGATTTCTGTAGCAGAGTCGCACCTAACCCAATATTACTGGCATCCGTCCTTACAATAAATTCTTGACTTAAATCAGGTAGTTTCAAAATAGGTTTGCTTGTAAGCTTTTCCTTCAATTCCTGGTAAGAAAATTCGCATTGTGGAGTCAATGTAATTCGATCTGGATGTCCTTTACGTGTCAAATCAGTTAACGGTGCACATATGGAATTAAAGTTTTTGATATACTTTTGGTAGAAACCACATAATGAGACAAAGGATCTCACGTCTTTCTTGGTTTGTGGTCTCGGGGCTTTCTTTAGTTTCTCTAAATTCTTTGGGTCAGGGGTCATGTTTCCCTGATAAACTGTGTGTCCCAAGAATTCTAATTCTTTACATCCAACGCAACATTTGGTTGGTCGGGCTGTCAAATTCGCTTCTCTAAGTCGATTAAACAGCATGTTCAGAGAGTCAATGTGTTCCTCAAATGTTTCTGTGGCTATAAGGATATCATCCATGAAATTTGTGACGCATGGATTATTCAGAGTGTCCAATAATTTTATCATCATTCTAGAGAAGACACTAGGCGCATTCTTCAATCCAAATGGCAATCTGTTAAACTCATAGTGTCCCTCTGAGGTACTAAACGCTAGGTATGGTCTAACCTCAGGCTTTACTGGAATCTGAAAGTATCCTTTACTCAGATCCACTTTTGAGAAATATTTAGCTTTATTTAGTCTGGCAAACAACTGATTTGTATCCTTCAATGGATCCACCTGTCCTTCTGTAATAGCATTCAGTCTCCTGTAATCTATACAGAGTCTATGTTCTCCAGAGGGTTTCCTTAAGAGTACCACACTGGAACTATGCGCAGATTCACTGTGTGAAATAATTCCTTCCTTCAACAAATAGTCTATCTCTTCCTTCAAAGCTTTCTCCTTAGCAAAAGGAATCGAATAGGGTTTCATACAGACAGGTGTGGGGTCTATCAGTTTCATATCATATTCCAATAAGTTTGTATGCCCCGGTCGGTCTGTGAGCACCTCTGTATGATTATCTAGAACCTTTTGCACTCTCTCTTTCTGATTTTTCGTTAAATGTGTACTGATTTTCACCTGTGCCGCTGTCTCACAGGGGTGTAATGGATATTCAAATGATGAAAGTGGTTCCTTTTTCATCTCCATTGCAATGGACAAGGTCAACAAGTGTGTCTCTTCCTGATTTTCTCTTTCCAAATATTTCTTCAGGAGATTTACATGATAGATTTTTTCTTTCCCCTTCTTATCTATCTTATAATTTGTTCTAGACACCTTCTCTAGAACTGTATATGGACCTTGCCATCCAATTTGTAACTTATTCTGTCTACCGGGGAGAAGAAGCAGTACCTTCTCTCCCACAGCCAAATCTCTGTCTTTAGCCTTCCTGTTATAATAGGCAGCATGTTTCTTCCTGGCTTGTTTCAAATTTTCATTGGCAAGTTTCCAGCCAGTTTTTAAACGAGTGGTCAGCTCATTCACATATTGGTATGAGGATGTAATATTTTCCTCTGCCTTTTCATCAGTCCACGTTCTTAACAGAGCTTCGAGTGGACCTTTTATTGGCCTTCCAAACAATAATGTTGCCGGGGCCATACCGGTTGAACTATGGGGTACCTCCCGATAAGCAAAGAGGGCGGCGTGAAGGTACTGGTCCCATGTATCTGGTTTTTCGTGTGCCAACTTTCTCAGGATTGACATCAACGTGCCATTAAATCTTTCCACTTGGCCGTTCCCTTGGGGGTGGTACACACTACAATGGAAGTGTTTGGCCTGGAAGATCCTGAAAACTTCTTCTGTTAGTTTCCCCTTGAACTGAGAGCCATTATCAGTCAAGATTTGATTGGGAAAGCCTAACCTTGTGAAAATTGTGAGTAATGCCTCTGCCACATGTTTAGAATCAATCGATGACAGGGCTACCGCCTCTCCCCACATAGAACAAGTGTCCACCAGAGTCAGAATGTAGCTGTTCCTTCTCTTAGTTCGAGTGAGAGGTCCCACAAGATCCACGGCAACTCTCTCAAAGGGTGTTCCAACTATGGGCATTTCCCCCAGAGTTGCTGGTGCAGTCCAATGCTTAGGTGCTACTCGTTGGCACTCTGGACAGGATTTTACATATCGTTTGATATCTTCAGTTATCCCTGGCCAGAAATAGTGACAAGCTATACGCTGTCCTGTTGCGCTGATCCCCATATGACCACTGAAGGGAATCGCATGCCCTAGTTCCAACACTTTAGTCCTATATGAAGTGGGAAGGACCAGCTGTCCGTGACCATTGGATTCAGATCCAGCCTTCCTATAAATCAGTTTGTTCTTCATATAAAATTCTCCCTTGCCTGGAGGTGTATGAGATTTGGGCAACTTCTTGAAACACGGCTTGAGTGTTTTGTCCTCCGCCTGTGCCTTCCTCATCTCATCTGGATGAGTATTTATTGGATTATCCTCCTCCTTTTTAGACTGTGATCTGGTCTGCACTGTTGCCAATATCACAGGTCTCTTGGGATTCCCCAAGAAGACATATCTACACCCCAATATCAGAGGGTAGATTGGCTCATTTATCACTGCTGCTTTTATGATTCCTTCCACATATCGCGTTTTCACCTTTATCCGGGCGACGGGAAGTGTCATGGTAGCTACATCCTTGGTTGCAGTTTGAATCTCCACTGTTTCTGTGGTGTATTGATCTGCCTGCACCAGGTGAGAACTCACAACGGAATCGTAATCTAAACCTGTATCATATAAACACCTTATGGTGACACCATTACAGATGACATCTTCACACACTGGGGGGTGGTATGGTTCCTGTAGTTCTGCAGGTTTGACCTTTTTTTTCCTTTTTTCCAGATGTCATAGCAGCACAATGAGGAGGTTTCCTTCTACAATGGTCAGTGTCATGATTGTTCATCTTACAATTTTTACACCACCTTTTCCCTTGGTTGAAAGATTTTCTTTCATCATATATTTCCTTTCATCGAATTGTGGGGTTTTATTTTTATTGTCATACCGTGGCCTATCAAATTGGTGCTTACCTTTGTTTTGATCTCTAGGATCAAATTTATTAAAGTTCTGTGGTGCCCTAAAATTTTCTACCTGTTTCTTTTTATTACCTAATACCTCTGCCTGAGCCGCTTGATACCTTTCTGCAACATTTAGCAACTCACCCAGCCTCTCTGCACCTTGTTCCATGAGAAACTTTCTCAGGTCTGGAGCCATGGACTCTCTTAATTGTTCTATAAGGACCATTTCCTTAAGATCTTGGGTTTTCCCCAGAGAAGTCCATTTCTCCAAGTATGTCTCTATCCGTGCAGAGAACTGGTGATAGGTTTCACCTGACAGTAGTTTAGCATTCCTAAATTTTTTTCTATAAAATTCTGCGTTCTTTTCATATCTTAACAAAAGAGCCTGCTTTAGCATGTCATAATTTTCTTGATCACCTCTGTTCATTTTGGCAAAAACTTCATAAGCTGCCCCACGAAGCCCTTGAGATAACTTTAAGCTCCACCTTTCTCTCTCTAACCCATAAGTGGTAGCTAATAGTTCATATCTATTTAGATAGCTCTCAATATCATCGTCTTTCTCAACAAAATGATCTAAATGAAAGTTCATAGCTGAGGTTGAGGCTCCCTGACTAGCAGTGGCATCAGAGGTAAAGGGACTGGCACCATTTTCAGGAGCATGGCCTTGAAACTCAAACTCCCTTAGTCGTAACTCATGTTCCCTTTGTAATCTTTTATCTTCTGCTTCCCTTTCTGCAGCTAATCTCCTCTCTTCCCTTTCTGCAGCCAATTTCTTCTCTTCTCTTTCTGCAGTCAATTTCTTCTCTTCTCTTTCTGCAGTCAATTTCTTCTCTTCTCTTTCTGCAGTCAATCTTCTTTCTTCTGCTTCCAATTTCTTAGCCTCAGCCTCAATCTGCAGCCTCTTAATCTCAGCCTCAAATTGTAACTTCTTAATTTCCTTTTCAGCCTCTAACTTTCTTTCGGCCTCTTTTTCTAATCTTCTTTCTTCCCGTTCAATATATTTGTCACATTCAGCAGTGACATAAGCAATCATAATTTGCCCGTCCATTCCTAACTCTTTTGCAGTCTGCACAGCAGCAGATCGAAATTTGGCCAGGTCCGCCATTTTCTAACAGGTAAATGTATAAAATGTCTAACTAAACAATACAATCTGTAATTACTTATCCAAGGACACCACAGGCACTGAGAGCTCAACGTTATTTATTTCCACCCAAGGATACCTTTTAATTCTTATTATTCCCAATATATATAATAGGAGAAAGTTCAATATCCCGGGAGCGAGACCCCAATATATGTGGTAAAGTGGGATGATATAAATACTTATAGGGGACTTAGTGTATTGACTGAGATCAGCTGTGAAGGTATCTGTATCTAATAGGTGTAGTGTTTTACAGATAACCTTACTTGCTACCACATTTATACCTCAGTCAGAATTATTCTGGAATATTGTGATGACTACGTTGAATGTCTAGGGTTATGTAAGTGATGAAGTGTAAGTCACAACAACAACAGACAGATAAACAATTTAATTTATTCCACCACACTTGACAACACTGTGACACTCACACACATTTAACACTCTATAAGACTATCTTAAATGAGTCACTGGTAAAGTTTCAAATATATATGTATTAATTACTTTCACTAATATATATATATCCTGATTCAACTACACAGTGAACCAGGAATCACAATCAAATGTAATCACAATTTATATGTACATAATTTATAAATATGAACCTTGTAGTGACATATTTTATTAGTATTATCCTATGTGTGTCAGTTGTGTAGTAGTACTATGAGGTAATACTGGTTTTGTTTTTCAAGCTATGTTGTTATTTGTCATCATGACTTCAAGTGTTTGTTTATCTTGGAAATAGTATGGGGAAAAGTTCCCAGTTCCTATCAATTTAAACAAGGTATTGTCCCTCTGTTTTACTATAATGTCAATTTTAGAGGGGACACATAATGTTGAGCTCCTCTGGCCACAGAAGCTTATCTTTCGTGATGGCGGCAGGAAAAGACTCCTCTGCTCGATAGCTTCCTGTGTTCTGGAGACACCTCACTGGTCACTATCTGGACCCAGGAGTATGCTGTCAGCCTCTAGATTCAGCAAAGCTCAGACCAGGTGCTGCTCAATAACTTTAGGACCACGGTCCCTGAAACAAGAAGGTTGTACCTCCTATTTCAGAACTAATTTATAATCTATTTCCAGACTGAACACAATACATAACAAACACTGAGTTCAGAGCGGTAGGCCAACTGTAGCTTCATCTGAAACAATTTACACCAGTATACTCCTCCCTAATGGTTACTACGCCTCTGCAATTCCAGCATTAGTTCTTTCTAGTCAATAAGATAGGTGTCAGTGTACTGTTTGGCAATTCCATGCCATTTTACTTTTCTCAGACACGTTCTGTTCAGGTTGGAGCAATATCTAGGCTTTGCCTCATGTTTGCTACTGAACTACACACATATACAGACATAAATTATCAATTTACATTCAATTTTCATTAAAAAGATATCAAATATTTCAAGCTTACCACAATTCATGGAAATAATACACAATTACGTTGACTGGCAATGAATATGGCACAAAATCCGACCTGCCGCTGTCTCAGGCTTTTATTTAGAAAAAATATAAGCTGAATCTCAACGCACTGTTGCTTTAGAAAGTTTATTTGAAAATGTGGTGCTGAACTGACGCTTCTAATTGACTATATTGGCGGGTCTAACCAATCGTGCCATGTTTACACAGCTTTTCAAAAAAGTACCCTTCCTTCCGTCTCCCCTAACAACAAAAAATAGTATTTATAGTCCGACTAATCGTGTTTCGCCTTACATTTACTGCGCTCCAATCAAATAGGATTTAACATGGGGACCTATTTCCCGTACAATGGTGGGGTGAAAATCTGCCACTGAGCGATTCTGATTTGGGTGTTGTCTGACAACCCTCACTATTTCTTTTGGCTATAATTTGGTAATTCCTAGACTATTTGCGTAACGTTTAACATATTCTTTGTCAGCAAGTCCTAAGGAACCCAAATATACAAATTTAAAGGAGCTAAGTGGCTGCGTTCAAAATATGCATTTTCTAGGATAGTCGTGTATTTGTTTTTATGTTTTTTTATGTTTAGAACCGCCACCTGTCCTGCTGTACTGTCAGGACTAATGTCAGGATTTTAGACACATAAAACAGTAGAATGTCATGTTTCCTAATAAGCGTTTTGTAAGTTTTTTAAACCTAACTCTCGTATGGGTAGTGTTTTTTTTTCACTGTCGATTTGAAAAAAAGTTAGTGCTTGTGGCCTTACACGCGTGATGGCATTAATTTTGTATCGCGAGACGCGTGTTTAGTGTTGCATGCGTTCCTGCTTTCAGCCCTCCCTTCTCTCTATCCTAAGTTCATCTGTCTTTTCATCACGCCGTGTATAAAATGAAATTAATGGAAGTATTAATTTAGGTCATTACGCAGGGTGCCTAGCTCAAGGTTTTCTTAGAAATGCAGTACACGTTTTATTGAAGAAAGCGTGTAGTGATGCAGTAGGCTTTACTATCAACGTGAAAGCGTGAGAATATGCAGACGAAGCATATAAAGGGGATCTCGAGTACCGTCATTGTGACAGCACTGTTCTTTACCATTCTTCTTTCCTTTTATTGAATTTATGTGTTAGGCTTTACATTTACCTGATAATTTATATATGTGGATTAGAATTTCTCACGACAGTATCCTGATTCATCTACACAGTGAACCAGGAATCACAATCAAATGTAATTACAAGTATTATGTACACAGTTTATATATATGAACTTTGTATTGACATAGTTTATTATTATTATTCTATGTGTGTAATTTGTGCAGTAGTAATATGAGGTAATACTGGTTTTGTTCAAGCTTGGTTGTTGTTTTTTATCATGACTTCAAGTGTTTGATTATCGGGGAAATAGTATTGGGAAAAGTTCACAGTTCCTGTCATTTGAACCAATTAATTGTCCCTCTGTGTTTAATAAAATGTCAATTTTTGAGGGGGCACATAATGTTGAGCTACTCTGGCCACAGAAGCTTATCTTTCGTGATGGCGGCAGGAAAAGACTCCTCTGCTCGATTGCTTCCTGTGTTCTGGAGACACCTCACTGGTCGCTATCTAGACCAAGGAGTATGCTGTCAGCCTCTGGATTCAGCAAAACTCAGACCAGGTGCTGCTTCAATAACTAGGACCACAGTCCCTGAAACAAGAAGGTTGTACCTCCTACTTCAGATCTAATTTATAATCTATTTCCACACTGAACGCAATACATAACAAACACTGAGTTCAGAGCGGTAGGCCAACTGCTAGCTTCATCTGAAACAATTTACACCAGTATACTCCTCCCTAATGGTTACTACGCCTCTGCAATTCCAGCATTATTTCCTTCTAGTCAATAAGATAGGTGTCAGTGTACTATTTGGCAATTCCATGCAGTTTTCTTTTCTCCGACACGTTCTGTTCAGGTTGGAGCACTATATAGGCCTTGCCTCATGTTCGCTACTGAACCACGCACATATACAGACATAAATTATCAATTTACATTCAATTTTCATTAAAAAGATATCGAATATATCAAGCTTACCACAATTCATGGAAATAATACACAGATACGTTGACTGGCGATGAATAATGGCACAAATTCCGATCTGCCTCTGTCCCAGACTTTTATTTAGAAAAATATGATCTGGATCTCAACGCACTGTTTCTAAGTAAGTTTATTTTAAAATGTGGCACTGAACTGACGCTCCTAATTGACTATATTGGCGGGTCTAACCAATCGGGCCATGTTTACACAGCTTTTCAAAAAAAGCTGTACTCCTACTCACGTTTCCCTAACAACAAAGAATTAGTATTTGTAGTCCGACTAATCGTGTTTCGCCTTACATTTACTTCTATCCAATCAAATAGGATTTAACTTGTTGGCCTATTTCCCGTAAAATGGTGGTTTCAAAACATGCCACTGTGCGATTATGATTTTGTGTTGTCTGACACCCTCACTATTTTCTTTTGGCTATAATTTGTTAATTCCTAGACTATTTGCGTAACACTTAACATATTCTTTGTCAGCAAGTCCTAAGGAACCCAAATATATAAGTTTAATGGGGCTAAGTGGCTGCGTTCAAAATATGCATTTTCTAGGATAGTCGTGTATTTTTTATTTTTTTATGTTTAGAACCGCCACCTGTCCTGCCTTTTCGACTTCTGTCATGATTTCAGACATAAAACAGTATAATGTCATGTTTCCTAATAAGCGTTTTTCAGGTTTTTAAACCTAACTCTCGTATGGGTAGTGTTTTTTATCACGGTCTATTTGAAAAAAAAGTTAGTGCTTCTGGCCTTTCGCTTGGGGAGGGTGGCATTAATTGTATATTGCGAGACGCGTGTTAGTGTTGCATGCGTTCCTGCTTTCAGCCCTCACTCTCTCTATCCTAATTCCATCTGTCCTTCCGTTTATGTTAACGTAGTGTATAAAATGAAATTAATGGAAGTATTAATTTAGGTCATTAATCAGCTTGCGTATCTCAAGGTTTTCTTAGAAATGCAGTACACGTTTTATTATAGAAAGCGTGTAGTGATGCAGTAGGCTTTACTATCAACGTGAAACGTTACAATTTGCAGACGAAGTAGAAAACAAGGGGAATTTTTGTACGCCATTGTGACAGCACTGTACGTTTACCATTTCTCTTTCCTTTTATTGAATTTATGTGTTAGGCTTTACATTTACCTTTTAATTTATATATGTGGATTTATAATGTTTCACGACAGTTCTCAACAAGTTTCACCACAGCTGGAATCCCTGGAAGTACGTGGATGATTTCAAGAGTCAATGAGGGTGTAATTAGCCTCACAGACAGGGGTTCACTTCCACATTTGCATATTGTAGCATTGCGCATAGCTGGTGGTCATATAAAGATGCCTCCAAATATGCCTCCATGCATATGTTTCTGGGAATAAAATTAGAAAAACAAAGAACAATTACCTGTCAAATGGCAGTCAATGCGCCTTGTTTTGACTTTTATTTGGTCCATTTGATAGCTACACATGAGGTCTATTTCACTTGTGATGTTAGATCTTCCATTTTGTCTTCTCCACAGCATCCGATTGGAAAAGTGGTTAGTCCGTTTGCCTTTCGGGGCAAAGTTATCGGATTCCTGGTTCAAAACCTGGTAGTGTCACGTTCCAGTCTACCCAGCTGGGTACCTGAATTTGCTCTGGAGTTAGGAAAGGCAAAGGCAGCGAAGAAGTGAACCGGTCACCCCAACCTCTTATAATGCTGGACCTAGACTAGTGAATGTTCTAGAACTTCAAGCGCCTACGGCAGTAGCCTATCTGTTATGGCACTTCCATTGCTATCTTCTATTGTTTGTTTTTTTTAAACTGATGAAGAAAAATATCCCGTTCAACCCCTGAAGGGTTATAACTAAGATATTTAGTGTCTCTGTTTTCATATAATATGATCTATTACCGATATGCGAACGTGGCATCATATCTTCTGTCCAGTATGTTAATTAGAGCACATTAACAATTCAAAATCCTGCGTGTGTGCGTGTTTTTCCTTAACTTCAGAGTATTTGTCGAGTTGGACAACTGTAGTGAAATCGACAAGGGATAGTGGACTGACAGAGTTATAGATTACACACACAGAAAGGTGTAAATAGGAGATGGACTTGAGACAACCTGGAAGAAGATTTACCAAAATGATCTCTCTCTCCAAGCCTCAACTCACTTATGTCTGTCTAAGCACCTCCTGCTCTCTCTCTTTTCTCTTATCATACATAGAGATTATAGTAAAGAGCTAAAAATACAAATATGGATGGAAAGGTCGTGAACAGCGCATTAATAAATGTGTAAAATTTATTAAAGAAGAAAAGCATGAAAATAATGCATATCATCACAACAACATAAAATTACATCAATAATCAAATATTCATCAATAATCATATACACCAACAACCACACACACAGATCACCATTCATAAAACCTGTAGAACACAAAGAGATAAATAATCGAGTGACAGTCCTTCGGTTTTCGGGGACCAGCTGAAGTAACTCCAGTAAGTGGTGTTTTCGTATATATCCTCCATCGGTGATGGAATTAACCTGAATAACATCACTGTATAGGCGCTATCGTTGGTGACCCCCCCTACTGGCGCGAGTTGGGCTGGGGGACGCTGTTTATCTCCTGCTGACCAACTGATTGAACTGGGCGACAGCCTGTCCGCTTTTCGGGGACCAAATGTACTAGCTCCAGGAAGTGAATTACTTGTAGATCCTTCGTGAGGGACTAGCCTACAAAACTTTCTTTGTTGGTGCTAAACGTTGGTGACTCCCCTTATAGCGTGAGTGGGGCTGGAACTCTGTCCATAGATGGCTGCTCATACGTGCGAGGTTTTAAGTATCCAGGAAATACACCAGAAGAAGTCACTTGAGGACAAAGAGACCCAGGCGCGCTTATCCGGCGCAAGGCTCCGCTGGCTGTAAATCCTGTTTAAACTGGTTTGGCTGTGGTTTGCTGAGTGCCCCGTTTAGGCACAAAAAAGGCGGGTGATATGGAATTCTGCTATAGGCATGCTGAGCGGGTTTGATATTCTGGAAGCCGCAATGCTCTGGCTGGTAATCCAATAGGCGAGTAGAGAACTACTACTGCGTTTGGCGATTCCAGATTTAGCGTTGGCTCCGTTGCACTGCGTGAGCTTAACTTGGCGTTGACAAAAAGGGGTTTTGATTCAGGAACGGGGTTGACGATTCGTGACGCTAGCGGTATTCAGAACCCTCTAGATCGAAGAGAATATTTCGTTCTTCGCCTGACTGGAATCTGCTCTCGCGAGTCGGTCTCCCTGAAACTGAGACCCAAAAGAGACACCCTTTTACTTCAAGCAAATAATAAATCACACTAACTTTATACAGAAAGTTTCGCTCCACTATGGGATTAAATTTATTGTAGTTATTGCTATGATAGTTTAGGGCTGTCTTTAACCATGTCTCCTGTTCCTTAAAAATATCAATTATCAACACGCGCCCGCATAGGCTTAATATCTTTTGCACACCCAGGTACCTGTCAGTAACTGTTCTGACAGCAAAATCTACTCCTCTTCTCCCAATCTCAACATACAGGAAACCTAACCTGTAGTTACAGTTAAATGAATATGCTTATTCATCTTACAACATTAAATGAATTTACATAAACAGATTACAGCATTTGACATTACACAAATAAATCGTATGTCCCCTTTGGGAAATATATTAGCATTCCACAAAATGAGTACAAAGAAAATGCAATGTTCTTGCTATAATAATACAGTTGTGGCTAGATCATAAGATATAATTATATCTATGCCTGGTGACTGCTTTCAGTGAAAGTTATAGACTAGTGCCTAGCCACACAAGTAAGCATAAAATGATCCTCCCTTGCCACTAGAAATATCTATCAAAAGGAATAAGTGACTATCTCCTATAATCCAGAGTTATTACCTGCATCTCACTATTCAGTTTTAAAGTGAACAATCCACACCTGACATTATCTTACAGAAATGACAGTTAATTTTGCTGACTCTTAACCCAATGGTAAGCATTCGTGGACTGATTCTACGCCTAATATCTGTTATTGTAAGTTTAACATTTAACCCATGATAAACCGTAACAGTTTAAGCACCACTTAATAGGCCGTAGACAGCGCTACCTTATCACTGAATAAATTACTAGGAGAAGTCCTCAGAAATAAATTCACTTTCCCTAACAGATATATATAAAAGCTAACATGAATCTAATATTATAATTATAAGATATGTCAACTCACCCCGAAAAATGACTAGAACATAGGCAAACACATTCTAGTACTGTGTTAAAGTTTGCCTTATCTCATGATGGTCATCTACGGGCCAGGAAAATTTACGAATGTCTTTGTCTATTAAAACCAGTCTACTCTTATAGATCACAAGGGACGCTCCCCCCGAACACCTGGCGTGCGTATTTCTACAGAAGTTCGGCGAAAGACGTAATCTAGAGTAAGACAAAAGAAATCGTGCGAAAGTTCCCCAGGTAGAGAAATGCATAACATTATGCTCTATCTTGTCTAAGGGGCGAAAACCCAAAGACTGACCGCGGGTTGTTATCTTCCCCTGAAACAGATCACACTCGTTACCCAGGCCTCAAAGGGTAACAGCCGCTCGTCATCAAACGTTTTAAAGCGACCAGAGAAATTCCCCTGTTGGGACCACAGAGGGTACCCGCCGCTAACGAACCGTTTCTTTCACAGAAACCGTCTTGGCTCGTTCTAACACTTAAAGCGGACCCGAGAAATGTTTCTCTGGTCGAACAGGTGCGTTTAGATAACATTACGTCTAGCGTTAGCTGACCGCAGCTGGCCAGCGTAAACAACCTCGGGTGGGGTTGAGAAGGTGAAAAAAAATGTAGGTAGAATATGAAAGAAACGAAAATACAAAATGTCTCGGAAAACAGAACATTTAAAGGAGTAATCAAATTATGGACAAGATGGTAAAATAAATTATCTTTCACGTGACAAGTGCCCCCCCCCCCCCCCCTTTTAAAGTTCGAGGAATACGGACAAAAAATGACAGTAATTTATCTTTTCCATCGTCTTTTGTTACCTGTCATTGGAACATCCTATACTCATAAAACCAAATACGTTTCCAATTTCTGTCTGTCTGTATGACTAGCTCCGAGTTCATTTCTTTTCTTCCCTCTGTCTAATAGACGTTCAGCGAATGGGATTTTGCGAGGCCACTGAACACTGACATAATCTGTTTCCGTGTGAACATGACCTTCCTTCCCCAATTTGCTTTGTCTGTCCATGGTCCGGAAAATTATCCGCACCTGTTGTGAGTTTCGGCCCCGCCTGAACTCACTGGCCACTGCATAGGTAATCCGCCTGTTATGTGCAGTGTAATCGTTGCTGGACTCGGGCTGTTTAATTTCCGTTATGGGTTTACCTGTCGCGGACTTGAATAACCCTGTATAGCTGCAGTCTATAGGGATTTTTCGCGCGCGTGTAACCCTAGTTGGTAAATAAAGCCGTTCGTTGGCCGAAGAAATGCTAGCATTTTTCTTCTGCCTCTCCACACCTACTCCGCTGTTTCGGCGGGAGCATTGATCAATCTTCAGACCTGTGCCGTCTAAAGGCGGGTCTGGAGCTTTCCTTGCCTTGCCAGTCACAACTCTGGCTTGGTCAACGGAAATGATCAAGTTGTTCTGTAATGGCCTGGCGGAGGCGACTACTTTGCTGTCCATCAGTGGGGTTGAGACCACTGGAATAATGCGATTTGAATGAGAAAACTCTGCTGCCTGAAGCAAAGAGTAATCGATCGCATTCTGGGGTTCTACTAAATCATAACAGATCTCCGTAGCTTCTATCCGTGAAGACAGATAGGTAATATCTGCGAGTTGCAGAGTTTGTTGAGTCGCTTTCCCATTACTAGCATGACGTGAGCCAAGGCTCTCAACAATGGCTCTGTACAGTAGTAAGGCAGCTTTTCTCACTGTCTTCTGCCCTGAGAAGTGTGAGAGACTCAAATGGAATACCAGGGATCCCTTCGCCTGGAACCCTGTGTCCATCATAAACGTCAACTTTGCCCTCCCCTGAGGAAGTTACTGGCGTCAGTTGAACTTTGTCCTGCAATGCGAGATCCACTTCCTGGTTGACAGGCCCCGCAGACTGCATGCAAAGGACTGGACGGTTTGAGATCCCGTTTGATCGCGAAGTGCCCGAGAGAAAAAACTCTCGGTGTGTTTTTCCAAAGTTCCTTGGAACGGTTTGGAAAGTTTAACCCTTTTAGCAGGCGACTTATTCTTGCACCTTTTAAGCTCAGGGTGATAAGAGGAGCGGCGCCTCCTTTCTACGATCGTTGAGTTGGAGGGATACGCCTCTGCATATGGTTTTTCGCTGTCCGGCCGGGAATCTTGCGAAATATAACGTGATAGGGTGTGGCTCCCTTTTCTCGACGTCACATGTCGGTTAGGTGCTGCTCGGTCTGGAGCGTGAGAGGCTCGGGGTTCGCCGCTTGCCAGACGGGAACAATCCGTATTACAATGCTTGTTAGCACCTGTCTCACCTTTGTGCAGTTTCCATGCCTGGGAACGTTGCGTAATTTTTCCCGTGGCTTTAGGTCTGCTGTCCCGACGTAAATTCTTTCCTTGTTTGGGCTTCGGATCCAAGTCCAAAGGAAAGTCAATTTTCTGGAGTTGGGGTTCGGTTTTAGCAGGCAAGTTTTCTTTCATGGGCGCAAGGTTTGCAGGGGCGTTGACCGTTAAGGGCACAGTAGAAGGGGAATTAGAGTGACTACATTTAGTATCTGTTTCCATCCTCCGAATTTGGCTATCCAGTTCATTCATTCTGATTTGGTGTAGCCTGCTCCTTTCTTGGCTTTCTCTGTCCCTTTCTTGGCGCTCTATTTCCCATTGCTTGTCCCGTTCTTGTTGCTCCATTTCCAATTTCTTGTCCCGTTCTTGTCTTTGCTTTTCCCTTTGCTTCTCATCTTCTATCACTTCTTCTACATACTGTCGGGTGAATGCTTCACTCTCCCCAGTTTGTTTACAGGACCATGCCAAGATTAAACGGCTGTCAAACCAATTGTCTACCTCGTATTGATCCTGCAGGCTTACTGCAAATTCTAGAAAGGGCTGGATTTCGCTATCCTTGTACTCCATGTACTTAGCTACCTCGAGGGCAATCCTATGCACTTTATCTAGATCGGCCATTATATCAGGGTGAGCAAACACTATAGAAGAATAGAACCTAGAGATCTTAGTTACCTAGTCCACTAGGTGCTGATTAACTTAATAATCAATAAAATCTAGGCTAGCCTGGGAACTTTAAAAAACAAGAAAGTTTGTAGCTACTCTGATTGCGACAAGCAAACCCCCCAAAAAACTCCAAAAAATGTAAGTGATGTAAAACTTACTATCACTTCACCCCAGTTCTGTCAGTACTAAGCTATTGAGAGGATTGGTTACTATCGTCCGAATGAACACCCTCCCTTGGTACAAATGCAAGCTAGTAACTGACTATCTGTAGCTTCTTATCTCAGATTAAAGAGCTACTCCTGAAAAAAATATTAACCCTTAAAAAAAAAATTTTTTTTTTCTGACTTTTACAACAATAGTCGTCAGATTTGTCAACCAAAAACTCAGCAGTGATACCATCAACCTTTACCAGCTGTCTCATGTGTAGCATGAACAATAAATGTAACTTAATATTTATGATTGCTGTGGAGAAAAAAACGCTGTTCCGACTTCCACCCAAAAGAAATAGTTCGATATGTCTAGGGGAAAGAAATTCCTATAATCTGCCGAACACTAAACTCTAAGAATCAGAATAGAATCTTGTGAGAGATTCATCCTCGGATCGAGCACATATTAAATGTCGTACTAGATGGGTTCTAGAATCTCGGACGGGCTCCCATTTGTCGTGGTTGAGTTAGAGTGTAGAGTATTTGTCGAGTTGGACAACTGTAGTGAAATCGACAAGGGATAGTGGACTGACAGAGTTATAGATTACACACAGAAAGGTGTAAATAGGAGATGGACTTGAGACAACCTGGAAGAAGATTTACCAAAATGATCTCTCTCTCCAAGCCTCAACTCACTTATGTCTGTCTAAGCACCTCCTGCTCTCTCTCTTTTCTCTTATCATACATAGAGATTATAGTAAAGAGCTAAAAATACAAATATGGATGGAAAGGTCGTGAACAGCGCATTAATAAATGTGTAAAATTTATTAAAGAAGAAAAGCATGAAAATAATGCATATCATCACAACAACATAAAATTACATCAATAATCAAATATTCATCAATAATCATATACACCAACAACCACACACACAGATCACCATTCATAAAACCTGTAGAACACAAAGAGATAAATAATCGAGTGACAGTCCTTCGGTTTTCGGGGACCAGCTGAAGTAACTCCAGTAAGTGGTGTTTTCGTATATATCCTCCATCGGTGATGGAATTAACCTGAATAACATCACTGTATAGGCGCTATCGTTGGTGACCCCCCCCCCCCCTACTGGCGCGAGTTGGGCTGGGGGACGCTGTTTATCTCCTGCTGACCAACTGATTGAACTGGGCGACAGCCTGTCCGCTTTTCGGGGACCAAATGTACTAGCTCCAGGAAGTGAATTACTTGTAGATCCTTCGTGAGGGACTAGCCTACAAAACTTTCTTTGTTGGTGCTAAACGTTGGTGACTCCCCTTATAGCGTGAGTGGGGCTGGAACTCTGTCCATAGATGGCTGCTCATACGTGCGAGGTTTTAAGTATCCAGGAAATACACCAGAAGAAGTCACTTGAGGACAAAGAGACCCAGGCGCGCTTATCCGGCGCAAGGCTCCGCTTGGCTGTAAATCCTGTTTAAACTGGTTTGGCTGTGGTTTGCTGAGTGCCCCGTTTAGGCACAAAAAAGGCGGGTGATATGGAATTCTGCTATAGGCATGCTGAGCGGGTTTGATATTCTGGAAGCCGCAATGCTCTGGCTGGTAATCCAATAGGCGAGTAGAGAACTACTACTGCGTTTGGCGATTCCAGATTTAGCGTTGGCTCCGTTGCACTGCGTGAGCTTAACTTGGCGTTGACAAAAAGGGGTTTTGATTCAGGAACGGGGTTGACGATTCGTGACGCTAGCGGTATTCAGAAACCCTCTAGATCGAAGAGAATATTTCGTCTTCGCCTGACTGGAATCTGCTCTAGCGAGTCGGTCTCCCTGAAACTGAGACCCAAAAAGAGACACCCTTTTACTTCAAGCAAATAATAAATCACACTAACTTTATACAGAAAGTTTCGCTCCACTATGGGATTAAATTTATTGTAGTTATTGCTATGATAGTTTAGGGCTGTCTTTAACCATGTCTCCTGTTCCTTAAAAATATCAATTATCAACACGCGCCCGCATAGGCTTAATATCTTTTGCACACCCAGGTACCTGCCAGCAACTGTTCTGACAGCAACAATCTACTCCTCTTCTCCCAATCTCAACATACAGGAAACCTAACCTGTAGTTACAGTTAAATGAATATGCTTATTCATCTTACAACATTAAATGAATTTACATAAACAGATTACAGCATTTGACATTACACAAATAAATCGTATGTCCCCTTTGGGAAATATATTAGCATTTCCACAAAATGAGTACAAAGAAAATGCAATGTTCTTGCTATAATAATACAGTTGTGGCTAGATCATAAGATATAATTATATCTATGCCTGGTGACTGCTTTCAGTGAAAGTTATAGACTAGTGCCTAGCCACACAAGTAAGCATAAAATGATCCTCCCTTGCCACTAGAAATATCTATCAAAAGGAATAAGTGACTATCTCCTATAATCCAGAGTTATTACCTGCATCTCACTATTCAGTTTTAAAGTGAACAATCCACACCTGACATTATCTTACAGAAATGACAGTTAATTTTGCTGACTCTTAACCTTAACCCAATGGTAAGCATTCGTGGACTGATTCTACGCCTAATATCTGTTATTGTAAGTTTAACATTTAACCCATGATAAACCGTAACAGTTTAAGCACCACTTAATAGGCCGTAGACAGCGCTACCTTATCACTGAATAAATTACTAGGAGAAGTCCTCAGAAATAAATTCACTTCCCTAACAGATATATATAAAAGCTAACATGAATCTAATATTATAATTATAAGATATGTCAACTCACCCCGAAAAATGACTAGAACATAGGCAAACACATTCTAGTACTGTGTTAAAGTTTGCCTTATCTCATGATGGTCATCTACGGGCCAGGAAAATTTACGAATGTCTTTGTCTATTAAAACCAGTCTACTCTTATAGATCACAAGGGACGCTCCCCCCGAACACCTGGCGTGCGTATTTCTACAGAAGTTCGGCGAAAGACGTAATCTAGAGTAAGACAAAAGAAATCGTGCGAAAGTTCCCCAGGTAGAGAAATGCATAACATTATGCTCTATCTTGTCTAAGGGGCGAAAACCCAAAGACTGACCGCGGGTTGTTATCTTCCCCTGAAACAGATCACACTCGTTACCCAGGCCTCAAAGGGTACCAGCCGCTCGTCATCAAACGTTTTAAAGCGACCAGAGAAATTCCCCTGTTGGGACCACAGAGGGTACCCGCCGCTAACGAACCGTTTCTTTCACAGAAACCGTCTTTGGCTCGTTCTAACACTTAAAGCGGACCCGAGAAATGTTTCTCTGGTCGAACAGGTGCGTTTAGATAACATTACGTCTAGCGTTAGCTGACCGCAGCTGGCCAGCGTAAACAACCTCGGGTGGGGGTTGAGAAGGTGAAAAAATGTAGGTAGAATATGAAAGAAACGAAAATACAAAATGTCTCGGAAAACAGAACATTTAAAGGAGTAATCAAATTATGGACAAGATGGTAAAATAAATTATCTTTCACGTGACAAGTGCCCCCCCTTTTAAAGTTCGAGGAATACGGACAAAAATGACAGTAATTTATCTTTTCCATCGTCTTTTGTTACCTGTCATTGGAACATCCTATACTCATAAAACCAAATACGTTTCCAATTTCTGTCTGTCTGTATGACTAGCTCCGAGTTCATTTCTTTTCTTCCCTCTGTCTAATAGACGTTCAGCGAATGGGATTTTGCGAGGCCACTGAACACTGACATAATCTGTTTCCGTGTGAACATGACCTTCCTTCCCCAATTTGCTTTGTCTGTCCATGGTCCGGAAAATTATCCGCACCTGTTGTGAGTTTCGGCCCCGCCTGAACTCACTGGCCACTGCATAGGTAATCCGCCTGTTATGTGCAGTGTAATCGTTGCTGGACTCGGGCTGTTTAATTTCCGTTATGGGTTTACCTGTCGCGGACTTGAATAACCCTGTATAGCTGCAGTCTATAGGGACTTTTCGCGCGCGTGTAACCCTAGTTGGTAAATAAAGCCGTTCGTTGCCGAAGAAATGCTAGCATTTTTCTTCTGCCTCTCCACACCTACTCCGCTGTTTCGGCGGGAGCATTGATCAATCTTCAGACCTGTGCCGTCTAAAGGCGGGTCTGGAGCTTTCCTTGCCTTGCCAGTCACAACTCTGGCTTGGTCAACGGAAATGATCAAGTTGTTCTGTAATGGCCTGGCGGAGGCGACTACTTTGCTGTCCATCAGTGGGGTTGAGACCACTGGAATAATGCGATTTGAATGAGAAAACTCTGCTGCCTGAAGCAAAGAGTAATCGATCGCATTCTGGGGTTCTACTAAATCATAACAGATCTCCGTAGCTTCTATCCGTGAAGACAGATAGGTAATATCTGCGAGTTGCAGAGTTTGTTGAGTCGCTTTCCCATTACTAGCATGACGTGAGCCAAGGCTCTCAACAATGGCTCCTTGTACAGTAGTAAGGCAGCTTTTCTCACTGTCTTCTGCCCTGAGAAGTGTGAGAGACTCAAATGGAATACCAGGGATCCCTTCGCCTGGAACCCTGTGTCCACCATAAACGTCAACTTTGCCCTCCCCTGAGGAAGTTACTGGCGTCAGTTGAACTTTGTCCTGCAATGCGAGATCCACTTCCTGGTTGACAGGCCCCGCAGACTGCATGCAAAGGACTGGACGGTTTGAGATCCCGTTAGATCGCGAAGTGCCCGAGAAAAAACTCTCGGTGTGTTTTTCCAAAGTTCCTTGGAACGGTTTGGAAAGTTTAACCCTTTTAGCAGGCGACTTATTCTTGCACCTTTTAAGCTCAGGGTGATAAGAGGAGCGGCGCCTCCTTTCTACGATCGTTGAGTTGGAGGGATACGCCTCTGCATATGGTTTTTCGCTGTCCGGCCGGGAATCTTGCGAAATATAACGTGATAGGGTGTGGCTCCCTTTTCTCGACGTCACGTGTCGGTTAGGTGCTGCTCGGTCTGGAGCGTGAGAGGCTCGGGGTTCGCCGCTTGCCAGACGGGAACAATCCGTATTACAATGCTTGTTAGCACCTGTCTCACCTTTGTGCAGTTTCCATGCCTGGGAACGTTGCGTAATTTTTCCCGTGGCTTTAGGTCTGCTGTCCCGACGTAAATTCTTTCCTTGTTTGGGCTTCGGATCCAAGTCCAAAGGAAAGTCAATTTTCTGGAGTTGGGGTTCGGTTTTAGCAGGCAAGTTTTCTTTCATGGGCGCAAGGTTTGCAGGGGCGTTGACCGTTAAGGGCACAGTAGAAGGGGAATTAGAGTGACTACATTTAGTATCTGTTTCCACCCTCCGAATTTGGCTATCCAGTTCATTCATTCTGATTTGGTGTAGCCTGCTCCTTTCTTGGCTTTCTCTGTCCCTTTCTTGGCGCTCTATTTCCCATTGCTTGTCCCGTTCTTGTTGCTCCATTTCCAATTTCTTGTCCCGTTCTTGTCTTTGCTTTTCCCTTTGCTTCTCATCTTCTATCACTTCTTCTACATACTGTCGGGTGAATGCTTCACTCTCCCCCAGTTTGTTTACAGGACCATGCCAAGATTAAACGGCTGTCAAACCAATTGTCTACCTCGTATTGATCCTGCAGGCTTACTGCAAATTCTAGAAAGGGCTGGATTTCGCTATCCTTGTACTCCATGTACTTAGCTACCTCGAGGGCAATCCTATGCACTTTATCTAGATCGGCCATTATATCAGGGTGAGCAAACACTATAGAAGAATAGAACCTAGAGATCTTAGTTACCTAGTCCACTAGGTGCTGATTAACTTAATAATCAATAAAATCTAGGCTAGCCTGGGAACTTTAAAAAACAAGAAAGTTTGTAGCTACTCTGATGGCGACAAGCAAAAACCCCCAAAAAAAACTCCAAAAAATGTAAGTGATGTAAAACTTACTATCACTTCACCCCAGTTCTGTCAGTACTAAGCTATTGAGAGGATTGGTTACTATCGTCCGAATGAACACCCTCCCTTGGTACAAATGCAAGCTAGTAACTGACTATCTGTAGCTTCTTATCTCAGATTAAAGAGCTACTCCTGAAAAAATATTAACCCTTAAAAAAAAATTTTTTTTTTTCTGACTTTTACAACAATAGTCGTCAGATTTGTCAACCAAAAACTCAGCAGTGATACCATCAACCTTTACCAGCTGTCTCATGTGTAGCATGAACAATAAATGTAACTTAATATTTATGATTGCTGTGGAGAAAAAAACGCTGTTCCGACTTCCACCCAAAAGAAATAGTTCGATATGTCTAGGGGAAAGAAATTCCTATAATCTGCCGAACACTAAACTCTAAGAATCAGAATAGAATCTTGTGAGAGATTCATCCTCGGATCGAGCACATATTAAATGTCGTACTAGATGGGTTCTAGAATCCCGGACGGGCCCCCAGTAATGGTCGTGGTTGAGTAACGTGTAGAGTATTTGTCGAGTTGGACAACAGTAGTGAAATCGACAAGGGATAGTGGACTGACAGAGTTATAGATTACACACACAGAAAGGTGTAAATAGGAGATGGACTTGAGACAACCTGGAAGAAGATTTACCAAAATGATCTCTCTCTCCAAGCCTCAACTCACTTATGTCTGTCTAAGCACCTCCTGCTCTCTCTCTTTTTCTCTTATCATACATAGAGATTATAGTAAAGAGCTAAAAATACAAATATGGATGGAAAGGTCGTGAACAGCGCATTAATAAATGTGTAAAATTTATTAAAGAAGAAAAGCATGAAAATAATGCATATCATCACAACAACATAAAATTACATCAATAATCAAATATTCATCAATAATCATATACACCAACAACCACACACACAGATCACCATTCATAAAACCTGTAGAACACAAAGAGATAAATAATCGAGTGACAGTCCTTCGGTTTTCGGGGACCAGCTGAAGTAACTCCAGTAAGTGGTGTTTTCGTATATATCCTCCATCGGTGATGGAATTAACCTGAATAACATCACTGTATAGGCGCTATCGTTGGTGACCCCCCTACTGGCGCGAGTTGGGCTGGGGGACGCTGTTTATCTCCTGCTGACCAACTGATTGAACTGGGCGACAGCCTGTCCGCTTTTCGGGGACCAAATGTACTAGCTCCAGGAAGTGAATTACTTGTAGATCCTTCGTGAGGGACTAGCCTACAAAACTTTCTTTGTTGGTGCTAAACGTTGGTGACTCCCCTTATAGCGTGAGTGGGGCTGGAACTCTGTCCATAGATGGCTGCTCATACGTGCGAGGTTTTAAGTATCCAGGAAATACACCAGAAGAAGTCACTTGAGGACAAAGAGACCCAGGCGCGCTTATCCGGCGCAAGGCTCCGCTTGGCTGTAAATCCTGTTTAAACTGGTTTGGCTGTGGTTTGCTGAGTGCCCCGTTTAGGCACAAAAAAGGCGGGTGATATGGAATTCTGCTATAGGCATGCTGAGCGGGTTTGATATTCTGGAAGCCGCAATGCTCTGGCTGGTAATCCAATAGGCGAGTAGAGAACTACTACTACTGCGTTTGGCGATTCCAGATTTAGCGTTGGCTCCGTTGCACTGCGTGAGCTTAACTTGGCGTTGACAAAAAGGGGTTTTGATTCAGGAACGGGGTTGACGATTCGTGACGCTAGCGGTATTCAGAACCCTCTAGATCGAAGAGAATATTTCGTTCTTCGCCTGACTGAAATCTGCTCTCGCGAGTCGGTCTCCCTGAAACTGAGACCCAAAAGAGACACCCTTTTACTTCAAGCAAATAAAAAATCACACTAACTTTATACAGAAAGTTTCGCTCCACTATGGGATTAAATTTATTGTAGTTATTGCTATGATAGTTTAGGGCTGTCTTTAACCATGTCTCCTGTTCCTTAAAAATATCAATTATCAACACGCGCCCGCATAGGCTTAATATCTTTTGCACACCCAGGTACCTGTCAGTAAATGTTCTGACAGCAACAATCTACTCCTCTTCTCCCAATCTCAACATACAGGAAACCTAACCTGTAGTTACAGTTAAATGAATATGCTTATTCATCTTACAACATTAAATGAATTTACATAAACAGATTACAGCATTTGACATTACACAAATAAATCGTATGTCCCCTTGGGGAAATATATTAGCATTTCCACAAAATGAGTACAAAGAAAATGCAATGTTCTTGCTATAATAATACAGTTGTGGCTAGATCATAAGATATAATTATATCTATGCCTGGTGACTGCTTTCAGTGAAAGTTATAGACTAGTGCCTAGCCACACAAGTAAGCATAAAATGATCCTCCCTTGCCACTAGAAATATCTATCAAAAGGAATAAGTGACTATCTCCTATAATCCAGAGTTATTACCTGCATCTCACTATTCAGTTTTAAAGTGAACAATCCACACCTGACATTATCTTACAGAAATGACAGTTAATTTTTGCTGACTCTTAACCCAATGGTAAGCATTCGTGGACTGATTCTACGCCTAATATCTGTTATTGTAAGTTTAACATTTAACCCATGATAAACCGTAACAGTTTAAGCACCACTTAATAGGCCGTAGACAGCGCTACCTTATCACTGAATAAATTACTAGGAGAAGTCCTCAGAAATAAATTCACTTCCCTAACAGATATATATAAAAGCTAACATGAATCTAATATTATAATTATAAGATATGTCAACTCACCCCGAAAAATGACTAGAACATAGGCAAACACATTCTAGTACTGTGTTAAAGTTTGCCTTATCTCATGATGGTCATCTACGGGCCAGGAAAATTTACGAATGTCTTTGTCTATTAAAACCAGTCTACTCTTATAGATCACAAGGGACGCTCCCCCCGAACACCTGGCGTGCGTATTTCTACAGAAGTTCGGCGAAAGACGTAATCTAGAGTAAGACAAAAGAAATCGTGCGAAAGTTCCCCAGGTAGAGAAATGCATAACATTATGCTCTATCTTGTCTAAGGGGCGAAAACCCAAAGACTGACCGCGGGTTGTTATCTTCCCCTGAAACAAGAGACTGACCGCACTGAAACAGATCACACTCGTTACCCAGGCCTCAAAGGGTACCAGCCGCTCGTCATCAAACGTTTTAAAGCGACCAGAGAAATTCCCCTGTTGGGACCACAGAGGGTACCCGCCGCTAACGAACCGTTTCTTTCACAGAAACCGTCTTGGCTCGTTCTAACACTTAAAGCGGACCCGAGAAATGTTTCTCTGGTCGAACAGGTGCGTTTAGATAACATTACGTCTAGCGTTAGCTGACCGCAGCTGGCCAGCGTAAACAACCTCGGGTGGGGTTGAGAAGGTGAAAAAATGTAGGTAGAATATGAAAGAAACGAAAATACAAAATGTCTCGGAAAACACCTCATGCCAACCTCATTTTAGTCGCCTTGTACGAGCTGCATGAGGGACTAGTAATTCTACTCTTTCTTTGTTCGACAATAATCCCCCGGGGGTGGTGCCCAACAATAACACAGCCCTACAAAAAAAATTGTTTTTTTTTGGTGCCAAACATTTTACTCTTGATTGTACATAAATGAGGCCTGCTCAATCCAAATATCACATTTACCTGTCTGTAGCAGATCTAGTTTTTTAGATACAGACATTTTTGTATTTCATTAATACAGGGTGACCCAAAAATACGGGCCGGCGCGCACTTATTGTGCGCGCGCGGGCCCGTTTTTTTTTTTTGGGGGGGGTCACCCTGTATTAGAACAATATGTTCTATATAAGGCTATGTAAAAAAACTATTGCTATCTAGTCCTTTACAAAAGAAAACTGCTTGTTTACTCTCAGTTTCAGTTTTCCAAGAATCTTCCCAGAATTGCCTTTTTTAGATTTTAAGCCACTGCATGCATGTTAGTATGCTACTTATTTTATTACACTTCTACCAGAGAATGGCATCATCTTCAAGAAGAGCATGTTTTCTTTCACCGCATTTATTTTGTTATATTTGTGGGGAGTACACTTTCATAGAAGAACATAGGAAGCATATTACTGTTTTTGTGAAAAAGGTATACTTTGCTTACTTTAAAGTAAAACTAGGTGACCAGGACAAGTCTTGGGCTTCTCATATTGTTTGAAAAACATGTGTTGAACACCTGCGACAGTGGACTTGTGGGAAAAGAAAATTTTTAAAATTTGGAATTCCAATGGTTTGGAGAGAGCCCAAGAACAACTATGACGACTGTTATTTCTGTGTTGTGAATATTACGAGAATTAATGGAACAAAATCACCAAAAGTGGAAATATCCAGATTTAGATTCTGCTAGGCGACCTGTTCCACACGGAGATGACATACCAATTCCAACTTTCAGTCAGATTTCGGATTCCCTGCTAGAAGATGAGACAGCAGTGGCATGTGGAACGACAAGTGACAGTGATAGTGATTTCGAAGATGATTTTTCAGATGCTCAACGCTTTGACCAGCTTGAACTAAATGATCTAATCCGAGATCTATATCTCTCCAAGGAATCTTCAGAACTTTTGGCTTCAAGATTGAAAGAAAAAAAAATTACTGACTGCTGAAACAAAGGTTACATTTTATCGCAGCAGAGAGCAAGGTTTTATTCCATTCTTTTGTAAAGAAAACAACCTTGTGTTTTGTACTAATGTAGGAGGTCTTGTTAACAAAATGGGTGTAAGTTATATACCAGATGATCGAGTGGCGACTTTTCATTCACAGCTCTAAAAGAATTTTGAAGGGTGTTCTCTTACACAATGGTAACAAATATGGCTCAAATTCCAATTGTTCATTCTACTACAATGAAGGAGGAGTATGCTACAATAAGCACAGTTCTGGAAAAATTGAAGTATTTAGAACATAACTGGATGGTTTGTGTAGATCTTAAAATGATGAACTTCTTGCTTGGCCAGCAAATGGGATTCACCAAATATCCATGCTTTATATGTTTGTGGGATAGCAGGGCAAAAGATATGCACTGGACAAAGAAACAGTGGCCGTTGAGGGATGAATTTAAAGTTGGAGAAAAAAAATATTGTCAATAAGCCTCTCATTAATCGAAAACGAGTTCTACTGCCACCATTACATATAAAGCTTGGCTTGATGAAGCAATTTGTTAACGCACTGAACAAAGATGGTACCTGTTTTGATTACTTATGCAGAAAGTTTCTAGAATTGAGCATAGACAAACTTAAAGCTGGAATTTTTTATGGACCTCAAATTAGAAAGTTAATAAACGATTCAAATTTTATTGATTCCATGAACAAAACAGAGTCCACAGCCTGGTCATCATTTGTTTTAGTTGTGCAAAACTTTTTGGGTAACTTTAAAGCAGACAATTATTCTGAATTAGTTGGAAACATGCTGTCGAGTTTTTGTGAACTTGGATGCAACATGAGCATAAAATTGCACTACCTCCATAACCATTTACATTTATTTCCGGAGAATCTTGGCGACTTTAGTGAGGAGCAAGGTGAAAGACTTCACCAAGATATAAAAACAATGGAAGAGAGATACCAGGGACTTTGGGATGCCCACATGATGGCAGATTACTGTTGGACCCTTAAGCGTGACTGTCCGGGCATATCACATTCCAGGAAGTCCTCGAAAAGATCCTTTTTGCGTGTTGACTAAACAAGTGCTAGTGATAAAGTTTTATTACATTTTTGGTAATATATGCACAGTAATTACATATAATATGAATGCAGACTAAAGTCAAAATGCCACTGATAGCACCTAACTCTAGGATTGTACATAACAATTGCCCTACTAATATGGTCATTCTTAGTTATCTCAAAAACTAGAGCTGATAGAAAAAATCTGATTACATTTTTGGAATCAGCAACCCAAAATTACCCAAGAACAGCTATAAAATTTAAGGCACCAAAATGTGTGTATACCAGTGTAATGCTATAGGCCTAGACTAATTCGGTAGAGTAGAATATGTCATTAGTACACAAGATATGTCACTAAAAATAAAGGTGAACGTTTTCAACTTACAATTTTGTGAACACAACTTCCTAACGTCGACAACAGCGAAATGAATATTACTTACGTGATCTGCCGCACAAACACAATATGCGTTTGAAAATTTCGCAGCAAATTCGTCTTAGATTTCCAGATAAGTTACTTGTAAAAGACCTTTTTCCGGTCGCAAGACTTGTGCCACTGTGAAAAAATTAACAGATTTCATCAGATGACGTCTGCTCATGTTGTGGTGACGTCGCTTTTTTGTTTCTTTCATTTTAAAGGGTTTATAATTCTATTTTTAGAAATGATACAACACAAGTCCTTGGTGTTAAAGAAGAAAAAAATTACGTTCATTTTTGTTCAAGGCTATTTCTTATCTCCATATAAGCAAGTAACCCGTCAAAACATGTCGCGAAAAAGAAAAAAATAGGGGGGGGGTGGAGGAAAGTGGAATAACTGTGTTGTGCTCTGTCCGCTGAATGTCCCGATGCCGATACTAATTCTCCTGTGGTATTTTCATTCTTTTTCTTTTCCATTCCATTTCAACTTTGGTTCTTACTTACATACTTAATCATTCCCCTTCTACCGTGAGGTGTAGAGGTTTGGAAGAGAGAGCGCCAGACTATCCTATCGGCTGTCTTTCTCCTGGCCTGGTTCCATTCTAGTCCTCGGTCCTTCAAAGATTGTTAATGTTGTCCTCCCAGCGGACTCTGGGTCGTCCTGGGGGTCTGGATCCCTGGCTCTTTGGATCTTTTAGTTAAATTAATAACGATGTATGGTCAATGGTAATGCACCACACCCAAAAAAAAAAAAATTAAAAAAAATTGAAAAGCCTGCGTGTTATTTTAAACATTTTAACAAATAAAGAGGGGAAACCCGAGGCCTGTAAACAGTGAATAAATAATTATTACACACACATAAAGGTATCTTTCAGGCACTCGTGAGAAATAAAGAAGTAGAAAACTAGACAACAGAAAAACAACAGAAGTGAGAGGCTTACTGGAGAATCGAACCCAGGGCCTTCCGTACGACACTACCGCCTAGCTACGGAAGCGAAACACGCTATCCTCCCTGCCAACTAGGCACCACAGAACGTAACATGAACAATCTGACCAGCTTTTCGGTAAAATAAGGAAAAATCGGTTCATTACACCGTGAAAGCTAAATTGAACACCCATGAAAAGACCATGCCGTTTTTTTTTTAAGTAGTTCATTTACAATGGACCATAGATCATGATGATAAGTTTGACTACAATGATCCACTAATCGTGATGATAAATTTGACTACAATGATCCACTGAAGTTGAAGTGGACTGGAAAGAAACGAAATGACCACGGGAGGATTAGTGACGTCATCAGGGTGTGCAGCAGAAAGGGCGAAACATAATTATTTCCCCCTGTCATGTTTTGGCGGGTTACATGCTGACTTGTGTACTGTACTTAGCGCGTCAGATGTATCATCCTTGCATCTTCTTTCCCTACCTTCACCTCTTTTTCTTATTCTGTGGGTAAGGTTCGTTATTTACTTTCGATCTGTAGATAATCTTCTTGCCCATTTTGTTCTCAGTGGTCTCTAAGGTGATAAAGAAATAACTGGGTTACTGTTTCCCCAAGCATGTCGTAAGAGGCGACTAATACGAGATAGTGCATGTGGTTGGCAATCTCATCATGTTAAAAAATTGCTGCATAAACCACAACTGGAGGAGCACAAAAATGCTGTGTTGTTCCTCTTGTTTTTTTTTTTTTTTTTTTTTTTTTTTGGTATTTGTAGCGAGATGGAAAATTAGAAAGTATAGTTCCCAGATCTGGAGAAGAAAACTGGTGAACTAGTGGTACGGATGGCACAGAACAAGTCAGGTAATTAACTGCATAGTTCTAGATGGTAGCTGTAGAAGAAATATGTAAAGCAAGTCACCTTCTTGGTAAGACTTATCCTATGCCATATAAATATGCGAGCACAGCTCGTATTTATTACTTACCAGTTTTAAATTATTAATATTCCTTGACCACACAACAAAATTATACCGGGAAATTTGAATAAATCAATAACTGCAGTTATAAACAAATCAATATGTATAGTAAACATTTAACACCTTGGTAAATCAATATTTTGCAAAATTTTACACAATTGGAAAAAAAAGTGTATAGTCACTGTTTTGGTCATTATCATCATGTTATGGGTTTGGGTGTCTTGGTTTTTTTGTTTTCACGTTAAGTTTTACTTAACTTACTTGACACGTTGTAGTAGCTGAATTCTCTCGGTATTAAGGAGACAGAAGTGATTGCAATAACTACAGAGGCATCTCTCTTCTTAGTATTGTTGGTAAGGTTTTTGCCAAAGTCATCTTAATGCGACTACACAAGTTAGCTGAGCGCATATATCCAGAGTCACAGTGTGGATTCCGAGCTGGCAGATCAACAACAGACATGAGCTTCTCTCTCCGCCAGCTTCAGGAAAAATCAAGAGAGCAGAAAAGACCATTATATATCGCCTTTATAGACCTCACAAAAGCATTCGACCTGGTTAGTAGGGATGGACTCTTTAAAATCCTCCTGAAAATAGGCTGCCCTTCTAAAATGCTGGAAATGATAAAGTCATTCCATGACGGCATGAAGGGAACAGTCCAATATGCTGGAAGCACGTCACAGCCCTTTGATATACGAAATGGCGTTAAACAAGGCTGTGTTCTGGCTCCGACCCTCTTCGGAATCTTCTTTGCCTTACTCCTGAAACATGCATTCAGAGATGCAACTGAAGGAATATGCCTTCACACTAGGTCAGATGGCCGTCTGTTTAATCTTTCAAGGCTGAAGGCAAAAACAAAAATCAGAAGGGTCACTATAAGAGACTTGTTGTTCGCTGATGATGCTGCAGTCGTCACTCAAAGCCAACAGGAGCTTCAGAGCTTGATGAATCGCTTCACTAAAGCATGCAAGGACTTTGGCCTCACAATAAGTCTAAAGAAAACGAATGTCCTGAGTCAGGATGTTGGTGCTGCACCAGTTATCACTATCGATAACTATGAATTGGCAGTGGTGCACCACTTCACATACCTAGGGTCTACCATCAATGACAAACTCTCACTGGATACAGAAATCGACAGCCGCATTGGCAAAGCTGCAGCTACCTTTGCCCGCCTCACATCGCGTGTTTGGGGAAACTCTAAACTCACAATGAAGACCAAAGCTGCGGTATATAATGCATGCGTCACAAGCACACTCCTATATGGCAGCGAGACCTGGACGACCTATGCTAAGCAAGAAAGAAGGCTCAATACCTTCCATTTGCGGTGTCTACGCCGCATCCTCGGCATCTCGTGGAAAGATAAAGTGACAAATGTCGAGGTGTTGTCACGTGCTGGCCTTCAAAGTATGTATACGCTTCTTAAACAGCGCAGACTTCGCTGGCTTGGCCATGTTCGCCGCATGGAAGATGGTCGCATCCCAAAAGATATCTTCTACGGACAATTAGCAGATGGCAAGAGAACAGTTGGGCGACCACAGCTGAGGTTCAAAGATGTGTGCAAGAGAGATATGAGGGCACTGGACATGGATCCAGCAACATGGGAGGATGAAGCTGCCGATCGCACTAAGTGGCGATGCTATTTACGGCGCCACCTCAGACTGGGCGAAGAGAGGCTCACACAAGAAGCAGAGGTGAGGAGAAAACGTCGAAAGGAGCACCAGGAAAATAAGCAGCTGAGGGCTGTCACCTCAGGGGCGCATTCCCATAGTCAGTTATGACTGAAGGGGCTATTATTATTATTAGTCACTGTTTTGGTCATTATCATCATGTTATGGGTTTGGGTGTCTTGGTTTTTTTGTTTTCACGTTAAGTTTTACTTAACTTACTTGACACGTTGTAGTAGCTGAATTCTCTCGGTATTTAAAACATCTGGACTTTGAAGACGCTATGCTTATGCCAGAAACAGTGTTGGTCCACTGTTAAACAGTTCACAATTTCCAAAATTGTGTCACGTATTTCACCACTAGTTGAACCTGCTGATCGCACTAAGTGGCGATGCTATTTACGGCACCACCTCAGATTGGGCGAAGAGAGGCTCACACAAGAAGCAGAGGTGAGGAGAAAACGTCGAAAGGAGCACCAGGAAAATAAGCAGCTGAGGGCTGCCACCTCAGGGGCGCATTCCCATAGTCAGTTATGACTGAAGGGGCTATTATTATTATTATTATTAGAACCTGCAAAATATGACCAGGGTATGGCATTTGTGGTTTATAACTAAGATGTCGCTCTGATGCTGACTGGCCACAGTTCATCAGAATCCTCATTTCGATAACAATGTCTTGAGGCTGTGGTTAAGTCAGTCAAAAAGGTGTACGTCGTACAACAATACAATATATACTCATGGAAAAAAGTAAGTGTGCAGCACTCAACAGGGCACTGTGCGTGTGTTCTTGGGTGAACTCAAATGCAAGTTGGCACACATTTCTGTGTGAGTGTTGTTCACTTACCCGTGCAATTACAATTGGATCACACTATTCATGGGGAGATAATCACGGTGCAAGATAAATCACGTGAAAAAGGCCGTATGGGAGAATTTATCACAGATAAAAGGAAGGTAAGTGTGTAGCTCTAATCATAAGCATGTGAAAACGTAATCGTTGAAATAGAGAGTACCAAGAGTCCAACAGAAACATCTTTTTTGACAATGCCAAGATTGAACCAACAACAGCGAACAATAGCTATAGGGATGTTAGCTGCTGGAGCGACTATATTAGCTGTATCACAACATTTCAATGTTCACAGGAACACTATATCACGCATTCAAGCTCGTTTCCACCAAACTGGATCCACTGCTGATCGCCATAGAAGTGGCCGACCACGAGTTACCACCCTTGCACAAGACCGTTACATACGCCTTATGCACTTGCGTAACAGGTTTATTCAGGCAACATGGACTGCCAGGAACATTCCAGGTTTAAGACCCGTGTCGTGCAGAACAGTGTGGAATAGGCTCAGAGAGGCAAATCTCTTACCTCACAGACCTGCAGTTAGACCAGCACTGACAGTGATGAAATCATAACACCACACGTAGAGCCTTTCCTCAATGCAAATGGACCAGGCATGATATTGCAGCAAGACAATGCTCGTCCACATGTGGCACGTGTGGTCAGGGACCACTTTCAGTAACAACAGATTCATGTCTTACCATGGCCAGCTGTTTCCCCGGACCTTCCTCCCATCGAGCACCTGTGGGACGAACTGGAGCGTTGGCTGCGAAGAAGACAAAATCCTCCTGAAAACCACCTCCAGTTAGCACAAGCGTTGCAAGAAGAATGGAATAACATCCCCCAACAACAGATCAAACGTCTCATTGGCTCGATGAGAAGGCGCTGTCAAGCAGTGATAACAGCTCAAGGTGGACATACACGGTACTGAAATCAAGATTTCATTTTTTCGTGGGGATGCCACACTGACTTTAGTTTTTATCTTTCTTTCATGACACTTTCACTAAAATCAAAGTGATCACTTGGTCTTTTATTCAATATTCAACCACATTGTGTGCCAACTTTTATTTCATTTCGTCCATGAAATTACGCACAATGCCCATAAAGTGTTGTACACTTACTTTGTTCCATGAGTATATTAAAAAACTGTAACATCAATTAGAGTCATTTTACAAACCCAGTCATGATTACTCCCCTTTGGCTAGCGTTATGCCAAAGTTAGCAAACTGGTTCCCTTACAATACGTCGACAAAATGTACTAAAATAAAAGACAAGAAAAAGAGAAGTGAAATCTTTGAGCACAGTACCGAAAAGCATAGCCTTAATAAGGACTGTAAACTTTTTTTGCTAGCGTTGGTCAGTCCTAAAAAGAATTTCTTGCTGACCTAACAAGAATTTCTTGCTGAGCCAATGCTTTCCAGGACTGAGGTTATATAGTGGTAAAAGACATCTCCCTTCAGGTACAAGGCAAAATATAGACAAGAGGATTTATTTAGTGCTAACATTAATTTTTAAATATCCATCAATTTTAATTGTACATTAATTCACTAAGATATTTTGTAAGCTTAACGATCTATACATTCATAGACATACCTTTAGCACAGTGGTACTTCGAAGTCTGTTAGAAGCTTCGATCTACAAATAGCTAAAAATAGCGGCTAGTTGTGGCTTCTTCTCGGTTATCTTGTTGTGTTATGGGTTAAGACTTCTAATATATAAAATTCAGCCTTCCTGATATCTTCTCAGCTCTGTCAGATCTTGAAGTGATTTCGGGAAGTAACTGTGTCTGAGACGGGCTTTTATCTAATCGAATCTAGACCTAACACTTGTATTTTCAGAGGTCCGCGCTTGCGTTCACTTTTATTCTAGTAAACGTTCGTGGGATTTCAATGCTGTTGTGCGAGTTTGCCATCACAATCATAATTTACTCATCAAATACCAAGGATAATGGTTTTCCACTGCCAAAATTCTATGTTTTTGTAGTTGCTTTTCACATTCTAAAAGAATGATCCTGATTTGATCATTAACTATAAAGTTATAGCAGAATTTCTGTTGTGCAATTCATAATTGATTGATTGATTGATTTCCCGTGTTATGACAGTATTATTATTTTGATATCATCAGCTGTTTTTCCAACTCTGTATTGCTCTTTGTGGAGCTTAGGGGTTCATCATCATCACACTTCAGCTGCACAGGGTGCATATAGGTCTTCAGAAAATCTATGTCAAGTCTTCCTGTCCTGTGCCATCACCTCAAGATCTTGCCATGTCTTCTCCCTCCCCCCCCCCCTTTCACATCGGTCACCAGTTCTCTTCTCCATGTGTTCTTTGGTCTCTATGGAGGGTAATGAATGAACTGAAAATCGATTTAAAAAAAAAAAGAGAATGTTTACCCGATATGAATGTTTTTCGCAACTTTTCTCTAACACGATCTGACATTAGTGTTTTTGTAGAATTCTCCACATTTTGTTTTGTCAGTCATCGAGCCGTGTTGTGCCTCGAAGCATAACTGATAGTGCCCTTCCAAAGATCTCAACTTGTTATGATGTCCATCGGTTTTTGTTGATGATTTCTTTCCATGTCATTGTGTCAAACTATTCATTATCTTATTTTGTCTCTGTCTTCCTCGACTTTACTATCCCTCTGTTTTTCCTGTTCTTACTCATCACTGGTTCAGTGAGAGTTGATTGCATTCACTTCATTTTTGTGATTATATTCCTTTGTTTATTAGCTCTTCACAAGCATTATTCTTTTGTTGTCTTAGCTGTCCTTGTGACTCATAAAATAACTTTAATGAAAAAAAAAAACAAACAAACAATCCACACATCTTTTGCCTTCAATTATTTTTTTTATTTTTTATTTTTTGGTTTTTTTTTGGGGGGGGGGGGGGGGGGGGGGGGGGGGGGGGACCTCCGTGCGGACAACCCCGCCTTGCATATGCAAGCGTTTCCTCCAAGTTCGGCGTAACATTCAGATGTCTTTTTCATGCATTCTGTCTTCTTCTTCCATCCTTAGCCATCAACCGGCAAAGCAGTATGTGGCCAGTACGCCTAGTGGCGTCTTAGGAGAAAAAAATCGGGGGGGGGTGGGGTTGTGTGTGTCATTGTCCAGTTCTCACTTTCATGCAATAAAACTAGTTCGGCGTAACATTCAGATGTCTTTTTCATGCATTCTGTGACAGGTATTTATTGCACAGGATTTTCCTCATTTTATGGAATGCTGTTCATGCTTTTCGTGGTCTTTCTTAATCCCAGAGATGCATTTTGCATCTGACGTTTTTATTGCCCATAAATATTTGAATTAATTGTATTAAAATGTAAATGTTTAATATAATAATAATAATGTTTTAGAAGGCAAATTTTTTTAGTGCAAGTGTGTCGCAGAGAGATTTATGATTAATAAATTTATATATTTTTTCTTTATTCTACCCGCGTCTTCTACTTTATTATCGCTCCTTTATCCTTTTTTTTCGCATTCGTTTGATTGTGAAAATATAACTCTCCTATTCATACCTTCGCCTGTCTCTTTTCTTATTTAACGACGCATTTTTTATTGCTGTTAAGCTAAGTCCTAGATGAGACCGAATAGTGTGAAATTCGTTCTCGACAGACATATGATGGCAGTCAATCGTCTAACATTTTCATCTGACATGGCGCTCTTGGTTAAGTTTCTCGATGTTAGGTGTGATAGGCGCCAACAGGCATCGCTCGGGTATGACCATAGGTAGCGGCAAGTGTGAAACGCGTCTGGCAGTTTCATTGCCGTCGTCTGAGTTTTATGTAAGTGTTAAGACGGGAACTATTTCGGGTTTTAGAGAATTAGGAAATCATTTCTTTTCATAAGATATAAACCCCAGTAGTTAGACTTCATGCATTCAGTCCTCCTAAGTTGCAGTAGACGGATCGCCCGTGCTAGAGAATAAGCTTGTATAGCGAAGTTCTTAGTTTTCTCGTCAATTTTTGCCGAGCTTCTAGAATACCTATCTAGTGAATAATTCTAGTCGTGGTGATCGCCTGTAGTGCTGTTTGGGGGTAATTGTGGTGGGTTTTGATGTTAAGAAGAATGGTATGCGTATAGTTGTACTTGAGTGAGATCAAATGTGAAGGTCTCTGAGGTAAACAATGAACAGCTGTATTACAGAGTACCTTTCTTGTTACCACCTTACAATCTCACTCGAAGTTATATTCTTTTTGGACTAGCGTGACTGAAAGCTACATAAAGTGTCTAGGGTATTGTAAGAGTGTTGTAAAAGAATCTCAATACAAAACATATACAAACATATACTAAGTACTATGATAAACTCAACTAACTCCAGCTGTTAAATTTTTATATTTAAAATATTTTTTGTTAAACTTTATTGGTCCTGAGCCTAAAGTTGTTTTGGTCAGGACTACAGTTCAATGAGAATCAATTTAGATGGATAGATTTATTTACAAATATATAAAGATATTTACATGCAACAGACAATATGTCCATAGTACATTGTTACAAATGTTCACTTTGATGTTGTTTACTCTATTTAAATACTGGGAATGGGAGGCAGGTTGGGGATTGTCATCATTCCAATGTCTTTTTGTTTCACTATGATTGTTCCTTATATTCTTTAGGAGGAATGTTTTTGTAAGCTTACTTAGTCGTTCCCCTTCTACCGTGAGGTGTAGAGGTTTGGAAAAGAGAGCGCCAGACTATTCTATCAGCTGTCTTCTTCCTGGCCTGGTTCCATTCTAGTCCTCGGTCCTTCAAAGATTGTCTAATGTTGTCCTCCCAGCGGACTCTGGGTCGTCCTGGAGGTCTGGATCCCTGGCTCTTTGTTTCCCATGCTTGTCGTGGTAGCCGATCTTCTCCCATTCTGCAGACATGGCCAAACCATCTTAGTTGGGACTGTTCTATTTGGGTCTGCAGCGGGTGGGATTTTAGTCCTTGATTTTGTAAGCACAGGAGATTATTCTGTAGTAGTGATAATTTGTCCCAGGCCAGATATAGCACTTATCTGGTTCCTGGAATAAGCCGCAGTTGTAGTCGGTTTGGTAAAACACTTCAGTCTCCTCTGGTCTTGACTTCTTTAATACAAGTAGGTGCCAGAGACTCTTTGAAATCTTGCAGACCTCTTCACTGATCGAGTACTAGCACCAGACAAGTGCCAGCGGGAACCCCTGTCGATGCAAGTTATGGTTCTGTCTTAATATCAAACTAATTCCTCCCAATTTACATGTAAACATATATGCAATACAAAAGAACATGGTCAGCTCTCTCTGACAACCCTGCTTCTCCCCTTTTAGTTTGATGGAACAAATTATACCAGTATTCTTTTCTCTTCCCTAATGAATGTTACGCCTCTGTCATTCCTGCAGTAATCTTTTCCATGCAATAAGATAGGTGTAATGTTCCTGTATGAATGTTGCTGTCATTTTCGACGGAGTCATCTGTCAAGTTATTTGCTTATGTTTGTATCATAAGTATAATTGTGTCTTTACCTGCGATGTCAGGTTGATTAGGGGTTGTCTTCCCTTGTTTATTCATTCATTGTGTTTGACCTTTAGGGTCAGAGGTTGTCAGTTCGGGCGTAGGCCTATGGGAAGGTTTTTTAAGCGGGGTGTGAGATATACTTCCGGGAAGCCGGGAGGTCCTGTTTTTCTGAAGGGACCAAGAGTCCATTGTTTTTCGGGGAGAATCTTCGAAGTAACTGCTATGGCAGTTTTCCCCAGTGAATCTCTGTGCGTCGGGATGACGACAGAATTCCTTGTGTAGTTCTGAGGATTCATTTACCAGGTAATACCGACCTTTATGCATTATTACGCTTTTCGGTGGCAGAACATGTAAAGGATTACCTAGGGTGAACAGCAGTTCACGGATCCGCCATTTCAGAACTTATATATTTGTGCTCGAGGTAGCCATCCAAGACTGTTAGTCTTATATTGTCCAGAAATCCAGTGACGAAGATATATTGTGGGAGCCGCAGATTGGCGGAACTTCTATCTACAATAAGTATTACTGCAGGGTTGATGATAACCTATTTAACAGAAGTACACGGCCGACGTTAGGACGAGGCCTGTGCTTCCGGCTATTATACTACAGCCTGATATGTGCAATTGGCAGGGAGTGCCAAGTTGCACCTATGTGTCAAGGTAACTAAGGCATCTGACGCGTTTAGTCAGAGACGCCAAGGGCGACGCTACGAACTGTCATTATTGAAGAACTTTGCTATTGACCATGCACGTCTATTCTGATGTTTACCTTTTTGAATGCCAAATGTATACCTATCGATGTCAGGTCAGCATGACCTTGTTACACTGACTGTTCCTGTTGATATTATGTGTGTTCCCGTCAATAAATGTCTTGAAACATGCCTGCAGTGTCAAAGCATCCTTGATTACTGCATGTGAGAGTATGGGTTGCAGGATCTACATCTATACGAGCCTAAACACATTCGCGTCTTCATTCGCACCCACACTCAATTCATCATACGCTCGCACTACACATCTAACAACATGTATACTGTCTTGGGCCTCATACGCTCGCACTACACATCTAACAACATGTATACTGTCTTGGGCCAGTGATCACCTCAACAAGAAAAAAAGACAGTTACATTTCTGGTGGACCAGTTACGTGGGCTCTTATGATACATTTCTTGTCGCCAATGTGGCCTAGAAACTTACATTTCTGATGGACCAGATCTGTGGGTTTAAAAAGAACAGAGCGAGCATTTGACATTATTGTTGACATTTATGGATCCAGAAATTTACATTCCTGGTTGGCTGTTACATGTATGATGTCTCCAGTTTTGTCGAGAAAGTTACAAGAAGGACAAGTACACATTACACTTCTGATCTGTGGGTCTAAGCTACACACGGGACAGCCGTAACACACACAACGCTAATTCTACACTTGCAAGTTTTGGCTACAACAGGACAGATATAGGTCATCAACGGTTGACCCAAATAAACAGTACGAGCATTTATATCATAATGCTACATAAACCATAACAAGACATGTACTGAAGTTAACATCTAGGCATTTGCTACGTGGACCATAACTGCATAGAAGGCGGGTTCCTATTGTAAACAGTACTGCGGGTTGTGACACGTTTCATTCAACAACAGACTTTTCTAGGTCAGAGCATTCAAGCTACATTGTTGGAGGTCAAGTGTCTGTAAACAGTACGTGAAATTGTAAACATTCAATGTGCAAGCCCTAATTTGAGAAGGTCATAGTAACTTTGGTTCGTGAATACCACTTTATGTTACAGTGGATTTGACGTTCAGTGCGCGTTTGACATTTCGTTTCTGTGTTCGCAAGGAGCAAGAAATTTATTTTAGTTTCAGCTGTGACTGAACTTGTTCTGCAACACATTGAAATTGATTGCTATATGTTTATGTCACTTCTACTGTTTTTTGGTGTATTTTTCTGCGGGTTTTTCGGTTGGTGGGTCTTACGGTAAATATGCCACTTGATCGAGGCTTACTGTAAGCGGTCTGTAGGTGCAAATTTTCTTAATTTGGAAATTTGCTAGTGACAATTGGTCGCTATTGATGTTAGCTGTGATGTAATTGTACTTAACGTTGTTTTTGTAATATTTTGTCTGTTTTTCAGTTTTGATTGTCGATTTGTTTTGTTTGTATTCTGTAGGTCTCTCCTTTCTTGTGTATTTCTCTACACATTTTTGGTTAAAACAGTGTTGCCATTTGTATTGTTTTGTATTTTTGTCTTTGTATTTTTTTTTTTTTGGTTGTACTACATTACTGTCATGCACAGTCTACATACACATACTTGGTCATGTTTTGATATTATTGATAAGGTAGACTCTTCATATAGAGTTTGTTAAATAATATTATATAAGATATTTATACAAGTTCTTTGATAAAAGACTTGTTATCTACAAAGATTGAGACAAGGTAAATACATATTCAAGTTCTTTATAAAAAAAGACTTGTGCCCATAGTGAGTGGGATATAAGGGATTTTTTTTTCCACAGGTACTCAAGTGATTTTTTGGGTACATTATAAACAAGAGGAACATACAAAGTCTTTGTCTAAGACTAAGACAGTAAAATAAAGTGAAGTGAGTATACAAGTCTAGCATTTCAGACTTGTCTCCCATTGAAGTGGGATAAGGTAATTTATTTAATTTTTTTCAGGTTTCTGATCTCATTAGACAGAATGTCTACATTGGATTTCTTCATCCAGCAAGGGTTGACCCTTGGTAAGTCTGGTAAAGAATTGGAAGAATATTCATCTGCTCAATTCGCCATTGCATTAAAGTCAGAAGAAAAGAAACAAAAAGAGGAAATTAAATTGAAAGCAGAAGCTGAACTAAAGAAGCTAGAAGCTGAGAATAGAAGATTAGAACTTGAAGAAAGAAGGTATCAAAGAGAGGCTGAGGAGAGAAAAGCTCAAGCTGATGAAAGAAAATTCCAGATGGAAATGGAAGACAAAAAAATTCAAGCTCAAGCTGCTGCAGAGGAAAAAAAACTTCAAGCTGCTGCTGAGGCTGAAATTAGAAAAATGGAACATGAGGAAAGAAAACAGAAGATGGAACTTGATGAAAAACTCGCAATTTTGGAGTTAGAGAAATTGAAATTGGCGAGTACGGGTGCTCAGCAAACAACTTCGAGTACGACAAAGGAGTTTGTTAGTAGGATTAAATTGCCTCATTTCAATCCTTTAAAGGATGACGTAGCAGATTATCTAGATAGATTCCAATTTTTGTGCGATACGCATAACATAAAAAAGGAAAAATATGTTGAACAACTGATGCCATTTTTTACAGGTGACACAGTGACTACTCTTATGACAATAGACGAACATGAGAGGACTAATTATGATGTTGTCAGGGCAGCATTACTAAAAAAAATACCAATTAAAACAAGAAGACTATCGTCTTCGTTTTAGGACAATGTTGCCAGAAAATGGAGTAGATTTCTCTGATTTTGTTACAAAGATACGTCGTACATTTACACGATGGGTTGAGTTGTCTCAGATTGAGAAAACATATGAAGGTCTAATGGACTTATTATTGCGAGATAAGGTTTTGTCATCTGTTAATGATTCTTTTCTTGCATTCCTTCATGAGCGTAAGCCTAAAAACTTAAAAGAAATGGAGGAATACTGTTGTCAGTATGCCACAGCACATCCCCATGCTACAGTTAGCAATTCTAAAGTGAAAGAAGGGTTGCCAGCTGCTTCGGCAACACCATATGGCCCTAATTTCAGAAAAAAATTTCAGGGTGCTCAACAAAATTGGAATAGGGGAAGTAATCAAAATTACACTCAGAAGCGGAGTAATCCAACACATGATGGTTCTTCGTCTATGCAGTGGAGACAAGATGGTAGTTCTCGTAATTTTAGTGGTAATAATTTGAGACACTTTCGTAAAGGCTATCCAAATAATAACTATTCAAATTTTCGAGGTAATCATTCTCGACGTCAAGATTATGACGATGGTGAATTTAGAAACCGGGATTCAAACCGGAATGATGATTACAATAGGCAATATGATAACAATTACAGGGGAAATGATAGTCGAAATAATTACAGGGGAAATGTTAATCGAGGTAGACCTAGGTTTAACAAAAAAAGACCTTACCAACAGGCAAACTCTGCGCAACAAGAGTTTGATGGAGCCTGTAATACAGTAAATGATAGTGGTAACTCTAGGGCTATCACTGGTTGTGCTTTCGATTTTGGGAGAGCAACTGAATGCCCCCAATGCTTAACATTGTTTGACTCATCAACTGTATCTACGCTAAGTTGTGGTCACCCTCTTCCTGCTCTACCTGCTACAGTTGCGCATGATGGGAGAGGATCTCTCATCTTACATAAAGGTCTAATAAATGATAGGCTAGTCTCAGTACTTTTCGATTCGGGATGTACTACCGTCGGGGTTAAGGAGTCTCTGATAGATCCTTGCTGTGCCACGGGAAAAACAATCAAATGTGTTACATTTGGTGGTACTATGGAAAGCTATCCTACTGCTATTATTAGGATTGACACTCCTTTCTTCACAGGAGATGTCCATGCATGTCTTCTTCCTAATCCTATTGCGGATCTTATAATCGGTCGTATTCATGGGGTTAAGGAATGCACCCCGCAACAAATTTCTAGTTGGGAAGAAAAAAAACATTCAAACGGTCAATGCAGTGGTGACAAGAGCTCAAGCTCTTAATCCCCCAACTTCATCTGATAATAGTAATGAAGTTGATAGCCAAGACGAGCACTTGGTGATTTCCCATGACTCGTTTGTTAAACGTCAAGAAGAGGATCCTTCTTTGAAGAAATACTTCCTTCTTGCAAAGAAAGGGGATCCCAATCAAAATACGAATCACAAATCGTATATCACTATGAAGAATGGTATATTGGTACGAATGGTACAACACTCGGACAAGTCTATGCACTCGCAAATTCTTGTGCCTAAGTGTATGAGAGCCTTAATTCTTCGGCATGCACACGATTCTCAGTGTGCGGGACACATGGGTTTTTCCAGAACTAAAACTAGAGTCCTTGCGTCATTCTTTTGGCCATTCGTGAATAAAGACATCCGAATTTATTGCCGATCTTGCAAAATTTGTCAAGAGGTCAAGTCTAGGGGTCCGAGACATGCTGCTCCTATTCAGGCTGCAGATATTCCGATTCGGCCGTTTCAGAAAATGGCTATAGACATCATTGGTCCGTTCAAAATTAAGTCAGCCAGAAGGACACCAATTTATCCTCACTTGCGTGGACATGTGCACGCGTTGGCCAGAGGCTATTCCTCTGAAGAGCATATCAACTGTCGATATCGCTGATGCTCTTTGGCTCGTATTTTCTCGTCTGGGATTCCCCGGAGAAATACTGTCGGATCACGGCACTCAGTTAATTTCGGACGTTATGTCTCAGGTAATGGCTACGCTAGACATTAAAAGGTCTCTCAGTAGTATTTATCATCCAATGTCCAATGGATTGGTAGAACGTCTTAACAGGACACTAAAGAACTTACTTGGCAAGATAACGGAGGATCATCCTGAAGATTGGGACAGGGTTTTACCTGCAGTCCTCTTTGCCTATAGAGAGGTTCCCAACGAGCATACAGGGTTTTCTCCTTTCGAACTTGTCTTTGGCGCGCAACCGCGCGGGCCAATGTCCTTGTTACACGATTTGATAACTTCCGATAATATTGACGATGATACACAATCGTCATATGAATATGTTATAGCTCTTAGAGAAAAGATTATCGAATCGTGCAGGTTAGCAACTTCATCTTCCGAATTTGCGAAAGAAAAAGCTAGGCGATTTGCTAATAAGAAAAGACGCCTACGTCAACTTTGTCCTGGAGACAAAGCATATGTCTTACTGCCCTCAAGAGAGAATAGACTTCTCATTTCTTGGAAGGGTCCATACACTATAGTCTCGAAAATTTCTGATGTCGACTATATTGTCGATGTGGATGGAAGGCATAAAACCTTCCATATAAATATGCTAACAGAGTTTATTGAACGTCCAGACTATTTACAGCCTATTTTCCAGGCGACGGACGACTCTCCAGTTCAACATGGTCACATCTCATCCCTGTCCGTTATACAGGATGAGGAAACTATTTTTTCTGACGTGAACTTACCTCTTCCTGCGATTCCACTTACTTCAACGGAATCGTGGAGAGACGTTACAGTCTCTTCCAACTTGTCTTTTGAGGAACAGCGTCAAGTATCCTCTACGTTACAATCATATCAGGATGTCCTTACCGACATTCCTGGACACACAGATGTCATAGAACATGACATCATACTTACTGATCGTAATCCGATCAGAGGAAGACCATACCCAATACCTATTCATTTTCAAGCACAAGTCGAGAAAGAATTGGATGAAATGATTCAACTACAAATAATTGAACCATCCACTTCAGCTTATTCTTCGTCGATAGTTATTGTTCGAAAGAAAGGATCGCTTATACGCATGATGCGACGAATTCTATCAGATCGTGCAGATGTCATTGCATATTTAGACGACATCTGTCTTTTCAGCGATACTTGGGAAGAACACTATGTGGGTCTGAAGGAATTGCTATCTACTCTACGTGAGCATAGATTGACTGCTAAACCCTCTAAAGCTTTTGTTGGGTTTAGTGAAATTTCCTTCCTAGGTCATCGAGTTGGTCATGGTCTGTTGAAGACAGAGGACCAAAACATTTCAAAGATATTAAATATCTCGGTTCCGAAGACAAAAAAGCAAGTGCGTAGTCTCTTGGGATTGATACAATTCTATGGAAGATTCATTGAGAATCTGTCCTCCATTATGGCACCACTTTCAACGTTATTGAAAAAAGGTTCTCCTAATATGGTGCGTTGGTCCCAAGAATGCCAATCTTCATTGGATCAGGTTAAGAATTTGTTCTCATCTCATCCTATCTTAAGACTACCGACGATTGATAAGACTTTTGTCCTTCGTAGTGATGCCTCTTCCACTGGCATTGGAGCGGCACTAATGCAGGAATATTCAGGAACTCTGCATCCTGTAATGTATATTTCTAGGAAGCTGAATGCGGCAGAAAGGAATTACTCGGTTTTGGACCGTGAATTGTTGGCTATGGTTTGGTCCATTCTTAAGCTACAAAGGTTCCTTCTGGGCGCGCATTTCTTTATGGAAACCGACCAAAAAGCTCTTACGGCTATGCAAAGTAAGGATTTGAAGAGCTCGAGATCTACTCGTTATGCTATTGCTCTTCAGCCTTTCCATTTCACGGTGCGAGCTATCCGTGGTTCGGATAATGTGATGGCGGACATATTGTCTAGATGCCCACATGATTCCAGTTAAATCTTGTGTCCTAGTTTTTCCTGATATATTTTCAGACTTAGGTCTGTCCTTAATATCATAATATGTTGTAATACAAATGTATTTGGATGATGTTTAGATAATTTAACAAATTTCATTTTGTCCATCCATCAGTGATATGTTGCTAAAATAGCATTGACATTTGTATATTGCTATGATTATATTATTTAGTAATGTTTGATATATGATTGGTATTGCCAGCAACTTAGGTTTCTTGAATGGTATCCCTTAGTTTGTTTGGTTTAAAGGAAATATTTTCTCTTATGTTGGGAGATGATTTGTACCCTCTTCTATTGTACCTGATATTAGGTTCATTGTTTGCATGAGCACAGAAGTGATACTGGTGCTATCTTGCTCATGAACATATTAAAAAAAAAATTAAATTTACCTGCGATGTCAGGTTGATTAGGGGTTGTCTTCCCTTGTTTATTCATTCATTGTGTTTGACCTTTAGGGTCAGAGGTTGTCAGTTCGGGCGTAGGCCTATGGGAAGGTTTTTTAAGCGGGGGTGAGATATACTTCCGGGAAGCGGGGAGGTCCTGTTTTTCTGAAGGGACCAAGAGTCCATTGTTTTTCGGGGAGAATCTTCGAAGTAACTGCTATGGCAGTTTTCCCCAGTGAATCTCTGTGCGTCGGGATGACGACAGAATTCCTTGTGTAGTTCTGAGGATTCATTTACCAGGTAATACCGACCTTTATGCATTATTACGCTTTTCGGTGGCAGAACATGTAAAGGATTACCTAGGGTGAACAGCAGTTCACGGATCCGCCATTTCAGAACTTATATATTTGTGCTCGAGGTAGCCATCCAAGACTGTTAGTCTTATATTGTCCAGAAATCCAGTGACGAAGATATATTGTGGGAGCCGCAGATTGGCGGAACTTCTATCTACAATAAGTATTACTGCAGGGTTGATGATAACCTATTTAACAGAAGTACACGGCCGACGTTAGGACGAGGCCTGTGCTTCCGGCTATTATACTACAGCCTGATATGTGCAATTGGCAGGGAGTGCCAAGTTGCACCTATGTGTCAAGGTAACTAAGGCATCTGACGCGTTTAGTCAGAGACGCCAAGGGCGACGCTACGAACTGTCATTATTGAAGAACTTTGCTATTGACCATGCACGTCTATTCTGATGTTTACCTTTTTGAATGCCAAATGTATACCTATCGATGTCAGGTCAGCATGACCTTGTTACACTGACTGTTCCTGTTGATACTATGTGTGTTCCCGTCAATAAATGTCTTGAAACATGCCTGCAGTGTCAAAGCATCCTTGATTACTGCATGTGAGAGTATGGGTTGCAGGATCTACATCTATACGAGCCTAAACACATTCGCGTCTTCATTCGCACCCACACTCAATTCATCATACGCTCGCACTACACATCTAACAACATGTATACTGTCTTGGGCCAGTGATCACCTCAACAAGAAAAAAAGACAGTTACATTTCTGGTGGCCAATTCATCATACGCTCGCACTACACATCTAACAACATGTATACTGTCTTGGGCCAGTGATCACCTCAACAAGAAAAAAAGACAGTTACAATGACCATCATATATAGTCCTGTAGTTTTAAACTTCTAGATAGTCCCTTATATGATGGATCAACATCTAGGCCATGCCTAAGTCTGTTATGGAACCATTTCATTACAATCTTTTTCCATGGCCTTTTCTTACACACACAACCCTTTGTTAATTAAAAAGTCAATAAAATCAATGGCCAAGCCTCTCTTTTTTTGAATGAATTCTTTTAAAAAAATCTCAAACCCCTATGTGTTACTATTACCAACTAGATTTGTATATTTAGGTCAGCCAATAATATTACGGCTTCTTTCAAATTTCATCCAATCCCTTTCATCGTACTATCTTAGCCTTTCTCTCACCTAAATTTTCCCAAAAAAGTATGCTATCCAATCTAAGCAGATATGACTTGACCTGACAGTATCTCCGATTCTCTATGTATGTCGTGAATTATTCTAATCCCCATATATAAATTAAAACGTAAATGCAAAGCCTAACAAATAAATTTAATAAAAGGAAAGAAGAATGGTAAAGAACAGTGCTGTCACAATGACTGTACTCGAAATCCCCCTTGTTTTCTACTTCGTCGGCAAATTGTAACGCTTTCACGTTGATAGTAAAAGCCTACTGTATTATTACCCGCTTTCTTCAATGAAACGTGTACTGTATCACGCAGGCTGATCAATGACCTAGGACAGTGATAAAATTCACTACCCTTCCCAGAGTTAGGTTTTAAAATCCTGAAAAACGCTTATTAGGAATTATGACATTATACCGGTTTACGTTTGAAAACATTACAGTACCCAGACAGCACATCTTCGAAACAGGAGGTAGAAGAAATTGCATATTTTGAACGCAGCATATTAGCTCTATTAAATATATATATTTGGGTTCCTTAGGGTTTGCTGACAAAGAATATGTAAAACGTTACGCAAATAGTCTAGGAATTACCAAGTTATGGCCAAAATAAAATAGTGGGGGTGCCTGACAGCATGAAATCATTTCTGCTCATAAAATTTTTTTTTATAACGTGTTTAAAAAAACATTACGTACGGAAATAGCCTACCATGTTAACTCCTATGTGATTGGAGCGCAACAAATGAAAGACTAAACACGATTGGTCGGACTATAAATACTATCTTGTGTTGTCAGGGGAAACGTGAGAAAGGGGTACTTTTTTGAAAAGATGTGTAGACATGGTTTCATTGGTTAGAGCTGCGAATATACACCATTCAGAGCGTCTGTTCATTGCCACATCTTGTAATAAACCTACTAAGAAGCAGTGCGTTGAGCACCAGTGTATATTTTTTTTTATAAAATAAAGCCTGGAACATCGGCAGATCGGAGTTGTGCTATATTCATTGCCATTCAACGTCACTGTGTAATATTTCCATGAATTGTGGTAAGCTTGTAATATTCAATATCTTTTAATGAAAATTGAATGTAAATTGATAATTTATGTCTGTATATATGTGTGGTTCAGTAGCGAACATGATGTAAAGCCTATAGGCTCCAGCCTGAACAGAAGGTGTCGGAGGAAAGTAAAACTGCATGGAATGGCCAAACAGTACACTGACACCTAGATTATTAACTAGAAAGAAATAATGCTGGAATTGCAGAGGCGTAGTAACCATTAGGGAGGGAAATACTGGTATAAAGTGTTTCAGATGAAGCTGACAGTTGGCCTAACGCTCTGAACTCAATGTTTGTGATGTATTGTGCTCAGTGTAAAAATAGAGTATAAATTAGTTCTGACGTAGAAGGTACAACCTTCTTGTTTCAGGGACCGTGGTCTTAAAGTTATTGAGCAGCACCTGGTCAGAGCTTTGCTGAAGCCAGAAGTGGACAGCATACTCCTTGGTCAATATAGCAACCAGTGGGGTGGCTCCAGAACTCATTACAGTTATCGAGCAGAGGAGTCTTTTACTGCAGTCATCACGCAAGATAAGAGAGTGTGGCCATGGAGCTCAACATTATGTACCCCCATCTTAAAATAACATTGTAACATAAAATTAAGAGGGGAAGTAAATTGTTTTAATACCAGGAACTGAGAACATCTCCAATACTAGTTCTAATAGAAACAAACTATTGAAGTCATGATGACAAATACCAACAGAGCTTGAACAAAACAAAACCAGTATTACCTCATATTACCACTACACAACTGACACACATAGGATACCATTGATAATATATGTCACTACATGAATCATATTAATAAATTCTGTACATATACCTTGTAATTAAAATTGATTGTGATTCCTGGTTCCCCTTGTATTTGAATCAGGACACATATACATTCATGACAGCAATGAATACATATTGTTATTTGAAAAGTTATCAGTGACTCCTTTAAGATATCCTCTTAGAGTGTTTTATGTATGTGAGTGTCACAGTGTTGTCAAGTGTGGTGGAATAAATTAAATTGTTTATCTGTCTGTTGTTGTTATGACTTACACTTCATCATACACATACCCTAGACATATAACGTAGTCATCACAATATTCCAGAATAATTCTGACTGAGGCAAACATATGTGGCAGCAAGTAAGGTTATCTATAATACACTACTCTTATTAGATATAGATACCTTCACAGCTGATCTCAGTCAGTACACTAAGTCCCCTATAAATATTTATAACATCCCATTTTACCACAATGTATTATCCCCAATATTTGATTATCTAATGGATGTGACGTACGTCTAGTTTGACAAGTGAATTCTCCCTGATATGATGGATGATTTAAAGGGACTTTTAGCTTTTCATAACATTAGAACCCCTGAACATTTGTTGTAACTTTTCGTTTGCCAGAACTCATTCCACCGGGACTCATTTAGTATGCGGCACGAGATCAAAGAGACAGACTGAGGGATTTCAGGGGAGACTATCGGCGTTATCAAAGACAGTAGTGGTCCCTGCTACGAGACGCAGTTGCTTGCCGCTATTTTCGCGTCTCGGTGTCAATCGCAGAACCGAGCGAACGGGGAAGCCGAAACGGGCAGCAGCGAGCGGATACGAAGACCAGGGGGCGGCTTCTTCCCTTGATTTGGCGGTCAGATCCCCAAAAAGTTCGTGAGATCAAATAAGCTGTCAAGTTTATCATGTCCCACTCAACTTACATTCCATTTTAGCTAAATAGACCATGAAGACTAGACACGTTATCACTCGCTGGCCAGACCTTTTACTGAAGCACTAGCTTTATTGAAATCTTGTTATAGATTTTCCCCTGGATTTTATATATATAAATGCAGTGATTTCTATTCTGTGCAAAGCGGTAATATATATTGTGTAAAGTGATCAGTGGTCTAGTTCAGTCATTCTATTTCAATGGATTTTGTGTTAATTTAAATCTATTAAATTAAACCATCTCAATAGTTCCAGTTGTAAATATAATGATCTATCTATTATATTATTTCAAAAGATAATAGATGCTTTAATTAACTTTTAAAGTCGCGAAGGAATTTATAATTAATAAATTCAGTTAAGTCCTAGTTTTATAGATGTGTGTTTTTAACCACTAGAATTCGCGCAGTGTTTATTAAATACATAATAAAATACTCGAGTGTATTATAGGCTTAACGGGAAATTTATCGCGCTTGATTTTTCGGTATGTTACATGTCTTTTTTTCTTTCACACAGAGTGATCGTAACCTGCGGTCCCAGCTAAATAAAGAAAGAAATAAAGAAATCATCCTATAAACTTCCAGTCATATTGAAGAAAAATTTCTTTTAAAATATAATCTTGTGGCGGTCTTTTTGCGACCTAGCTGTCAGAATTAAATGAAATAAAGCCCACCCAAGAACATTTTAAAGAATAATCATCAAATTACCCTTACAAACCTGTAAGATAAACTGGAAGGTAATCATCGCCAGTAGCGATATCATATTTACTGTTTACTGAGAGAGAGTACATATTTTCCTGACTGTGACTGAGCCTAGTTTTTTCCTCAATTGGATTTAATAAAACTATCATCACGCATTGAAGGAATTTTACCATAGCGGAGGATTAAAAGAGACCACTTCATTTTCACCCCTGTGCCGAACTGTGTTAGTGCCATCCCATAGACTCCTTTTTATATATATAATTTTTTTTTTTTTTTTTGCGTTCGCCCGCTAATACTCGAGGCGAAATCTCAGGTTATTATTTTTATGTCTAACCTGACATTGATTTTACGTGAGTATCCCTTTATTTCTTGTACAGAGACAGGCGTCCCTCGCCATTCAGGCAAATACTCTCCGATTTCGGAGGTACCCATTGCAGCTGGGTCGGCTCAGGAGCCGCCAGTCCCTGGTCGACGACACTCCTTCAAATGCCCTCGCCAGGTCTCGAGTTAATCCAGTCCAAATCCCGGTCGACGAAAAATCCTCAAATGCCGTCGCCCGGGTTTGATCCTGTATCACCCGGTCGCCAGAGCGGTGTTGTAACCACTACGCTAGCGCGGCTCCATATATATAATAAAAACACGAGAACTCTTAGTCTTCAAGTCTTGCGATAAGTGAGAATATTTGTTACCAACACACCCTCGCAAACATCTGGGGCGGGACATCGAAGGACTAGACAGTTCATATGTCAAAAGATTACTTGCTGTTTTTATATACTTTTATGGATCGTCTGAGGCTGCATTCGGTAAGTGTGTGAGTATATGAGTGTGGATCCTCACGCGTTTGCATGAATGACAGGAAATTTAATCGTTTTCTTTTGTAAACCTGTTGTTAACTTTCTTGCCTAGTAATATAATTTTTCTGTATTCCCTGCATTGTTCCTTTAAGGGGGAGTTGCTAATTGGTTTACTCTGTTTAAAAACCCCCTCCTTTCCATTTGCTTAGTAAAGGGAAGAACAGCTGGGGGAGAACAGGTTTTTTTTCTATCACCTATACCTAACGTTGTAACCCCTCTTTCAGAGTAATTAACTTCACTGTTAGGTTAACGTACCTATGTTCCTGATATTATCTATCTCTGGACTGGGTTTATCTTTGTCTAATAAGCGGGAAGGGCTTAGTCGATACCAATCTTCTTCACTCCTCCCAAATTTGTTATTTGCATTTGTGTACTTATGATAATTTATGTAATACCTGATATTTGTTAGTAATTGATGTTTAAAGTGAATAAAATCACATAAACTCATTTAGTTCTGTGTTGGATATACCCAAAGCCCAACTTTTCCCCTATTCGTTTAATATAGTTTGTATCTACATCGTCTGTGTGTGTGGAAAACACCAAATCGGTGTGCGCGCAGATGCGAGTCTGGAAAACTGGCAAATAATTGTTTGACCAGGAGAGCGGAAGAGAAGATTGAGAGAAGCGAGTTGTCGTAAATAAGTCTGTCTTTACTCTCCTCCAGCACGCTGTGAAGCAACTATTTAATATCTACATTTTCTATCACTGAGCTTTCCACCATCATTTTCCACTCTAAACCGGACCACTGTTTCTACGACTCTTTTCTCTCAAAATAAATTTACGACAATGGACTATTTATGTAATTGATAACATATTCTTAGTCAGCAAGGCCACAGGTACACGAATATATGATTTTTATGGGGCTAAGTAGCTTGGTTCAATATTCCATATTTTTTTCCCTGTTAGTTGTTGATTTTTAAACTACCTCCTGTTCAATTTTTTTCCATGTACTTTCAAGCTAATTACGAGAGTTTATGTCATTCGCAATAAGAGCTAAGCGTGTTTCCCTGACCGTAGTGTCCACTTTTTCTAACTTTTTCATCGTATTGTGAAACCGCCTAAGGGCACTACTAGCAAGTTAGTTTTATTTTTAGAAACAATGTGAGACGTGATTTGCGTTGGTTATCTATCCGTCCCCCTCCCTTCTACAATGTATTTATGCAAATACTTAGTTGACCTAGGAAAGTGTTACGTTTGTCTCAAGGACGAATTTGAAAAATTAGGTACCCTTTTTGGTTCGGCTAAGGCGTTATCAATTAATAAGCTGAAGGCGTAGGCGACGCCAAGTAATGTTGAGTGATTTAAGTGGTAAATCGCCTATTTTATTTCACTAGTTAATTTTTATTGCAGAGGGATTAAATTATAAGTCTGTTATATTCTCTAGTTGACGTGTTACAGTGGAAAGCAGAGTAAATTATTATTTCTAGCTTAAACTCATGCAGCTGTAAATAAATTTAATTAAATTGCTAGTAACCAGTCCGAGTATATTTTAAATTAACTTATAACTGCACTGAGTCATCATTGAATATTGACGAAATACGTACGTATTTCTAATTCATGATGATTGATTTTTTTTTAAACGATCATAATTATTTCACGGGAGTTTTAACGTTAAGACAAGCTCTACGCTTGCAGTTATAATGTAAGTTATAACCGAGGTAAATATTGTGGTTAAGTATTTTGTACTTTTCTCTTCCTTACACAGTTTTGGGTCAGCCCAACTTTTACCAGCGGTTTTAGTACAACTGAGAGAAGAAACATTTTTATCTTTAACCACGTGGGTCTACAAGTTAACACCGGTCTGGCAGGGCGTTTGCCTCCAGAAATAGACAGAGTACAAATCTTACTAACGGTTTTAAAGACTAAATGCCTATATTGGGCCTATTGAGCCAGATTATATTTCTTCACAAACTCTCATGTACATGCAGCCCTGTGGCGAGAAAAATTACAAACCATTAACATTCCGACATTTTTGAATAATTGTGGTGTGACCAAATTAAATTTCTATACTGAGAGAAGGCACCGACATGACATTCCTAGGTACTGGAAAACCTAAGCTATTGACACTGTGCTCGCTGTTAACTTTCGTGCCTGGACAATTTTAATGTGACATAAACAGATATCCTAAATAATAATAACAAGGAAACGTTCCCTGAAGTAGTGGATTCAACCTGTCTTTGCGGAGCTGGGGTTCCCTTGGCCAAGAATAACACCGGAGATTCTGTATGTGTATGTCCTAAAAATTGTTTTTTCCAGAAGTTGCTACCAAAGCTGTAAGTACGAATACAAGCGCGTGACCACGGCTGACATGAATAGAGTGAATGCAGGACTGAGTGATTCCTTTAGTGTTGTATTTTTGGCACCCATTTTGCTGGCTTAACTTCCTTTATGCAGTTTTGTTGCTAATGATATTTTCCTTAGGATAGAGTAGAGTATCCGTTCTGTTCATACCTTTAAAGGGAACTCTTAGACTATAGCGTATGCATCCGTGACTCTTTGGGGCTATCACATTTTCTTCTAACAGGACTGTGGGCTATACATCGAGGAAAAAGATTATACCTATGGGTCTATCATTCTTGTAGCAATTCATTACCTTATATGTATTTTCTATGCTTGATATTAACATTTATGTGTTGTTGTAACTTTTCCTTATAATAATAAATTTACATAAACTTTATTCAAGCGTGTCGGTCAGCTCGTTCAAACATATCTGTTACGCACAAATAATTACTTTTTCCAAAGTCTTTGTATGATCATTTTTCGTATGTATGATCATTTTTTGACTGAAGTGTGTATTATGTTTTTTACAGTCAAAGGGACATAACCCAAGTTATCGAGACTACAATTTTTTAGGAGTTTGCCTTCTCTTGTATAGAGACACGTTCGGTCTATAATTTCTTGAACGAAGCGTGACCATATCTCCTTATTTGGTAGTATCAGTCAACTGTTGTAGATGTCTGAAACCTGTCTTAACGCTTCTGTTCATGACCATAAAAGGCGCGACTGTGTAAGACTTTTATCTCGAATGTTCTTAGAACCGCTTTGTGTGAATTGATACTCACGTAGATGAGTTCTGCGCATGTCAAAAACTGGGAGTTCGTTCTGTGTGTTCCGCCCAGCTGGGCAGTTTAGAAATGGTCTGAGTAGCGAGCGGACGCAACCTGCGTCTTGTGATTTTCTGAGGGAAATACATTGTCTTTGTGAGTTAGTTAACTAACTAGACTATTTCCCAGTATTATTCAAGCCTGCCTGGAGGCATATGTTCGTGGTTGATTTCCGAAGAAAGGTAATTCCTCTTGTATCGAACTTTTTGCTATCATCTAGAAGTTCGTCATTTTTGTCGCTCCTTGCTCGCCTGTGTGATTTAATATGGAGAGGTACTTTGACTAGGATTTTCGCCACCGGTATCTTTATACCTGAACTAGTTATATATATATGGGTCGCTCTAGACCAACAAGACTATTGTCTGTGTTCCAGGATTCGTTATATCAGAGATCACGTCCAAGTCAGATGGTTAGACTTAGAAACGTTATAAAGGTCGGTTTGACCTGTATTCCCAGTATGCTATTCACGTGCAGACAGTAAACGGACTTATTGTATACATCTGATCTGCTAGCATCAGAAAGGGAGCATTTATTGTTGTCTATGAACATTGAAGATCTGCAGCTGACACTGTTGCAGAAGTTATATATATATTATTTATACAGCTTCACGAACCAGAACTTTATGATATCTGTTTACAATACAACTATTGAGTATTGAATCCTACATGACTATAAGTTAATATGATTTTGAATGCTGCATTCGTTATACTATGCTGGTGATGACATAAATATCATGACTGTTTTGTGGCGTGCAATAAATGGTATAAAACTAAAGCGAAGTTACCATTTCTATGACTCTACACGTCATGTTGCCTGTGGTGTACCCTGTGAACTGTTCTACTGCAACACACACAGCAACATTCTAAATCAGAGAAGACACCTACATCTTGCACTTTAATACCAGGTGTCGATAGGGGTGGCAAGTGGTCGTCAATCTTATAACGGAGCTAACGTACCTGGCATTTTTCTGGCGCACCATTATCATTTCAGCTTAAATCCACCTTTATCATTTTTGGTGGCCATATGTTGGTTTACTCTGATACCAGCTATCAAGGGGGTCAACAAACCCAGACATCATCATCAAGCTTTCAACATTACAGTTTCAACTCATCACCTCAATGTTTGATGAAAGATTTTGAAAGTACCCGGCGTTGCTGAAAGTTGGAAATTGTTTCAAAATACCCGGCGTTGCTCGTCAAGTTGGCAGTTTTCCTGATCTGTTAGGAAGAAGGACAAGTGCCGTAACAACTGTTCCGGTCTCAGAGGTACTGTTGCAGATTCAGAAGGTCAAGTGCTCAAGTCAATTTGTAGAATTCAGAAGGTCAAGTTCAGAAGCTGTTTCCTGTCAGAAGCTCATTTCCTTCGTCATGGCAGTTTACGAGAGCAGATATGGATCAACGTTGGATCATTGTCCTAAGAATGCTGATCACATCCTGTTCTGAACTGTGCTGACGTTTTGGATACATAGAAGTTAAGTGGCCTGTTTTGTTTGTGAACTGTGCCCTTATGTTCTAGCTGAGCCTTCTAAATTCTTTCACACTTTTTGCTATTTGTTTATATGTTATATGTTATTTGTATTTGTATATTTATATGTTTATATTCAGCGGGTTTTTTCGGTTGGGCGGTGTCTTTCAGTAGAAGATACCACGTCACAGAGGTTCTACTGTTAGCGTTTTCGTTAGGGACTGCGCGAATTTCCTACTGTGAAATTTGCTAGCGACAATCGTTGCTATATCTGTTTAGTTGTGACGAGTTGTGCTTTATTTTCGTTTTTTTGTATATATTTTGTTTTCTCTCTTTCTTTCTGTTTTTTAGTTTCGATTTCAATTGTTTGTATTTGTAGGTCTCCTCTTTTCTATTATTCAGTTCTTTACGTAAATTTTTGTGTATACACTGTAGCGTCATTTGTTTGTCATATCTTCGCATTTTGTCATCACATTCTTTGTGATATTTCTTTTTAGTTTCGCTGTTTATTTATTTGACTTATGCGAATGTTTTCGTATTGTTTGATCTTTGTTATTGTTTACATTGACTCTGATCTTTGTTATTGTTTACATTGACTTTGATCTTTGTTGTTGTTTACATTGACTCTGATCTTTGTTGTTGTTTACATTGACTTTGATCTTTGTTATTGTTTACATTGTTGGTGACCTTTGTTATTGTTTACATTGTCTTGTTATTGTTTGCATAGTCTTGCATAGTTAGCTTTCACTATTGTTACATATATGCTCATGCACTATTGGTCTATAGTGCACTTATCATAACTAACTGGTGGTTTTTTGCTTATGCACTATTGTAGTGCAGTTATGATAAATAACTGATGGTTATGCACTGATTTGGGTAGTGCACTGATAATTAAGAGGTGACTTGTGATATTATTATACATTTGATAATACAAGTTGGTGTCAAGTCTTGTTTCCCACAGAGATTGGAGTAAACATAGTGATTATACAAGCACTTTATTAAGTCTTGTTGCTATTAAGATTGAAATAAGATAATTAATTATTTCAGGTTCTGTACTCACATTTTAGACATCATGTCTACATTTGAGTACTTTATTGAGCAGGGTAAAGCCCTTGGGAAGACAGGTGATAAATTAGAAGAATTTGCGACTGTTCAATATGCCAAGGCATTGAAGTCGGAAGAAAAGAAAATGAAAGAACAAACTGAACAAAAGAGAATAGATGCTGAGATAGAACAAAAGAAACTGCAGATGCAGGTGGATGAGAAAAAAGATTACAAATGGAAATGGAAAAACAAAAAAGAGAAGCAGAATCTCAGGAGAAGAGACTTCAGGCTGAGGCTGAAAATAAGAGACTTGAAAAAGAGGCTGAAAATAAGAGACTTGAAAAAGAGGCTGAAAATAAGAGACTTGAAAAAGAGGCTGAAAATAAGAGACTTGAAATTGAGGCTGAAGAAAGAAAGTTACAGGCTCAGGCTGAAGAAAGAAAGTTACAGGCTGAGGCTGAAGAAAGAAAGTTACAGGCTGAGGCTGAAGAAAGAAGGTTACAAAGAGAAGCTGATGAGAGAAAAGCAAAAATGGAGCATGAAGAAAAACTCATAGCTTTAGAGTTAGAGAAGTTAAAGTTATTGAACGCTGGTAATGCTAATGATGCAAATAAGGTGTCAGATAAGACTAATGCTAAGGATTTCAAGCTTAATCTACCAGCATTTAATCCCTCAATCGATGATATAACATTTTATCTAGATAGATTTGAAAGTGCATGTAAGGTGCATAATATAGATAAAACATTATATGTTTATCATCTGTCCAAGATACTTAGAGGTGATGCTTTGACTTTGTTGAGTATGGTAGATGTGCCTGACAAAAACAACTATGAGGTTGTCAGGGCGGCATTGTTAAAGAAGTACCAACTTAACGAGGACGGATATCGTCTTAAATTTAAAAACATGTTACCAGAAACTGGAGTTGAATTCTCTGAATTCATCTCAAGCATACGTCTTACTTTTTTACGATGGATTGAGTTGTCTAAGACAGAAAGTACATTTGAAGCCCTCATGGACTTACTACTTAGAGACAAGGTCATGTCTTCTGTTAATGAAGCTTTTCTTTCTTTTCTTCATGAGCGTAAGCCTAAAAACATAAAAGAAATGGAAGAATACTGTAGCCAGTATGTTACTGCGCATCCGCACATAACCATTAGCAACTCTAAGGTGAAAGAAGGTCTGCCAGTTGCTTCGGCAGCACCTTATGGCCCAAATTTTATGCGTAAATTTCAGGGTAGCCAGCAAAATTTCAATAAAAAGAGTAACCGTAATTATGCCCAGAATCATAGTAATCAATTCCAGGGTGATTCTTCTTCCCAGAACTGGAGACAACCTAATACTACACGGTATTCTACTCCGGTTAACTTTAGAAATTTTCACAAAGGTAATCGGCATAGAGGGAAATATTTTTCGCAGAGACCTCAATACCAAGATAATAGAGGTTCTCAACAGCATAGAGATGGTAATGACAGTTATGGAAACTGGAACTCAAACCAGGATAAAAATTACAGTAGGGACTTTAATGATAATTGCAGAGGCAATAATGGTCGCGGTAGATCGCAACATAAGAGAAAAAGATATCAACAGACAAACTCTGTTCAACAAGAATCTCAGGGAGCAGATAACAGGTTAATAATGATAAAGACCATAATGCTATCGGATGCTCATCTTTTGATTTTGGTAGGGCAAATAAATGTATCCAATGCAGTACTTTATTTGATCCGAAGACCGTTAGTACTCTAAGCTGTGGTCATCCTTTGCCCGCTCTTCCTGCTAATGTTGCTCATGACGGGAGAGGTTCTCTTATATTACATAAGGGGCTAGTAAATAGTAATCCAGTCTCGGTGTTGTTTGATTCTGGATGTACTACTGTCGGCGTTAGGCAATCTCTTGTAGATCCATCCTGTGCTACAGGAAAGGTCATCAAATGTGTCACATTTGGTGGCACGTTGGAAAAGTATCCTACTGCTATAATACATATTGCTACTCCTTTCTTCACGGGAGAGGTCCACGCGTGTCTACTTCCAAACCCTATTGCGGACCTTATTATTGGTCGTATTCACGGAGTTAGGGAATGTACCCCACAGCAGATTGCTGTTTGGGAAGAGCAAAACATTGAAGCTACCAATGCGGTGGTCACAAGAGCACATGCTCTGGATCCACCTCAAACTTCATTAACTAATAATGATGAAGTAAATGACCAAGATAGTCACTTGACTATTACACGTGACTCATTTATCAAATTGCAAGAAGAAGATCCTTCTTTACAAAAATTCTTCATTCTAGCAAAAAAAGGGGATCCTAATCAAATACTAATAGAAAGTCTTGGATTTCTATGAAGAACGGCGTACTTGTACGTATAGTACAAGACTCGACTACGTCCACTCATTCACAAATTCTTGTGCCTAAGAGCATGAGATTGCAAATATTGCAACATGCTCATGACTCGCAATGTGCTGGACATATGGGTTTTTCCCGTACAAAGTCGAGGGTTCTTGCGGCTTTCTTTTGGCCATTTGTGAGCAAGGACATACGAATGTACTGTCGCTCTTGCAAAGTATGTCAGGAGGTCAAATCTAAAGGACCACGACATGCTGCGCCTATCCAGGCTGCTGACATTCCTATTCGCCCTTTTCAAAAAATGGCAATAGATATTATCGGTCCTTTTAGAATTAAGTCAGCTAGAGGACATCAATTTATTCTTACATGTGTCGATATGTGCACACGTTGGCCAGAGGCAATACCTCTCAAGAGCATCTCAACTGCTGATATCGCAGACGCTCTTTGGCTGATATTTTCTCGCTTGGGTTTTCCCGGAGAAATATTGTCAGACCATGGCACTCAACTTATATCAGACACTATGTCACAGGTAATGTCTATGCTACACATTAAAAGGTCTCTCAGCAGTATCTATCACCCAATGTCTAATGGGTTGGTCGAACGTTTAAATAGGACTCTGAAAACTTTACTTGGTAAAATAACTGAGGATCATCCTCAGGATTGGGACAGGGTCTTACCCGCGGCTCTCTTTGCGTATAGAGAGGTCCCCAATGAACATACAGGGTTTTCCCCTTTTGAACTTGTCTTTGGCGCGCAACCGCGCGGCCCTATGTCTTTACTTCACGATCTAATCACTGCCGATAATATTAGCGATGAGACTCAATCTTCTTATGAGTACGTCATTGCTCTTAGGCAAAAGATCATCGAGGCATGCAAACTAGCAACTTCGTCTTCCGAATTTGCTAAAGAAAAGGCAAGGCAGTTTGCAAATAAGAATAGATGTCTACGACAACTTTGTCCAGGTGACAAAGCTCTCGTTCTACTTCCTTCAAGGGAGAACAGACTTCTAATTGCATGGAAAGGTCCATATGCAATAGTCTCCAAAATTTCTGATGTCGACTATGTTGTCGATATTGATGGAAAGCATAAAACTTTCCACATAAATATGCTCACGGAATTTTATGAAAGACCTGACTATTTGCAGCCTATTTTCCAGGCAACGGACAATTCTCAAGCACCTCATGGTCAGTACTCATCTCTGTCAGTTATACAGGATGAGGAAACTACTTTTTCTGATGTCAATCTTCCTCTTTCTATGGTCCCACTTTATTCTACGGAATCTTGGAAAAACGTGACCGTTTCTCCAAATCTTTCCGCTGAGGAACATCGACAAGTTTCTTCGATGTTGCAAACATTTCAGGATGTTCTTACAGACATCCCGGGACACACACATGTCATTGAACATGACATTGTGCTAACTGATCACAATCCTATCAGAGTCAGACCCTATCCAATACCTATCCATTTCCAGTCTCAAGTCGAAAAAGAATTGGATGAAATGATACGTTTGGAAATCATTGAACCATCCACTTCAGCATACTCTTCGTCTATGGTTATTGTTCGAAAGAAGGATAATAACATTCGCATTTGCGTAGATTATCGCAAATTGAACCAAGTTACGAAGTTCGACGCTGAACCTATGCCTTCATTAGAAGAGCTACTCAATAAACTTTCTAATTCTAGATTCTTTACCAAACTAGATTTGTCTAAAGGTTATTGGCAAGTCCCGCTAACTGAACGTGCCAAACCTTTTACAGCTTTTTCTACACCTAGGGGTTTATTCCAATGGAATTTCATGCCTTTCGGTCTTATGAACGCCCCTGCTACATTCGTACGCATGATGCGGCGAATTCTCGCATATCGTACAGATGTCATAGCATACCTAGATGATATCTGTCTATTCAGTGATTCCTGGGAAGATCACTATTTGGGTTTATACGAATTACTGTCTACTCTTCGCGAGTATAACTTGACTGCAAAACCCTCTAAAGCCTTTATAGGATTTAGTGAGATTTCTTTCCTAGGTCATCGTGTTGGTCGTGGTCTTTTAAAGACAGAGGACCACAATGTTTCAAAAATACTTAACATTTCGGTCCCTAAAACGAAGAAACAAGTAAGGAGTCTATTAGGTTTGATCCAATTCTACGGACGATTCATTCCGAATCTGTCCTCCATTATGGCACCGCTTTCTACTTTATTGAAGAAAGGGTCGCCTAATCTGATCCGCTGGTCTAAAGAATGTCAATCCTCATTGGACCAGGTTAAAGCCCTATTTTCATCTCCACCTATTCTTAGGTTACCTACTATTGAGAAGACTTTTGTTCTTCGAAGTGACGCCTCGTCAACTGGGATTGGGGCGGCACTAATGCAGGAGTATTCTGATACTCTGCATCCGGTGATGTATATCTCTAGGAAATTAAATGCTGCAGAAAAGAATTACTCGGTTTTAGACCGTGAGTTATTGGCTATGGTATGGTCTATTCTGAAGTTACAAAGATTTCTTCTAGGCGCACACTTCATTGTGGAAACTGACCAGAAAGCGCTTACTGCTATTCAGAGCAAAAACTTGAAGAGCTCGAGGTCCACTCGTTATGCCATAGCTCTTCAACCATTTCATTTCTCGGTTCGAGCTATCCGTGGTTCGGATAATGTGATGGCAGACATTCTGTCCAGATGCCCACACGATTCCACATGATTCTTCTGTCATATATATATATTTCCTGATATACAGTCCAATATTATAATGACATGTTAGTAGATTTTTTCTCACTTTTTTTTTGAGGGAAATTTATAACATTGTACCATGTAATTATCTAAGAAGGCTTAGTTAGTGATATACGGGCCAAAAGATCACTCGGCCACATTTACATAATATATTTGCATAATTGTATTAAGAGATTTACCAGTTGTCTTTAAGATTTGTGTTATTGATATTTTCGCAGCACATCATTGAAGTCTGCGAGATTATGTCCATTGTGGAACTTTGAGGATATCAAGTCCTGTCCTAGATTGGGAGCGGATGATGTCCACATCTTCTATTGCTTGTTTATGTCAACAAAGAACAACATTGTATTACTTATTAATTACTGATGCATTATATAATGTAATAAAATAGTGCGGTATATTAATATATTACACCGCTGTTTGCACAACACATTATATGATATCATAATAATATATTTAATTTCATATATTGGTATGAGAGTAATTTGACTTTTATTATGATGTTGCCATCATGGTGGCTTGTGTTGGTGGCACCTTCCTGGAATATATACGCGAATACTTAGATAAATTTTTTCTCTAAGGACCTGGGATATGATCTCAGTTTCGCTCCATGTGTTGAGCTATTTTGTTAGGTATATATCCGCGCATCATACGTGCGTTAGGAGCCTAGATTTTTCCGGCTCCAGGATTTAAAAAAAAAAAATGTTTCTTTTTTTTTTCCCGGGAGGGTGCGGTAATGTTACGCACAAATAATTACTTTTTCCAAAGTCTTTGTATGATCATTTTTCGTATGTATGATCATTTTTTGACTGAAGTGTGTATTATGTTTTTTTACAGTCAAAGGGACATAACCCGAGTTATTGAGACTACAATTTTTTAGGAGTTTGCCTTCTCTTGTATAGAGACACGTTCGGTCTATAATTTCTTGAACGAAGCGTGACCATATCTCCTTATTTGGTAGTATCAGTCAACTGTTGTAGATGTCTGAAACCTGTCTTAACGCTTCTGTTCATGACCATAAAAGGCGCGACTGTGTAAGACTTTTATCTCGAATGTTCTTAGAACCGCTTTGTGTGAATTGATACTCACGTAGATGAGTTCTGCGCATGTCAAAAACTGGGAGTTCGTTCTGTGTGTTCCGCCCAGCTGGGCAGTTTAGAAATGGTCTGAGTAGCGAGCGGACGCAACCTGCGTCTTGTGATTTTCTGAGGGAAATACATTGTCTTTGTGAGTTAGTTAACTAACTAGACTATTTCCCAGTATTATTCAAGCCTGCCTGGAGGCATATGTTCGTGGTTGATTTCCGAAGAAAGGTAATTCCTCTTGTATCGAACTTTTTGCTATCATCTAGAAGTTCGTCATTTTTGTCGCTCCTTGCTCGCCTGTGTGATTTAATATGGAGAGGTACTTTGACTAGGTTTTTCGCCACCGGTATCTTTATACCTGAACTAGTTATATATATATGGGTCGCTCTAGACCAACAAGACTATTGTCTGTGTTCCAGGATTCGTTATATCAGAGATCACGTCCAAGTCAGATGGTTAGACTTAGAAACGTTATAAAGGTCGGTTTGACCTGTATTCCCAGTATGCTATTCACGTGCAGACAGTAAACGGACTTATTGTATACATCTGATCTGCTAGCATCAGAAAGGGAGCATTTATTGTTGTCTATGAACATTGAAGATCTGCAGCTGACACTGTTGCAGAAGTTATATATATATATTATTTATACAGCTTCACGAACCAGAACTTTATGATATCTGTTTACAATACAACTATTGAGTATTGAATCCTACATGACTATCAGTTAATATGATTTTGAATGCTGCATTCGTTATACTATGCTGGTGATGACATAAATATCATGACTGTTTTGTGGCGTGCAATAAATGGTATAAAACTAAAGCGAAGTTACCATTTCTATGACTCTACACGTCATGTTGCCTGTGGTGTACCCTGTGAACTGTTCTACTGCAACACACACAGCAACATTCTAAATCAGAGAAGACACCTACATCTTGCACTTTAATACCAGGTGTCGATAGGGGTGGCAAGTGGTCGTCAATCTTATAACGGAGCTAACGTACCTGGCATTTTTCTGGCGCACCATTATCATTTCAGCTTAAATCCACCTTTATCAATATCTATATTCCATTGTTATAGTTTTCACGTCTATGCGTCTAACTGTCGTCACTTATGTGTGTGTATACGTGAGTGGTATATATATATATATATATATATATATATATATATATATATATATATATATATATATATATATATATATATAGTCAATAGACTGTCTGACTCCTCTAGATCTGTTGTAGAAGATAGGCTGAAAGAGAGAAAATTCTCGATTTCAGGGACAGACTCTATTAATTTCTACCATCTCACTCGTGAAAATCTATGTCTGTTATCTTCTCTCACTGTTGCTATCACTTATTCTAATCTATTCAGAAGGGACCAACCCAAGTCTTAATTCCCCTATCAAAAATCTACGACAAGGTGTCATTGTTTTAATACATTCAATTTATCATTACTCTGCACTCAGATGGTGCCTTATGTTTGATGGTTATCTTGGTGCTGTTTTCTGGCTATTAACGTCGTCCATTTTCAAAATTTTATTTTTTTTTAAAATGTTCTGTACATTCTTTCATTACTATACTTATTAATTATTACTGGTTATTTTTTCGTTTTTCGGTTATTACTACATGCTGCATATGGAGCAAAAAGAAAAATGATAACTTATAAGGCTGATAGTCTAGTGATCTTTTCATTGGTTGGTTTCTGGATTCTTTGATCATCATCATTTCCTTTTTCCGCTTCTTAATGATCATGGGGCCATCACTGCCTCTGACCCCATTGAAAAAAAAAGCCTGTACCTAATCAGTTGTCTGCTCTTGTAACGTTGGTTTCTGTAACAATTTGATTTTACATGATGAGGTTACCAGCCCTATGCACAACCTCATATTAGTCGCATGTTACGGCGTGCCTGAGGGAGCTATAGCCATATTCTGTCCGTGTCTTGTCACAGACCTACGGGCATTGAACGGTTTTGTTGGTACGGTTATGAAAATCGATACGGTCAATGAGAACAGGTAATGTAAGTCTTACTGAGAATTAAGACAACGACAAGGGCTACGTTACGACCATAAAGTCTTCGCCAGGAACAGACGCACAAAATTGTTAGTTTTGCCAACATTAACTGAATTATATCTGGATGTCTTTCACTGCCGGTCACGTGTTGCCGTTTGGGTTGGGTAGGGTTTGGAAATTGTCTCCAGGCCGGTTTTCCCCACACTTTTAGATTATAAATGGTTATCCTACATTTTATGTCGTGTTAGTTACATGTTGTATTGCTTGGATTATAAAGTTTCTGATATTGGTATATTCATTGCCTGCTGCATTCATAAATATTTAAGTAGGTGGGTAGGTAGGTGAGTAGATAAGTAGGCAGTGTGACAAAGAAATCCTCGATCGTCACATTTTTCTGTGCCATCCTGTAAACATTTTGTGATCTTCCCTTTCCTTTTCCCACCTCCGACAGTGCTTGGTATTTTCGGTTCATTTTTTACACTTGCTTCCTTCAATTCTTGTCATGTTGGGGCTTCATCGACCATCTTTACTGATTATTGTAATCACTGACTTTCGTTTGAACACCTGGATCTGTAGAGTGAAATGTTATTGACAAATGCGTAACACATTTCCAACAGACAGGAATGGGAGAGCCCGATTAATACGTAAACAACCTTGAGATGGCCACAGTCATTTGTCTTATCACTGATAATGTTTTCTTCTTCTTCTTCTTCTTGCGATCGCATCTTTGATGTTTACACCGTCAGACGAGTTCTCATGATGAATTCGACTGTTGTTTGAAGTTCCTCTTTAACTCCATATAGCTTTGAGTTTAGTGTTGAGTCATTGGGCCAGTATATCTTTCTTAACTGGTCATACAGAGAACAGTCCTGTAGAACATGCTCAGCAGTTTGTTCGTTTAATCCACATGTGCACAGTGGTGAAGCAGACAATCGTAGCTTGTGCATGTGTTTATTCAGTTTGTTATGCCCTGTCCTGAGTCGAAAAATAGTTATCTGTCCCTGCCGGTCGAGAGTGTGATAGTCGTCTTTGGGTTGGTTCTGTTCTCTTCTGATAGTCCGGATAGCTCTCTTTTTCTCAAAGTATGTGACTTCATTATCTTCTTGTTCACATTCTCCTCCCTTTTTTGCAAGTTTATCTGCCTTTTCATTTCCGGGTACACCACAATGAGATGGTACCCACTGAAGTATGGTTCTCTTTTGGCAGCTACCTTGTTTAGTTCATTTCTCAGATGCGGGAGTTTACCACCCTTGAGAGCTTGCAGGACAGACAGTGCATCTGTGAGGATGACTACCTGGTGGCAGTCAGAGTTGGTGTTATAAATCATATTTGCAGCTTGCTCTAGAGCTTGAACCTCAGCTGTATAGTTGGAACAGAATTTACCAGTGGGAATGTGCCTAGTCTCATAGTGGTTGTCAGGATACGAGATAAAGATACCGGCACCTCCATTCCTAACAGCATTAGTTGCTGATCCATCTGTATAGGCATGTATCCATGATTGATCGGGATAGCTTTCTTGGATCATACTCAATGTAGCAGTTCGTTTTTGCAGATCATTATACTCATATCCACTTGTGCCCCTGACTGATGTATTAATTTGGAGGGCACTGCTGGCCTGCTCCCATGGTACAGGGTATAGGGTGGGCTTCAGTGGTGTTGTCTTCATGGATAGGTCTTCTTGATGCTGTCTTATAAGTCTTTTTCCCCGATGCACAAAGCTGCTACGCTTTAGACGTCCCAATGCCAGATCATCTAGTCTTGCCTTCATTGGGTGCATTGGCATACTGTAGTACTTTTCCATCTGGATCATGGTTTTTGTGTCTCTTCTATGGGACAATGTCTGTAATCCAGCAACCTTCTGCATCTCTGTTATTGGTGTAGTTTTCATGGCTCCTGTAATGAGCCTGAGAGCTTGATTTTGCACCTTGTCCAAAGACTGCAGATGTGAGTTAGCAGCTGATGACCATGCTGCTGAGCTAAACTCTAAGTGTGGTCTTATTACTCCATTATAAATCTTCTTTAGATTTCGTTCATTTGCTCCCCAGTTGGTACCTGCTAATTTTCTGAGTATGCCTAGTCGTCTTCGGGCCTTTCCTTCTGCATTTTCAATATGCTTATTCCATGTAAGCCTTTGGTCAAATGTCACCCCAAGATAGGTGGGGTAGCTTTCTTCCTTGATCACGGTTGTCCCTAGGTGTATGTTAGCTGATTTGTCCTTAGGGGCGAGGGAGAACAGTGTTGTGGAGGTTTTGTCTGTGTTCATTGTGATAAACCATTTCTCTGCCCATGACACTAGCATGTCTGCTGCCCGCTGCATTCTATAATTTGCTGTGGTGACATTTTCATCAGCGCACCAGAGTACTAGGTCATCTGCATATAAGGCAGCTTTAACTCCTGCAGGGAGATCTTTCACCAGGTCATTGATGTAAACAAGGAAGAGTGTTGGGGAAATTACTCCTCCTTGAGGTACCCCCCTGATGGAGCAACACTTTTCTGCTCTGCAGACCGTCAAGAGTGACTCTAGTTCTCCTGTTATGCAAGTATGTCTGGATCCATTTCATCATGTTGCCTTGGATTCCACTTCTCCTAAGTTTTGCAATGAGGCCATCTTTCCACACCTTGTCAAAGGCCTGCTTGAAGTCGACCCAGATCGTTAGGACCTTTTTCTTCTCCTGGAAGGCATCTTCTATTGCTTGAGACAAGTAAGTAACTTGGTCTTCTATACTGTAGCATTCTCTAAATCCAGCTTGTTCCGGCACCAGGATCTGCTCAGACTCTAAATACCATTTCAATCTGTGGTTGACTATTCGCTCCATAGTCTTCCCAACACAGCTTGTGAGACTGAATGGCCGGTAACTTGCAGCCTCGGTCTTACATTTCCCTTTCTTTAGTATGGGTATTGTGATGGCTTCTCTCCATACTTGGGGTACCGTTCCTTTCAACCAGCTGTGGTTGAATATCTCAAGCAGTTTTGTCTTTGCTGCTGAGCTCAGATTTACTAGCATTTCGTTGCTGATTTTGTCTGGGCCGGGTGACTTTTGAAACTTAAGCTTGGAAATAGTCTTCTGTAGTTCTCCTAGTGTGATGGGTTCCCTCACTGGGACAGGAGTATCTGTCTGTCCCATGGTTGCCAGTATTTCTTTTCTTATCTCTCTCTGATGATCTATGTTAATGGGTAAGTTGCTTTCTGAACTGTATCTTCTAGCAAACAAGTCTGCAGCTTGTTTTCCTCTGAAAAGTTTGCCACCTTCATCCAATGTGATAGTCTGCCTAGGTGAGGAACGCTCTTCATTTAGAGACTTGACTAATCTCCAAAGTTTCCTGCCGTCTTTCTCAAGGTTCAGCGATGCCGTTTTAGTTCTCCAGCTTTTCCGTTTTTCTTCTAGCTTTGTTCTCTGAAACTCTGCTACAGCCTTTTTCCATTTGTTGTGAGTTTCAAGTGAAGGCTGAGACTCTGCGTCCTTTCTAGCCCTGTCCATAGCTTCCTGACGTTCTTGGAGTGTGCTGGACCAGTATGGTATGTAGTTACGCCGGCATCCTTTGGGAATGGTTTCTTTTGCAGCTTGTAGTATGCATCTGTTGAAGTCTTTTACCACTTCATTAATGTCTCTGTTCTGTACCTTGAGGGTAGACAGCAGCGTGTTCACCTGATGCCTGAATAAACCCCAGTTGGCTTTTTTGTAGTTCCATCTTGTAATGGCTGGGCCTGTACTGAGAGTTGCACTCTGGACAGTAAGAAAGATTGGGCGATGGTCGCTTCCCCCTAGTTGGTCTCCTACTTCTCTACTAATAGATCCAGCTATATCTGGTGTGGAGAAGGCAAGATCTGGTGTTGAAATTGTGTGCCATCCTCTGGAGTAGAAGGTAGGAGTATCTGTGGCATTATTGACTAGGATTAGGTAGTGATCATCTTGCCAAGTTTCAACCTCTTCACCTCTGTGATCCAGATGGTTATAGCCCCAGCTCTGGGAGTCGCTATTAAAGTCTCCAACTGCTATAAAGTTGGTGGCTGGTACCTGTATAGAGCTGAGACTCAGGGGTTTGTTGTTCGGACAGTAATAGTTCAGGAGTTCTATTTCCATCTTGTCTACCTTTATCTGCAACAGCTGATATTCTGCTCCATCCATGAAGGTTTTCCTTTCGTGAGCAGGAATGTTATTCCTTACAAGAGTAAGTACTCCTCCTTTTCGTCTATCTTTTCTGTCGGATCTGAAGCATTGATATCCCCTTATTTTAAAGGTTTGATCTGCTTTCAAGTGAGTCTCTTGGATACAGCAAACACTGACTTGCTTCTCATACAAGATGTTTTCCAGCTCTGTCTTTTTGCTGTATCCAGCCTGCTTGCTGTTCACTCCCTCTGCATTCCAGTGCATCATGACAAGTGGCACTCTGGGTTTCTCTTTTTCTGTTTTGTTTTGGTCAGTAGTTCTCCTCCGCCGTCTGCTGACTCCACAAGACGGTCTAGAGGGTCCTCCAGTAGCTGAGGGTGGGCTCTGTCGAGGCTCAGAGCCCGGCACTGCACCTGCCTGGTGGAGCTCCACAGGGCGAGCACCATTACGAGGTTTATTTGACGGTGTACTCTCCATAGAAAAAAAAAGCGAGTTGCGTGATACTGTGGTTTCCGGTGCGCCTTCTGGCCCAGTATCTATGACTTTAGCACCTGTTCAACGGGAGAGTGGGCTCATCCCTAATCTGTTTATGTTCCCAGTAGTAGACTATTCGCAAGCAGCCTGGGGGTGTCACTGTTCTGCGCGGACCTTGTTTACCGAGGCGGCGTCCGAGCTCGTATGGTGAAAATATGGTTGTGTTATCTTCAAAATAGCCCTGTCTTTCCCATGGCTTTTCTGCCATCCTGCAACTTTGAGTTAGGGAGTTCTGAGCTCCAGTCTCTTTCCCAGGCATTTTATCCTGGCCTGGCACGCATACAGAGGACCCCACTTCTGGTTCTAAGTTAGCAGTTGGGGATAGGTGGGGTAGCACACTGTGCATTCCCCGTCATCCAGGGGGCTCTCCAACTATGCAGAGCTTGCACAATGCTGTGCTCTGGTTCTGGGCTCTCCCAAGGAATCCTCACGTCCTGCACAGAGCCACTTCCAGATACCCACCACCTGCCAACCCTCCATTGTAGAAATCTCCTGCATGCGGCCATCCAGTCAAGAGCCAGTATTAAGTCTGGTGCCCAAGTGATCCCCCCAAGCTCAGTGTGCAATGCTGGGTTCTCATCATGCTGCAACACAGGGGGAATTGTGATGCTCAGCCATCTCTCTCAACTCTGCACCGATAAGTGACATCGGGGACTTAACTGTGCCTCAGTACTGGGAGGCCCCGTTTCCGGGTACACCGCACACAGCCAATTGAGGCAACGGTCGCCGTGGGCGTGTCTTCAGTGGGGAAGTTGTGGAGTCTTCCTGTCCATGTTCTTGCACATCCTAACACTGCCCGCAAGACATCAGAGGTTTGGAGAGTGGCCTTCTCTGCTTTTTTGAGCCGGGGTGGGCTCCCTGGGCAAGTCTCGATGGGGATCGGGACGTGTCCACGCGCCAGTGGGCCCAGCATCGGCCGCATCTGATGGAGGACTTGCTCTGCCAGGTTTGATGTGGATTTCCTACCGCCCCGGGTAGAAGCCAGAAGTGTACTGTGCCAGCTCTGGGGGAGATAAAGGGGGAGTTTCTGCGTCTCCTTGTGATACGTAGCCAAGGTAGGGCTCACAGTGCTTTTTTCCCGCCACAAAATTGCCTGCTGGTTACGCCTAGTTCTCCGAGGCTCTAGGCATGTGACCAAGAGTTGAAGGCAATAGGATCGTCAAGTCCTGAGTCTCTGTGCCTGTACGATGGGTTCCGATCTTCAGGGAGCAGTCCACATTCGTTCCCACTCCCAAGACTTGTTCAGTATCCATCTGGCTCCTTCCCACCCACAGAGGGCGTGTACGGTGTAGTGCACCGGTTTTATTATCGAGGTTTGCTCCTCTAGATCCGTTGTGTTTAGCCTGAGGATTCGCACCCTCAGTTACCAGGACTACCTCGAGGAGGGTGTGGCTCTTCACCACGCACAGCGATCTTGGGGTATGAGAGGTTTTGCTAGGCCAAGAGACTAACACCGCAATGGTCGCTCCTTTCATGAACAAGAATTCACTAGGCCTAGGGTGACGCAAGGGGGGAAACCCACTACCCACAACACCAGCACATCATACCCCCTGTCTGTAAAAGACTTTGCCCCATAATGTTTTCTGTTTGACCGGGTTGTTGCTTGGAAGTTGTTTACTGGACCAGGTAAATGACATTATCATTTCCGGGCAGATTTTTTATGGACAATGATTACGATAAGTTTTCCGTCAGGGAAGATGCTGTCTGTGATAGGCCTATGAAGTCGTGAAAGTAAACATGATCTATAACGAACCAAAGAGAGAAGACCTTATACGGAAAGTTATTTGAAAAAAAAAATCACATTTTATGTGTCACGCAGGAATTTTCCATGAGAGGGTAGTAGGAACATACCCCTACCAATATACGCATATGGCGTTTGACATGTTAAAATACAACATTTCTGACTGGAGCCTAGTCATATAGAAGCAATGTGGATGCGTTGGCCGAATGTTGCATGGTAATTTAGCGCCTTTTGAGTCTACGGTACTGATACACTCAACTCGTCAAGAAGACAGTCAGACAAGCCAGAATATGAAATAGGATCAGGATTCCCTTTAAAGGACTGGACAACGTGTTTGAGCATCTTTTGGACTTACTTCCCAAGAAAACTCTACCTTTATTAATACGGAAAGCCTGGAACCTAGGAACCTGAACACTGAATCATAATGGGATTTTATTGTATAGTAATACCCCAGACCACGCGAAAGAGTCATCTTAACCAAGTTGCCGAGACTATTTCTTTGAGCCAGAAGTCTGTATACCCTGAATATTTGGGGGTATGTTGTACATTTTGTCATTCTATGTTTTGCAATATTAACATGTGAAAATTGCTAGCGGATGTCCAAATCATACGAGGCTGGTAACCTCAGCATATAGGATGATGTTTCATGAACCAGCACTGCAAGAGCTAGTGACTGCTTCATCTGGGGTTCTCATAGAGAAGCAAAAACAGAGGTAGTCCCAAAGTTCATATGGAGCAGGGAGTGGATGATGACAGAAGTGATGTACATAATTATTATATTAACCTTTTCAACTAGTGCATGTGTATATGTAAACATGTTTTATATAGATACAATAGGTGTTTTCGCTCACTGGGATTAACATTAATTCTCAGACAGGGTAAAGCTCTGAGGCAGATGGGATGGTGGAATGAAAGGGGCTGGGGTGGGGGGGGGGGCGACCTGATTTTTGTGTCAGGAAACTCAACACTCAGGAGGGTATTTGTTTCTCTCTTATTTCATTATACTAATCAGTGGTACCATTTGGTGTTGATATCTGTGGAACAAGTGAGTGGTATAAGTGGCCTTCAGTCAAAACTACACACCAACAGCAGACGGGTCTTAACAGACGCTTGACCATCTTCGTAATTACCCCACGATACTACAAGGGACATGTTGTAGTCAAAAGATTTGACCAGTGAAGAGAGTGAACCAGTCCATAACCTGCAAAGAACAAGCGTCGGCTGGAGCAGAAACCAACCGACATCTTACTGGCAGCTAAGTACCCACTTAAATCTGCCTAGTGAACTCTCTAATAACGAAGTTTTCAAATCAGACCATCACCTGTGATGAATCTTTGAAGGCTAATACTTTTTCCATCAAAACCTTTATTCATTTTTGCATTGTTAACTATAATTGAGTAATAAATTTGTTACCTGTAAGTATGCAAATTTATAGTTGATTTAATCATTTTGAGTGAACTGTTTCCGTATGTCTCAGTCATTTCAAATACATATAACAGAGCTATTGAAGTTATAGGTTATTGATTTAAATCATTCGGGGGCTCATCAAAACGAGCAAAATTCTTACTCCTCATAGAAAGTCAGGGAATAAAAGTTTACACGGCCCAGATCCCATCAGCCGTAGTACTTGATTTCTTAAATTTCGATGAGGCTGCCTAGAATTGAAGCACCATTCTTCGATTCACATCTCTGCCAAGAGTAATCTCGAGCTAAAGGTAGACACCTTTGAAGACCCTCAGTAGATACTCTGATGTTTGGCCACTGTTGGACCATCACTGCAGGGCAAGGGGAGTAAATTCCGTGACAGGTAGATAGGCAGGTAAGTAGTATTGTAGAAATGCAGGTAGATAAGATATATTAAGTTGACATTACTCAAAAATAGAGCTTATGCCACTAAGACAACCTAGACAGAGTGAAAAATAGCTCAGAAACAAAGATCGCTTTGAAATAGACAGACAGACAGACAGACAGAGCAGAGAGAGACAAGCAGACACAAATACATAGATAGACGGACGAATAGACAGATGGACAGCAAGCCAGAAAGACAGATAAGTGTAAGATTCAAACATGGCCAAAATTTCGGGCATTTGTTTGACCTGAAAGATCGATATTTCAATCAATAACAGAAGATGCACGAAAAGCTCAGTAGGTTAACAGTCTGTAGGAAGTCACTACGACTTGAAGTACTGAATTTCAAATGGTCATCAATAATGAAGCAGCGGCTGAATAATGGAGTCCTCTTAGCCCAATATATTTCCTCCTATTTGAAGCCGTCTGCTGGAAATTAGGTCTCTGCCCGTTGATCTTTTTATTACTGTTTGTCATCTTTCGTTTTATCTTTCTCTCCCTTGTTGATCACATTCATTCATTCTATTACTCATTAAGTCACCCTTTCGATCCTTTACTAGCATCCTCATTTATTTATTGCATTAGCCCAGTCGCTCATTTCAGTAAATTCTCTAGATCCTTTATACTCATTTTTAGTATTTATATTTAAATAACTTCACTCTTTCCGTTCGTTCCATTGTCTCGTGATTTTTAAAAAAGAAAATGATACACGCACACATTAAATCGTAATATATTCTTATGCTATTTCCAACCTTATGTCTTGTTAGCTTACTTCTCTCTTTTTGTCTTTGACTCGCACACATTCTCTCTCTCTCTCTCTCTCTCTCTCTCTCTCTCTCTCTCTCTCTCTCTCTCTCTCTCTCTCTCTCTCTTTCTCTCTCTTTGAATAGGAGTCTTGGCAGTTGCAGAAACTATAAAGAGAGCTATCGAGGTATTTGTGCTTGTTATTATTTTACTTAAAAAAACGATATTAAAACTATTTTCTGAAAGATATAGACAGACAGAGAGATATCTTAGACAGACAGACAGACAGACAGACAGAGATAGACAGACAGACAGACAGACAGACAGACAGACAGACAGACAGACAGACAGACAGACAGACAGACAGACAGATAGACAGACAGACAGATAGATAGATAGATAGATAGATAGATAGATAGATAGATAGATAGATAGATAGATAGATAGATAGATAGATAGATAGATAGATAGATAGATAGATAGATAGATAGATAGATAGATAGATAGATAGATAGATAGATGAATGAAACAATCTATCAATATTCATCTGTAGCTCCTCCATGAGCATTGGCCTCCCTGTGCTAGAAACGAAAAAAAAATTTATAATATAAATAACATTGAGGTGAAGACAGAGGGAGGATTGAGGGCGTATACACATATGCCGAAATCTTGGAGGAATACTAGTAATAGACCCCATAAATTTCCATGCGCAGGACCAGGAGAAATGCCGAGATCTCAGTTTATCAGGTGGAATAACCAGGATGAACGTCCGATTGGCAGAGTGGTTAGAGCGCTGGTCTCTCGTGGCAAAGGTACCGTGTTCGAATCACGGTACCGACAAGCCCGTCTACCCAGCTGTAAATGGGTACCTGACTTTGACTTAGGGACGGAAAAGGCAGCGAGGAAGGGAACTGCTCACCACACCTCTCGATGCTGGACCTAGTACGATGAAGTCTCTAACACTTCACTCCACTATGACAGTATCTGCTATGGGACTACCGTTACATTTTTATAACCAGGATGAGCGTCTGATTGGCATAGTGGTTAGATCGCTAGCTTCCCACGGCAAAAGGTGCCGCGTTCGAAACACTTTGGCGTCACGCTACTGTCTACCCAGCTGTAATTGTGTACCACACTCTGCTGTTGAGTTAGAGAAAAGGCAATGAGGACAGGAGCTGGTCAACCTACCTCTCGAAACTGGACCTAGTATATTGAAGTCTGTAACACTTCACTCCCCTACAGCAGGATCTGCTATTGGACTACCTTTACATTTTCACAACCGAGATGCCATTGTTGGAGAAACAAAAACTCAAGGATCATAAATAAGGAAGTTGATTACTGGGTACGACCGGACGATGATCACCTGAAAAGTTAGATGCATCAACACAAACGGAATTGGACAGTGCAGAGTCACAACATCTTGAGTCAGGATAAACAAGAACCAGCAAGGGTTTAGAAAGTTAGCGACGCAGAAAAATAGACAGGCAAATTATGTAAGGTTGCCAGAAAGTAGAGACGAAATAACATCTGGAGATAGTAGTACGAATGAATCAGGTCTATCAATATCCATATTTATGTCCTCGAAGAGCACTGAACCACCACTTAGGCGGCCTCCATGAAGAAGGCCTGAGTCTGAACACTTCGTAGGTTCTTACGGTGATGGTTACTGCAGTAACTTAGTTTACATCATACGTTTGTTAACTCATGCATAAACCCATCGTAGTCGCCTTCCACGACATGCCTGGTGGTAGTAGAAATCCTATCCTGTCTTTGTGTTATCATGGAACAACACTGGAAGATAGACTGATATGTGAATTGATGGACAAAGTTACAGCCAATCAGGCAGGCAGAGTCCACAGATGTACTACCACACAGACAAATACGAAGAGAAAACAAAAGTAAAAGAATCAAAAATAGATGTACACAACAGAGACATAATTGTTTTGTTTGTTTATAATTTCGTAAAGAATACAGCGCAATGACAGTGATGATCTTCGATGGTAAAATTGAGCAGATAGGTCGAGCGTGTGAGCTGTGATAAAATTGGAGACAATCGAGCGAACATTTCAGAGTGTCCGTTATTAAACACTCCAGATGTTGTTTTTCTTATTTTGGTAAGAAACAAGGACATAATGAGAAAAGGTAATCAGGCGAGCTATGGCTTGGTTTATCCGTGTGTGTGTGTGTGTGTGTGTGTGTGTGTGTGTGTGTGTGTTGTTGTTTTTTCTGTTGTTTATTAATCTTAAAAAAAATCAAAGGCAACTGTTAAAAAATCAGATGAAAAGATAATAATTATAATAATTACATTGCTGTGATATCGACGATGATAATGTGATAGGGCGATGATTAGGGTAACGGTATGTGTGAGGTGATGATGACACTCTCGGTTATTATAGTGGCAGAAATCTGATAACTAATATTTCAACAGTGATAAATAAAGCTATAAAAATAGTAATCATATGATAGATGACATGAATTTAAAGAATCTGGTGATTATAGCTAACAATAGTACCAAAAAAAAGTGCAACTGACAAGTTAAAAAAACAGCTTTAATGTCGTTTTATGGAGATTTATACCCTTGGCGTTCCCGGAGGGTTTCTGAAAAAAGGGGGGGGGGGCCGAAGAAAGAAAAGCACTATAGTTCCTGAAGTAATAATGTGAGCTGTACATGTGAAAGGTAACCTCATCCTATAGCACTATAGTTCCTGAAGTAATAATGTGAGCTGTACATGTTAATGGTAACCTCATCCTATAGCACTATAGTTCCTGAAGTAATAATGTGAGCTGTACATGTGAATGGTAACCTCATCCTATAGCACTATAGTTCCTGAAGTAATAATGTGAGCTGTACATGTGAATGGTAACCTCATCCTATAGCACTTTAGTTCCTGAAGTAATAATGTGAGCTGTACATGTGAATGGTAACCTCATCCTATAGCACTATAGTTCCTGAAGTAATAACGTGAGCTGTACATGTGAATGGTAACCTCATCCTATAGCACTATAGTTCCTGAAGTAATAATGTGAGCTGTACATGTGAATGGTAACCTCATCGTATAGAACTGTAGTTCCTGAAGTAATAATGTGAGCTATACATGTGAATGGTAACCTCCTACTATAGCACTATAGTTCCCGAAGTAATAATGTGAGCTGTACATGTGAATGGTAACCTCATCCTATTGCACTATAGTTCCTGAAGTAATAATGTGAGCTGTACATGTGAATGGTAACCTCATCCTAAAGCACTATAGTTCCTGAAGTAATAATGTGAGCTGTACATTTGAATGGTAACCTCATCCTATAGCACTATAGTTCCTGAAGTAATAATGTGAACTGTACATGTGAATGGTAACCTCATCCTATAGCACTATAGTTCCTGAAGTAATAATGTGAGCTGTACATGTGAATGGTAACCTCATTCTATAGCACTATAGTTCCTGAAGTAATAATGTGAGCTGCACATGTGAATGGTAACCTCATCCTATAGCACTATAGTTACTGAAGTAATAATGTGTGCTGTACATGTGAATGGTAACCTCCTACTATAACACTATAGTTCCTGAAGTAATAATGTGAGCTGTACATGTGAATGGTAACCTCATCCTATAGCACTATAGTTCCTGAAGTAATAATGTGAACTGTACATGTGAATGGTAACCTCATCCTATAGAACTGTAGTTCCTGAAGTAATAATGTGAGCTGTACATGTGAATGGTAACCTCATCCTATAGACTATAGTTCCCGAAGTAATAATGTGAGCTGTACATGTGAATGGTAACCTCATCCTATAGCACTATAGTTCCTGAAGTGATAATGTGAGCTGCACATGTGAATGGTAACCTCATCCTATAGCACTATAGTTCCTGAAGTAATAATGTGAGCTGTACATGTGAATGGTAACCTACTACTATAGCACTATAGTTCCTGAAGTAATAATGTGAGCTGTACATGTGAATGGTAACCTCCTACTATGGCACTATAGTTCCTGAAGTAATAATATGAGCTGTACATGTGAATGGTAACCTCATCCTATGGCACTATAGTTCCTGAAGTAATAATGTGAGCTGTACATGTGAATGGCAACCTCATCCTATAGCACTATAGTTCCTGAAGTAATAAAGTGAGCTGTACATGTGAATGGTAACCTCATACTATAGCCCTATAGTTCCTAAAGTAATAATGTGAGCTGTACATGTAAATGGTAACCGCATCCTATAGCCCTATAGTTCCTGAAGTAATAATGTGAGCTGTACATGTGAATGGTAACCTCATCCTATAGCACTATAGTTCCTGAAGTAATAATGTGAGCTGTACATGTGAGTGGTAACCTCATCCTATAGCACTATAGTTCCTGAAGTAATAATGTGAGCTGTACATGTGAGTGGTAACCTCCTACTATAGCACTATAGTTCCTGTAGTAATAATGTGAGCTGTACATGTGAATGGTAACCTCATCCTATAGCACTATAGTTCCTGAAGTAATAATGTGAGCTGTACATGTGAACGGTAACCTCATCCTATAGCACTATAATTCCTGAAGTAATAATGTGAGCTGTACATGTGAGTGGTAACCTCATCCTATAGCACTATAGTTCCTGAAGTAATAATGTGAGCTGTACATGTGAATGGTAACCTCATCCTATAGCACTATAGTTCCTGAAGTAATAATGTGAGCTGTACATGTGAACGGTAACCTCATCCTATAGCACTATAATTCCTGAAGTAATAACGTGAGCTGTACATGTGAACGGTAACTTCATCCTATAGCACTATAGATTCTGAAGTAATAACGTGAGCTGTACATGTGAACGGTAACCTCATCCTATTAAAAATGTCTACTGAAGCCGCAGCTGCAAGATCAATGGATGCTTTGGTGCACGCTTCCCGCAGGTGGACCAGCTGCAATGCAACTGTATGTTCCACTGAGAGCGAACAAAAAAGAAAATGAAAAAAGAGAGCCGTTCTATGGGCGCTGCAGGAAGACAAAGAAATCAAAGTCATCTTCTGGACTGCACAAAGCACGGTATCAAGAAGGCAAATAGGTTATAACAGCACGGTAGTCTTTTCTCTGTATGTCGGTTTTCTGTAGTACATGGAGTAAAACATTGTACAATCAACGCTTCTATTTATGAGAATATGAATACCATCGTCAAAGAATGCAAATGAAGTACTATCTGCTAATGGCTGGTGTATCTACAGAGACAGCGCACAACGACAGACATATATAAATCTTCTACAACATCTATTACTAAGCAGAAAATGCATTTCATACCTGACTCAATTTGAGCAGTCATTTTATCCTCTGGAGTTCATGACACAAGCTACTTCCGTTAGTGGATAGTTAATTTTCATTTCTTTATCTTTTTTTTTTCTGTTATCGTCCTTTTGTCCACGAAGAAGATCTTGTGGCCGTAATGTTTACAGTTTTCTTTGTCATAGAGAAGGCATTATCTATTATCGTGTATCTATTTCTTATTATAGCATGACAAGGCGATTAACACTCAGAAATCAGAAATGGTAAAAGTAAGTAGCACGGCAATAGAGAGAGAAGAATCATTGTTGGAAATACTAAGCAACAAGTGAGAGGAGTTCAAATACGTTGGTAGCATGTTTACCACAAAACATGTGAAAATATGAAATGAAACATTTTTCGTGACGGACAACTTGTAGAACCTTTGAATATAGTTATGTTATTGTTGTCATTGTTGATCAGAATTGGCATCACTGCACTCCGGGTAAACCTATAGCTGCTTAAACTACCTCAGTAAATGTCGAAGGGTATAAGTTCTAATTGTTCCTGTTGCGCGCTGGTTGTATACACGCCAGATGCATCCTCTTATACGTCCATCCGCGCTGGTCTTACGTTTGATGGCAAATTCCAGCAATCTTAGTCTTGTTGGTTTCATGATTTGATGAAATGTCTGACACTTTGGTCTGAACGGTCTGCCCTGTTTTCTTTTTATTTCTTGTGTACGCCCACTTTTCTGTCTTATTGCTCTTAATAGCTCTAATTCTGTCGTTAGTCCCGTCAATCTTGAATGGGCCAAGCTAAGTCCATCCTTTTGCACGTGGACATAGCGGCATTTTTGCCAAAGGTTTTTTATTTAGCGATTCTTGGGGAACGGCAAGTACCCTGTCCCTTCGATTTATGGTGGACACGGGGAATTATCTGCCCTTTATTTTATACCGTCCTCGGTTTCATCCCGAACACAAGTCGCTCGTAGAACAGGAAAGGCGCGGCTAATATTACGTCGCTTCCCGTCTCGCGAGGCGGCCGGGGACTCTCTCCCGTAGGTCTTACGTCAGTATTTGTTTCATATCGTGCACGTGCGAAAGCCACGCTCAAGTACCTGCAGACTCTATCTTACTATTTAGGCTAGACGTCCCTAACACTCTTTACCATTTGCCTCTACAGGAATCCTTGCTGCCTAGCAAAATGTTATTATTGTTGACAGCTAATAACAGTTGTAGTGTGGACTCTGATCCTTACATTGGTTAAGTATCACATAATGGATTGGGGCGACCCCTTTTTCTTCCTAATCGCTGTTTATCTGCAACAGTAATCGGTACATTTTGTACTGATTTTATCGCGATTTTTCCGAGTCGCACCCTTTTCTTTCTTTGTCCACTGGAGCAGAAGATTTGTATCTACATTCTTTCGCTACTTTCAGTATATTGTGTCTTGTCCGTTTATCTGACACTCCTGGTGGATGATAATACTAAACATTTGCAGGAGCGGCTGAGAGAACATTATCGACAACCAAGTTGGTTTATCTCAGGCGCGGCCGATATCAGTGCACAGTTTAACACGTACATCGCCCAGCGCAATCTGCTTAATCTCTGATAAGGCACGGGTGCGTCTCCGCCAAGGTTGTAAAGAGACGGATTTTGTGTGTACTCAAGCAACAGATAAGACATTACTTTAGCTTACTTACTTACTTAGTCGTTGCTCTTCTACCGTGAGGTGTAGAGGCTTGTAAGAGAGAGCGCCATACTATCGGCTGTCTTCCTCCTGGCTTGGTTTAATTCTAGTCCTCGGTCCTTCGAAGATTGTTTAATGTTGTTCTCCCAGCGGACTTTGAGTCGTCCTGGAGGTCTGGATTCCTGGCTCTTAGTTTCCCACGCTTGCCGTGGTAGCCGATCTTCTCCCATTCTGCAGACATGGCCAAACCATCTCAGTTGAGACTGTTCTACTTGGGGCTGCAGGGGTTGGGTTTTTAGGCCTTGACGTATCGTCTGGTTGCGGACCATGTCTCTTCTTGTTACTTCAACCACCTTCCTCAGATACCTCATTTCTGAGGTTTGGATCTGGCTTTTGTGGGTTTTAGTCATCGCCCATGACTCGCATCTATACGCCAAGACTGGGATATAGGTGGAGCGGTATACAGCCATTTTCGTCTTCTTCCAACTTCTCTTTTGCTGAGGAATCCTCGATTTGTGGCTTGAAAAAGTCTCCCAGCTGCTGCTCTTCGGGTAGCCAACTCTTCTTTGATGCCTCTCTTCCAGTCTATTACAGCTTCAATGTATTTAAGGTGGTCGACCTGCTCCAGGACCTGTTCTCCCAGCTTAATCTGATGTCTTCTTTCCGCTCGTGATATCACCATGGTTTTTGTTTTCAAGCTGCTTATGATCATCCCTCTCTTCTCCAGCTTTTCCTTTCAGACTTGCAGGTTGCATTGAAGATGTGCCTCTGATTTCGCAATCAGGGCAACATCATCAGCAAATGCCAGCCTTGAAATACAGACCTGTCTCATCATCCAGTACCCCACTGAATACTTTCTTGTCCTCTCTGTACACGCCTTGATGACATCGTCCATGAGGAGTATGAAAAGATAAGGTGACAGCATATCACCTTGTCTTACACCAGTGGTGGTCCTGAATTCTTCTGACTTATGGTTTGCCGTCCTCACATAATTTCTGCAAGACTTGTAGAAGCTCTGTATAGCATGAATCAGAGGTATTGGAATGTTCTTCCTTGCCAAACAGTCCCAGAGTTTGTTCCAGTGGTCCTTGTCAAATGCCTTTTCCAGATCTAAGAAGCAAAGATGGATCTCACTCTTATACTCAAGAGCCTTTTCACTCAACTGTCTGAGTGTGAAGATTAGGTCTTGAGTACTTCGATTTGCTCGGAAGCCACACTAGACCTCATCCATTTGTGGCTCAGCTAGGCGTCTGAGTCTCTGCTCTAGGACTCTAGAGTAGATTTTACCAGAGACAATGAGAAGGGATATGCCTCTATGGTGTCCACATTGTCAGTTGTCACCTTTTTTGAAAATCGGTGTTATTATGGCAATCTCCCAATCATTTGGTATGGTCTTGTTGCACCAAGCTGCTTGTAGGACCCTTAGGGGTAATAGGTCGCCTGCTGCTCCCATGTACTTAACCATTTCTGGTGTTATGCCATTATGTCCTGCTGCTTTGCCCATCTTGATTTTCTCCAGTGCTGCCTTCAGTTCTTCCATCTTTATGTCATCTTCATCACTATTTCTGATATTTGACCTTGCTCACCATCCAGAAGCTCTTAAAAACATTCCTTCCATCTTTCCATTACTTCTTTTGGGGCAGTAAACTATTTGCCTTGCTTGTCCTTTATAAATTTAAGAGGGCATTGTTTTTCCTTCCTCGTATTTTTAGGGAATTAAAGAACAATTTCTGGTTTTCTTGCGCATATTTTTCTAGCTTTTCTTCAAATTCTTCCCAGGACTTCTGTTTTGCTGCTAGCACCTTGTTCTTAGCTTCTGTTCTGAGTATCATATATTCTCTGTATTTCCATGTTGTCCCTGGTGTGTTTTTAGCTCCTAAGTATTGTTTCCATGCCCTTTTCTTCTCTCTTATTTTCTCTTTAACCTCATCTGTCCACCAAGGTGTCCTCTTTCTCTTGTTCCCAAGTCAAACTTCACCACATGTTTCTGCTGCAGCTGTCTTTATTATGTCCTTGAATTTCCGCCAGAGGGTTTCCAGGTCATCAGGTTGTTGTTCTGTGTTTCTCACTCCTGTAGCAATAAGCCCCTGGTATCTGGTCTTCACTTCTGGCTCTCTCAGCTTGTAGGTCTTAATGATTGTTTACCCTGTTCGTTTACTTAGCTTCTTGCGTGATGTTAGGCAGTTCCTAGGCCGAGTAACTCTTTTAGTTGTTCTTTTAATTGTTAACAAGTAGTGGTCACTTCTAATCTCTAGCCTCCTCCACACTCTAGCATTCCGAACATATTTGAATGAGCTCTTCCTAACTATGGCATAGCCGATCACTGATTTCTCTTTCTGTGTTGGTTCACACCTAGTGTATACATGTATGCGCTTATGGGGGAACTTTGTGTTTGTAATGATCAGATTCTGCTCAGTGCAGAATCTAAGGAGTCGCTTTCCATTGTCATTAAGAGTATCTTCTCCATATCTTCCGATAACTCCACCCCATCTAGCATGGTCATTTCCAACTCTGGCATTGAAATCTCCGAGCAGGATTACTTCATCCAGGTAGTCGTCCACTGTCCTTTGAAGCAGCTCGAAGAATTCCTCCTTTACCTCTGCTCGCTCATCTTCATTTGGCCCATACGCAATGACAAGGTTGACTATGGTTTCTCCTTCTTTTAGTTTTAGGACCGTAATGTGTTCCGAAACAAAGTTCCATCCCTTGATACTATCCCTTTAGTTTTTGACCACAATACAACCCACGCTCCCTTTAGCTCTTTCAGATGTGGGGACACCACTGTAGAGCAGCGTGTCGCCATCGAGATCCATAACTCCTTGACCTTTTTTCTTAGTTTCTGTTAAAGCCAGGATTTCTAATTTGGCTTTCCTCATCTCTTCCACCAGCTCCTCTTCCTTCCCATTTGTACTTCTTGTGTTCCATGTTCCGTAAGTCGTAGTCCGTAGCCCGTTCCAGTTCGTCGCCCTTAGAATCAATCCGGTTTTCTCTCTTATGTTTCTCGTAATCTGGTTTTTAAGACAAACAGGTGATTGGCCTGTTGTGCCTTTGCATGAAGGAGGGGCTGCCTCCTTACGGCCCCCATGCAGGCCGCCCTCCTCCTTTTTCTAGCCGGGCTTGGGACCGGCCTAGGCGGAGTTTTAGCGAAAGTAATAATTTGTTACATCTTACACACATTGTCGTGTGAGGTTACCGATATGTCAGTAAGTTCGCCTGCCCGGCAATTGGGTGTTTACAGCCCATTTTCAGAAAAGTGATGTTTGAAATTTTTCACAAGATGAGTCATGCAAAATATTCAAATCAGATTGGCTGATCATCTGAGTTTCATAACAACGAATGCATGGGAAGGCAGTGAATATAAACTGACGCTTCAGTCAGTCAAAACTACTGTGAAGATCGATTGCCCAGACCTTGCCAGAATGAAGCCTAGAATTCAGAATTCCTTTTTATCAGACCGGACACCTTTTATTTGAGTATTTATCAGGACTTACAAAAACAGCCCAGGAAATCTCTATCATTTTAATAAGGAAAGCCGCTGTCTGAGGAAACTGAAGGAAACACTCTAAGTCAGAGAGGGAACTTATTAAATTAACGATACCCCAGACGCGTGTAAGAGGCCGATTCAAGTCTCTTTTTATTCATCTGAGCAAAACGTATGTGAGCCAGGATTGGCTTATTTGTGGTACCAGCAGAAAGTACTATCTCTGGAAAAGGAAGAGAACAGTGGCCTGAGCTTTAAGACAAATGACTAACTTTGTAGACTCTCCTTGATATTTCTGGGAAACGAGCTACACCCGGCAACCATGACCAGCGACGAGTGTGAGCAGTGTAAAAAGAATCAACCCATCAGAAAGAGCAGAACCGTCATTGGCAGCTAAGTTCAATATATGCTGCCACTTGAACTTCTTGGAAAAAAAAAAACCAGTTACCTCCTATCACGACCGTGATGATAACTTTTCTTGATCCTTGACTATTCAAATTACTTTCAAACTGTCAAAACTTAAGTGATTATTAAATTTTGTTATTTGTAATTTTACAAATTTAACTTCAATTTAATCATGTTAAAGTTACTGCATGTTTGTCTCAGTCAATTTACTACACACACTCTAAACTGAGCTTTGCCAGAATAATAAGAATTTCTCTGAGTTAATCAGAGGTGGGGGCTTAAACGAGCTAACATAAACCATTGCTTAATCCTTCACAAAAGTTGTCGGCAGATTCTAGAATTAACGTGCTCATTCAAATGCAGCATTGTTTTCGCTTATTTTGGGGAAACTCCTTTGTGGTAGAAGCGTCATTAACCTTCTATCTACATATCTGCCAAGAGTAATCTTGTGCGAAGGTAGACACATTTGAAGCCCATATTAGATACTCTTGAGGTATGGCCACTGTTGGACCACTACTGCAAAGCAGGGGAGGCAATACCGTCACAGTAAGCACATTTACTTTGATAATTTCCTGGGTTATTTTTCCTACCTTAATCATATAGAGTTGAGATCCCGTGTTACGTTATTTCAATTTTATATATATATATATATATATATATATATATATATATATATATATATATATATATATATATATATATATATATATATATATATATATATATATATATATATATATATATATATATATATATATATATATATATATATATATATATATGTGTGTATATTTAAAGTAAAGTTTTTTTTGTTTTTGTGACCGGGAGGTCTGATTTTTATTAAGCACGATACCAATTTAAACTCAGCTAAGAGTTAACGCCAAGAGGGGATTTTTCGTGAGACAGAAATGTGAGCTGATGTACATTTTATTTGACCAAAGTTTTCCATTTGAACATGTGTATAAACAATTCTGTAAATATTTTCGCTACATGGTATATTGGGTTTGAGTGCACAGCTATTTGGTAATTTCACCCCGTTGCAATTCTAATGATGGGTAAATATCAATTGGGCCCTCGCTCAATTCCCATTCGGTTTTATTCCTAGTGTATAGTTAACTTGTTGAATACTTAACGTTTGTTTCGCCTGTTACCACAGTGGGTAGGGCAGGAGGGGGCCTGAATATTTAAGCTTTTAGACGCGCGGCGCAATCGTCGCGCGTCTCGGAGAGTAATTCACGCATGACTGAGAGTTTACCTGTGTGAATAGTTAGGAATCAGAGAGGGGAGAGAAGGTGTGTGGTGTGTTTTGATCTAGTGAGGGAAAAATAGAATGAGGGGGGATTTATTGGTAAATAATAGAGACCAGGCTGTACAGTGTTTAACGATATTTTTGACTTGTATTTATTTTTCATAGCGTGGTCAGAAGCCTGTAAATTGTGCTCTCTTACTCGTATTTGGGGTACCTTACGTCGTCAAGGGCCCACCTGGCATTTGCTTGATACTCGCTACCTTGCCAGTCATAAATATATCTACTGCTAATATATATCGCCAGTGCCTACGGGCTGTTGCCGTTGCCATCTATTCTTCGGGGCAATATCGTCAGACCCCTTTACGACCTGTCACCGTGGAATGCATACTCACAGCCTTTAGCAGGATATACATCTCCAGCCAGACGGGCTGCCACCTTTGCCATCGAGTCGTGTCGGCAACCCTGTCAGACACATTGACAGCCAGTAAACCCGGAGCAGATTTGGCGGATTTTACAGATAATCGTCACCTTGCCAGTAATAGGCACCTGCCTGAAGCTCAAGTCATCTTTATCCAACAAATAGAATCGTATCCCTTGGGGCCTTCATATATATTCCTTTTTCCAGCAGTGGTCATAAGTGTTCTGATAATTGGATTTAGCAGTGGGTGCAGTTAATGTGCACTGGTGTTGTCTCCTTCACCCGCGCCCTGGAAAGTGGGTGTGCGCTTGGATTTATTTAACAGCTGTTCAACGGTAAGCTTGTTTCAACATCATTTGGATAACAAATTAGGAGGAACAGGGTTGATTTCCTTAGCGGTGGATTATCTTTAGCTACCAAGAAAAAAGGACTTTATAGGCTAGGCAGTCTTTATCACAAGGGACTGGGGGCCTACCCCATTTAATTGCACATAGTAGTGAGGAAGTATCTGGGTGTTGGTGTGGGCGTGAGACGGAGACGTTTGCTGGTGTGGTTGAGTGAAGTGGGGTGTTAGTTTTATCTGTGTTTGTGATTCATTAGCCTTCAGAGATCGTGAAGGCATTATTTATTTTTCTTTGATTCATGTTGTGGTTTTCTTTAATAAACATATTTATATTTGATCTCTGGTCATAATCTCTTCTATTCTAACTGTCACTTGATGTTTGCTGTGTGTCCTTCCTGCAGTAGATTATTCTATTTAGCATTTGGAGGACGGGTGAGAGATTGACATCTTAAACTGTTACGGTGTTGTTTTAAATGACGGCGTCTGCTGGGGTTTACCCATGCGCAACGTTTAGGGGTCATTAATATTTATAGAATATGTCGATATTTTACGGTATAGTGAACGCGAAATATATGCGGAGATTATGACGCATTCGCATTGGGAAGGTCACGCCGGGTGACTTGGTTACAGGGCCTTTGTTACGCTATCCGTCAAGCAAGAAGGTCGTGTCTTGTATTTCTTCCAAGGAAATAAGGCTGAGTATATAGCCTATATTATATAGATGAATCGATGTAGACTTCAGGGTCAGTTCGGAAATTAATCTAAGCATGAGATTAATTAAATTAAACTAATAATGGAAGGAGAATCGTATTATGATTCAAATTGTAGATGTCAAGAACTCATGTGCTCATTTCTGGCTGTTGACTACAACAGCGCACGTATATAGCCACGATGTTCATCTGACATATTGTTTTGACACGGACGGATACTTACTGATATTATTTGGAATTCAATTGTTACGCTGAATTGTACATGAAACCTTTGTGAATGTCGATTATCGTTTTTGTATGAATCTCAATACATGTGGACTCAAAGCAGAAGGCTTGATCCTTTATTTACGTTTCGGGTTCGGTTCTACAGCTGTTGGTGTTTACCTTTGTCAGCACGATAACTCTCCCACAAGGGAAATCAAATACTATATACTATGCAAATCAGAACGTCGAAGGGATGTTCTGATGCCCAGAGCTAACCATTTATAACCAACATTGATACGTCTAAAGAGTGACTTTACTATTCAATAAATAATACCATAACCAAGAAATCGCAACACCAACCACACCACCACCACCGACCCGTCACAAATGGTGGCCATTAGTGGTTTTGAAATTTTTCAAAAGAACGAACCACAAAAAATAAGACATTTTTCCTTTCGAGCCAAAATGGACATTATTTGCAAAAACACCGGTGACGTCATGCCCTTGACGACAGTATGAACGGTTGGAAAAGCCAGCAGCTGACAATGTCCTTCAAACAAATTTATTTGCAGCTTTCAAACATCAAATGAAACCTATTGCTGACTTTCTCAATGATACAAACAAGCTCTCGAGTCTGTCGGCGAAGCATATAGTGTACGATATTACCGCCAAAACAAGATAAGTCACTAATTTTAAAGGTTAAAATATTTCGTCCTGTTTGTCCAAATAATGCCATGTTCTTTTTTCGTTGTATCCATGTTAAATATTGTTCCTGTCCTTTTCATGTAGCGGGTATGGTTGGGCGGCGGTTCGGAATGAATAAAATGGCTCTCAGGATGCCGATATTCATTCTGAATGTTCCTAAGGCTGTGAATTAATAGCACCTCGCGAAGAAAGCGTCGAATTATGATTATCGGTGATCGGTTCGTTCGGACTTGCATTAATTCACTTTGCATGTTAGGTGTATAGTCATGTTATAACTGGTGTTTTCTGGTGTATTTGGTTCTTATTTTTATTCATTTACAGTCTTATGTTCGTAATCTATCTTGTTTATTCTGATCTAGCTATCTTTAATTTTAATTAAATGTATTGTATTAACGTCAAATGAGTCCTGTGACGTCACTATTTGTTACGTACACAGCTTAACTTTCTATTCAGTTCATTCTTAATCTCTCACTTCCGTTTTATACCACTTAGTTATTAATGCATTTTTTATTGTGAAAATGTCTTTTCGTATGGTAATACTGTTTCGTAATCCTTGGTTAACCCATTGTATTGTTTGTATTCATTTCATCCTTCTATAATTTAATATTAATGCTATAATTTCTTCATTAATAATAGTGTAGATGAATATGATTAAATTTTTATCAGCTTTGATGAGGAATTAGGGACTTTGCACATATTTGCAGTAGTGGTCCTAGAAATGGGCAATGCACTTTATGCCTCATGATTAAGGCATAAAATATAATGATTAATTATTAAAACTTTATAACATATTAATACATATTTAATATAAATTAGTACACGTTCTCATTACTATATTGTGAACTTAGTGACAATTAAGACTAATTATTTGGGGATAATACACATAATTATTAAATAGTAATATTAAGCGCTTGATATAATTTCAGCAGCTTATATAACTAACTATCATAACTATTTATGATAGATATCAGTGAGTATATATATAATATTTTTACAAAAAATATAAAGCAGAGATGGAAGAACTTGAAAGAAAACAGGCGGAAAAGAAAGCAGAATTAAGACAAGAAGAAGAAAGAAAGGTGGCAAGAGATGAAATCCTACGGATTGAAGAAGAGAATAAATTGAAACGACAAGAAATCATACTACAACAAGAAATGGAATTGCAACGGCTTAAATTGGAAACAGCAAAACTTAATTCGCAGAGTGCTGCATCAAGCCAAAATGATAATGCTCAATCTGGATCTTCATCCACCCGACTTAAAGGCAATTATTACTTTAAATTACCACCATTCAAATTACACGTGGACGACCTTTCATCGTGGCTGGCGCGCTTTGAGGATATATGTAAGGTCAATAACCTTGACAAAACTGCATGGGCACTTAAACTTAAGGAATTTCTGGATGGCGAACCTGCAAGTGCAGCACAAAACATTGATCATACATTAGCAACAGATTATGAGGCCATTAAGACGTTGTTATTACGTCGTTTCCACTTGAACGAAGAGGCATGTAGATTACGTTTCAAAAGTTTGTTGCCAGATAACAATAAAGATTTCACAGGTTTTATTGCTAACATACGCAATACTTTTAACAGATGGGTTGAACTGGCAGGGGTCAACAAATCTTACGACAAATTAGTCGATTTATTATTGAGGGATAAAGTGTTGTCTTCTGTCAGCTCACCATTCTTTGCTTATCTGCAAGAAAGAAAACCAGAAACTATTGATGATTTAGAAAAAATTTCTTTAAATTACTGCACAGCACATCCGAATGCTAATATTTCTGGCTCGTTGATAAGAGAACCTCTTCCTGTAGCCTCCAATATGGCATATCATAATCATAACAAACCTAGAACACACAGTGTGGACAGAGGTAGGTTCAAAGGAAACTATGACATTAATTTTCATAAGGGACAGAATAACTTTAACAATAACTTTAATAGAGGAAGACGACAAACCAGAAATTATTCACCTCAGTCAAGATACAACAGTAATCCGCGTAACTCAAGTTATAATCGGTCATATCAATATAATAATGGTAACAATTGGAAGAATAGCGATAATTATAACTCGAGACATCGAGATAACAATTGCAATAGACGACAACGGGATAATTCAACTAATTATTCTCGTAATCGTTCTCATTCTCGTGGATCTTCACATTATAACCATAATACCGGGGCAGCAGTGACAAATGATATCACCCCTAAGGTTCAGGTTCCACCTAACGATAATACAATGAATTCTTCTGCTGCATGCTTTGCTATAAATTATAACGTGGCAAATAGTTGCCCAAAATGCAATCTTATTTTTCAGAAGGCAAAGGAGACAGTGCTAAACTGCGGACACATTACACCAGAAGTAGGTCTTGCAGCCAATGATGGAACAAGCTCTCTGATTTTTAACAGAGGGATAGTAAACGGTTCTGTAGTTTCTGTATTGAGAGACTCGGGGTCCACAACCATTGGAGTGCGACAGTCGCTAGTACATCCTAGTCAACGGGGGAATATGTCCATTGCATGACTTTTGGGGGAACTATTGAGTTTTACCCCACAGCTATTATCCATGTTAACACACCTTTTTTCACAGGTAACGTGAAGGTATGCATGCTGAAAAAGCCAATAGCAGACCTTATGGTGGGTCGCATACACGGCAGCAAGGATTGTTCACCAGAAGATATTATTGAATGGGAGAGACACAATCTATGCACTGGAAACGCCGTGACAACTAGAGCTCAGACTATGCTCATGGAGAGTGTCAATGATAATAAGATGGATGCAGAAAAACAGGAGGATATTGAGGTCAATTCACCTATTGACAGGGAATCATTTGCTAACAAACAAAAAAAAATGACAAATCTCTAAATAAATTTTTTAACCTAGTTAATAAGGTTGATAATTTAACTTCAGGTAATAAGAACAAACATTGGTTTATTATGAAGAATGATATACTAATTAGATGTTTTAGTGATAAATCACTGGTAAAACAACAAGTGATGGTACCGGCTGCTTTTAGACGGTATATTCTTCAACACGCGCATGACTCGCAGTGTGCAGGACATATGGGATATACTCGAACACGATCTCGAGTATTATCTTCATTCTTTTGGCCAGGAGTGTCACGTGATATTTCGCAGTACGTACGTTCTTGTACTACGTGCCAGGAAGTGAAAGCACGTGGGGCTTTTCACACGGCGCCTATTCAGGCTTGCGATATCTCAGTACGACCTTTTGACAAGATAGCCATAGATATAATTGGTCCACTTCTACCATCTGCGAGAGGACATAGATTTGTTCTCACGTGCATTGATTTATGCACACGATGGCCAGAAGCCATTCCATTGAAGACAACCACTACCACAGATGTAGCTGATGCATTACATCTAATTTTCTCTAGAATAGGGTTTCCTAGAAAATTATTATCTGATCATGGGTCGCAGTTTATATCCGATACCATGAAGGAGGTAATGAAAACCTGGAACATTGATAGGAATTTGAGTAGTATTTATCATCCCATGAGTAACGGTGCAGTTGAAAGACTTAACCGTACGCTTAAGCAACTTTTACATAAGGTTACTGTTAAACACCCTCAGGACTGGGACAGAGCACTCCCAGCTGTCCTATTTGCTTACCGAGAGGTGCCACATGAACAAACTGGCTTCTCTCCCTTTGAGTTAGTTTTTGGTGCCCCTCCGAGAGGTCCTATGGGACTGATAAAAGATTTATTAATTGATGCAGAGATGACTCAGGACACTCAGTCATCTTATGAGTATGTAATTAATCTTCGAAATAATATTATTGAGTCTTGCCAATTGGCAACAGCTTCTTCTGAGGCTGCAAAAGCTAAAGCTCGATCTATACAAAATCGATCTAGACGATTACGTCAATTATTCCCGGGCGATGAGGCTTATGTATTACTCCCTCACAATAACAATAAGTTATTGATCTCATGGACTGGTCCTTATAAGGTTACTGATAAAATTTCAGACGTTGATTACGTCTTAGATATCAAGGGACACAGAAAGATATTCCATATTAATATGCTCAAGCAATTTCATACACGTCCTATACACTTACAGTCAATTTTTCATGAATTAGATGACAATACTGTATCTACTTGTCATTATTCTAATCTATCTGTTATACAGGAGGAAGAATCTTCTTTTCCTGAAGTGCAGATGCCTTTACCTTTACTTACTGTCCAATCTACTGAATCTTGGCGTGATGTGACCATTTCTTCTACGGTTACACCGCAACAGCATCAACGCGTTGCTGATCTTCTACAATCTTTCCCAGATGTGTTAACTGATGTACCGGGTTGCACATCTGTAATTAGTCACGATATTATTCTTAACGATGATACACCAGTTCGTGTTCATCCTTATTCTGTACCTCTACATTTTCTGAGTAAGACATCTCAGGAACTCGAACAGATGATATCATTAGGTATTATTGAGACTAGTACATCTCCATTTTCTTCTCCTTTAGTCATTGTCCGGAAAAAGGACAACAACATACGTTTATGTGTTGACTATAGGAAACTTAATGCGCAGACAGTACCGGATAGCGAACCACATCCTATCCTTGACGATTTACTTCCTCTTCTATCCAATGCTACACTTTTCACTAAAATTGACTTAACTAAAGGTTATTGGCAGATTCCACTAACCGAAAGAGCCAAATACTACACAGCATTCTCAACTCCACAAGATCTTTACCAGTGGAACGTGATGCCTTTTGGGCTAATGAATGCTCCAGCTACCTTTATTCGCATGATGCGAAAAATTTTAGCAGGTAGATCAGATATAATTACCTATATTGACGACATATGTTTGTTTAGTTCATCATTTGAGGAACATTTTTGGGTCTTGAATCAGTTTTGGAAATATTGCGGGATAACCATTTAACCGCTAAACCAACTAAAATTCAAATAGCGTGTAATGAGATAACATTCCTGGGGCACATTATTGGATCGGGACGTATCCAAACAATTCCCAGTACGGTTTCTAAAATATTAAATTTATCTGTTTCTCAAACGAAGAAACAGGTTAGGAGTCTGTTAGGTTTAATCCAATACTATAGCAGATTTGTACCTCACCTATCATCCATCACGGCTGTCCTGTCTTCGTTACTAAAGAAGAACATGCCTTTAAGGATAAATTGGACCGACGAATGTGACAAAACTTTTCGCACTATCTTAAAAATATTTTCATGCCCACCTGTTTTAAGATTACCAGATGCTTCTAAAAAGTTTGTTCTACGTACAGATGCGAGTAATTACGGACTCGGGGCATGTCTACTGCAATATCATGATGATGTCCTTCACCCCGTAATGTATATCTCACGCAAACTGAAACCTCCGGAGACGAAATATTCCACTGTGGACCGAGAATTGCTCTCCGTAATCTGGGCAATTACCAAGTTGGAAAAGTTTTTGCTGGGATCTCCATTCCTGATCCAGACTGATCAGAAATCAGTGGCAGCATTACGTCGCTCAAACCATAAAAGTGCTAAACTTGCACGATTTGCTATTACGTTGCAACCCTACGAGTTCGAGATACAGTCGATACCTGGAACTGAAAACGTCATAGCCGACACGTTGTCCAGACATCCTACGGATTCTGAATGAATATTACAATTTCAAGAAAATTTTCTGACTAGTCAAGCATTACATTTGCAATAAACGGTATTGATATCAAGTCAGAATATACAACAATTCAGTTGGACTTCCTACCTAAATAAGGACATTTCGAAATAAACTATTGTGATCAAAATATCAAGTTTTACGGATCGTTTGAAAATTTGAACTTCAATTCCACTTTGAGTATCACTCATTTCGATTGAAAACTGTTAAAAAGGAACAATCTCTGATGTAGAAAGGACAGATACGTTGATGACTTAGTCAATTTACTTTCAAAAGTTTAATAAAGGAACTAACGATGAATGGATAATCAAATCATAATTTGATAATATGAACCTTGTGTCTTAATGAACTTTCATACAATTCAACAGGAGGTAACAACGATTGGATCTTCATGTCCAATATTATTAAATTTTCTAGTTATTAAATTACTATATAATAGATAATAAAGTCAAAGTGTGATGAAATAAAAAAATAAAATATACTAAGAAAAGATGAAACAAAAGAATATCACACCAATTAAACCTTTTAATTAGTGTAATTATTAAGGTAATAGATATTACATTATGACATTTCATATATATAGTTAAAATGTATACATTTTTTCTGTTCTTTTCTTCTGATTGCGTTAATTTAATTAGGTATCTATCCTTACACTTCATTTTCACACGCATGTTAATTTAATGTATACTTTAATATTCGGTTTCAATTGTCCGTACTTCTCAATTTTTATTTCTTTTACTCTCTTATACTATTTCTCATTTTCCTCTATTAGATATTAATTAGTTAGTACCATACGTACATACTATAATTAATTATTTTAATTTTAGTTAGTTAGAATAATTTTAATAACACCTCACATTATTAGTTAGTCTATACATACAACAAATTAATTAGTTAATTAGTTAGTGACAGTGACATTTCCTTGTTTAATATAAGGTATATGTATGATATGACGTTGATTTTATTATAATATATTACTGACATGACCGCGACACTGTTCTAGATAGAACATCGTAGGTCATACGTCGGGTTTTGTTAAATTTTTGATAATTTGATTAATATTGTTCAAAAAAAATCTATTTAATAGATTTTTTTTGCCCCCGTCTGACAGGAAATCTGTTACGGTGTTATTTTAAATGACGGCGTCTGCTGGGGTTTACCCATGCGCAACGTTTAGGGGTCATTAATATTTATAGAATATGTCGATGTTTTACGGTATAGTGAACGCGAAATATATGCGGAGATTATGACGCATTCGCGTTGGGAAGGTCACGCCGGGTGACTTGGTTACAGGGCCTTTGTTACGCTATCCGTCAAGCAAGAAGGTCGTGTCTTGTATTTCTTCCAAGGAAATAAGGCTGAGTATATAGCCTATATTATATAGATGAATCGATGTAGACTTCAGGGTCAGTTCGGAAATTAATCTAAGCATGAGATTAATTAAATTAAACTAATAATGGAAGGAGAATCGTATTATGATTCAAATTGTAGATGTCAAGAACTCATGTGCTCATTTCTGGCTGTTGACTACAACAGCGCACGTATATAGCCACGATGTTCATCTGACATATTGTTTTGACACGGACGGATACTTACTGATATTATTTGGAATTCAATTGTTACGCTGAATTGTACATGAAACCTTTGTGAATGTCGATTATCGTTTTTGTATGAATCTCAATACACGTGGACTCAAAGCAGAAGGCTTGATCCTTTATTTACGTTTCGGGTTCGGTTCTACAGCTGTTGGTGTTTACCTTTGTCAGCACGATAACTCTCCCACAAGGGAAATCAAATACTATATACTATGCAAATCAGAACGTCGAAGGGATGTTCTGATGCCCAGAGCTAACCATTTATAACCAACATTGATACGTCTAAAGAGTGACTTTACTATTCAATAAATAATATCATAACCAAGGAATCGCAACACCAACGACACCACCACCACCGACCCGTCACATAAACACAGTCGGAGTATGGTGGAGAAGTAGTCCTTTAGAGATCAGTACATATCTCACTACTCTCCAGAAGTCATATCTCTCCCCATAATTTCATTAGTGACTCTTTTGACTCTACCTTCACATTACACATTCACATTCTGTCTACACTCAGACATTCTCTATTTTTCCATGCTCGCGACAGTTGGTTCATCGATTGCAGTGTCGTTTTCTAACAGGCGATCATCAACTGTCCTTAGTAAATCTCCCTTATCCTACCCGCTGTTCCTGCTATGTGTGCTCTTGAAGCTAGTCTGTCAGCTCTCTCATTGCCACGTACCCCTGCATGACCAGAACAGTAGATCGACATCAGTTTCTGTTGATGTTTTCCATTCACGCCGTAGCCATCTTTTTTTTTTTTTTTTTGTACATTCCGAAGCATGGACTGAGAGTCTGACACTATAACTTCACCAGTTAACGAAGTTTCAGACAGTCACATCAAAGTTATAATAGATGCCTCCATGAGAATTAAAGAAATTACTGAATTGTCTCTTGTCACCACTTCCATTCTTATTGGCTTTAGATTGGATTATGAAAACATGATAATTATGACGGCACTACGACAGCTTTTTCTATAAAGACGGTGATTGTAGCTGAGGTGGTTCAATAATTAAGGAGAGTGATAGCAGTGGGCGGGGGGGGGGGGGGAATTTATAAGCAATGGAGTTGCTGGTTATGTCGATGACGATAGCTGTGAGGATAACGTTGATAAATGATGATGAAGATAAAAGTTATGGTAAGTACTGGAGAAAAAGAGAAATTTCTTAGAATAATAGTTCGTCTCTCTAGTCCAGGGGTTTCCAAACTGGGTTACATGTACCTCCAGGGGGTACAAGAAGCTTGTCAAGGGGTGTACGGTGAATATGTGGTAAATAACTATATTATCTTATTGAAATATTCCAAAAGTAGTATTGTTAGCAGGAAAATAAATTGTGGTTTCGAAAGATAATGGAGAGTCTTGTCCTCAATCTAATCAAAAATAAGAAACAAACTGGAGGCTTAACACGATTTGCGAGTATCACTTTCAAAAACTGTACCTGTTGACAAGAAACACAAACAAGGGTCTCAGTAATTTATCTAACTGTATTCCGACAAACACTTAACAACTTTATCATACTAAACATGTTACTTAATATATTTTTCTTTATGAAAAAATTAATTGATCAATTTCTTTATTTTCCTATGTGCATTTGCATAGTAATATCTAGAATTGATTTCTTCTCATACTGTATCGGGGTACGGAAATATTTACTAAAACCTAGAGTATACAGGAACCGAACAAGGTTGGGACATCTGCTCTAGTCTGTAAGGCTTGAATGGACACACGCTAATGGTCAATCTGTCATACGATGGTCAATATTAAGGTTACTGTTAATGACGAACAAAGCGGGAAAACCAAATACCATATGTCCTACTTTAGGTAACAGCACACGCGCTCTCAGAAATATCAGACCTCATTATTGGTTTTCATTATTCATTCACGTCTCATTATTCTCCCTGTCTCCATTAGCCACACATACTTTATTCCCAACCTCCCACGACAGCCACACATACTTTATTCCCAACCTCCCACGACAGCCACACATACTTTATTCCCAACCTCCCACGACAGCGACAAAATGCAATTTGGCCGTTTTATTTGGCGACTCCAGGCTACAACATTCCCCCCAGTGTGCATAAGTGGAAGCAGACATGTAAGGGTGAGTCTAAAATAAAGGCTAGCGTTAGATAGTTTACAGCGTTCTGTTAGGGGAAGGTAAGAGGGAAGGAGGGATTCTTAGCATGCGACAGCTTTTTTTTTTTTTTTAAATATAGTATTTTCTAAGTAACACTGTCCTGCCAGCATTCTTCTAAAAGAGGGGTTCTTAACCTTTTTGTGTCTTGTATTCCTTTGATTGTCCGATGAAGGCTATATACCCTTTGATTGTCTAGTGAAGGCTGCAGATCCTTTGATTGTTCGATGAAGGCTACAGTCTCTTTGATTGTCTGGTGAAGGCTCCAGACACTTTGATTATCCGGTGAAGGCAATATACCCTTTGATTGTCTGGTGAAGTCTACAGACCCTTTGATTGTCCGGTGAAAGCTACAGGCCCTATGATTGTCCGGTGAAGGCTGCATACCTTTTGATTGTCCGGTGAAGGCTACAGATCCTTTGATTGCCCGGTGAAGGCTACATACCCTTTGATTGTCCGGTGAAGGCTACATATCCTTTGATTGTCCGGTGAAGGCTACATACCCTTTGATTGTCCGGTGAAGGCTACATATTCTTTGATTTTCCGATGAAAGCTACAGACCCTTTAATGTCCGGTGAAGGCTACAGACCCATTAATTGTTTGATGAAGGCTACCGACCCTTTGGTTGTCCGGTGAAGGCTACAGATCCTTTGATTGTTCGGTGACGGCTACAAACTCTTTGTTTGTCCAGTTAAAGCTACAGACCCATTGATTGTCTGGTGAAAGCTACAGACCCTTTGACTGTCGGGTGAAGGTTACACACCATTTGAATGTCTGATGAAGGCTACAGACCCATTGATTGTTCGGTGAAAGCTACAGACCCTTTGATTTTCCGGTGAAAGCTGCATACCTTTTGATGTCCGGTGAAGGCTAAAGAGCCTTTGATTGTCCGGTGAAGGCTACAGACCCTTTGATTGTCCGGTGTAGGCTACTTACCATTTGATGTCCGGTGAAGGCTACAGACCCTTTGATTGTCTGATAAAGGCTACATACCCATTGATTGTTCGGTGAAGGCTACAGACTATTTAGTTGTCAGGTGAAGGCTACAGATCCTTTGATTGTTCGGTGACGGCTACAGACCCTTGGATTGTCCAGTGAAGGCTACAGACCCCTGTTTAGACAAAATGTGCATGGAAGGCATAATTACAATTTATGCATACAAATAATACATTTTATAACAAAGAAAAATCGTTAAGCTAGCATAATGTCTTACTGAAAAACAAAAATAACACTGACAAACAACATTTTTCTTTCTTATATAAGAATAAGTGTTCTTAGGTCAGTTTCTTGCGCTGATTTCAAATCTGAAATCCGTTTATCTCTATCACGTCGGGTTCTTAAGATATTTGTGAATAAATATATTTTTGGGAAACCATTATTTGCTCCGTTTCATTTTTACTATATAGCTTATTAAAAATTAATAAAAAGCAACATAATTCTACTTTTTATACTGCTAAAAGATGCATGACATATGTTACGCGATTTTTCAAATAGTTACTGTATTTTAAAATAATTCTGAGCAAAATATGGCTTCTATAAGTTGTAGAAATTCGGCTGATCTGTTCTGTTACGTGTGCGGATATTTTACCGATCGTGTTGACCAGAAAAACTTTACACCATTACTAAAGAAAGCATATGAACTTTATTTCCATTCGAAAGTTGATGATGCAAATAAATCTTGGAAGCCAAATGCAGTTTGTTCGATACATTGGCAGGTTGGTTACGAAAATCGCCGAAGCATAAGTCGATGCCTTTTGGAGTGCCAGTAATATGGCGTAAACATACAAATCACACTACTGATTGTTACTTCTGCTTGACAAATATCCATGGTTTCACTTTTAAAACTAGAAAGTCTGTGGTTTATCCAAATATTGAATCGGTTTCGAAACCAGTGCCTCATGATCCAATCACGTGTCCGATCCAAGTACCACCAGAACAATATCCGTTGGACGTAAATGAACCATCAGAAAGTGATAGTTTACCTGCTTTAGAAACTAATTCTGACTCAGATTACATACCGGTGAATGATGGTGTTTACTTAATTAACCATTCAGAACTTTCAGATCTAATACGTGATCTCGCTCTTACCAAAGGACAGGCGGAATTACTCGGTTCGCGACTCAAAGAATGAAATCTTTTAGCGCCCAATACTCCGATATCTAAATTTCGTCATAGACACAGAGAACTAGTTCAATACTTTGAGATAGGTGATGACATTTGCTATTGCAAAGATGTAAACGGTCATGAGCACATAGTCAACGAATAGCGATTTTTCATCGATTCTTCCAAGACTAGTCTAAAAGCCGTGTTATTGCATAACATAATTTTTTTTTCATCAATTCCAGTCGCCTACTCTGTTCATATGAAAGAAACTTATGACAATATGGCTATACGTTTAGAAAAAATAAAGTACAATGACTACCAATGGCGGATTTGTGGATACCTAAAGGTCATTACAATTCTCACGGGCATGCAGACTGGGTATACTAAATTTTGTTGCTTCCGATGTGAATGGGACAGCCGCAACAGACAGGAACATTATGCAAGAAAGGTGTGGCCTATCCGGGATCGTATGCAGCTCGGGCATAAAAATGTAATACGCAAGCCATTAGTTAACAAAGACAGCTTCATTTTACCACTGTTACATATAAAGTTGGGGCTCATGAAGAATTTTGTAAAAGCGTTAGATAAAACGAGCAAAGCTTTCACTTATCTTCGAGAAAAGTTTCCGCAAGTTAGCGATGCAAATATAAAGGAAGGTATCTTTGTAGGACCTCAGATTAGGAAAGTTATTGCAGACAAACAATTCGAGAACTTGTTACATGGTAGTGAACTTCGCGCATGGATGGCATTCAAATCGATCGTCGATAACTTTCTGGAAAATCACAAATCTGTCGACTATGTTGCATATTGTTAAGCAGTGCATAGATGCATACAGAATTATGGGCTGTATCATGTCCCTCAAAATCCATTTGCTCGATTCGCATCTTGACTTTTTCCCTGACAACCTTGGCGAATTCAGCGATGAACATGGAGAATGATTCCATCAAGATATCGCCGTAATGGAGTCACGTTATCAAGGATGGTGGAGTGTGACCATGCTTGCCGATTATTGTTGGATGCTTCATCGCGATGTACCACATGCCATTCACCGACGAAAGTCGACTTCAAAGAAATTCAAGCCTACATAACTGTTATACTTCTTGTACGAATGATGTTGTAATACTGTATGCGTTGTTAAAAAACTTCAATTGCGTATTTCTAGAGATCCCGACCTGATAAAGAAAAACGGTTTGCAGATTTAAAAACAGCGCATTAAAATTGACCAGAAAAACATAGAAATGTTAGAGAAAGAAAAAAAAAGTTTTTTTTTGTTAGTCAGTGTAATATGTGAAAAAGAATGTAGTTCTTTAAATGCAAAAATATATGATAGTTTTCAAAGAAATAAAAAAATATATCTTAAAAAAATATTTAAACACAGGCTTTTAATGCACTAAAAAGCCACAAATAATATTTCACAGAGTTTATAGCTTGCAGTCAAAAAATGTAACATCAAATTGACAAAAAGCGTGGGGCGCTTAAGCACTTATCATATATTTTATCCATAAGTGCGTAATGAAGTATAAAGCAGAAGTTAATTTCATGTAGAATCAGCTCCCCAGGCTTTTTGTAAATTTGATGTTACATTTTTTTACTGCAAGCTATAAACTCGTTGAAAAATTAATTGGTGGCTTTTTAGTGTTTGAATGTGAGTTATCTACCCTTCCAAGATGGAGGTGAAATTCGTTTCTCACCTTAGACGCCGAAAGAAAAACATCAGGAATGTGTATATTTCGATGGATATCACCATGTTATGTTAAATTATAGAATAAAAGATACACCAGAGTATCTAGTGGTGTAGATATTTTCCTATAACTGACCTCGAAACCCTCGAATCGGTCGGTTGGATCGGAGGGTTGATCAGTGAGTTAACAATTCACTATCGTAAAACAAGCTATTGTTACCGAAACAGAACCAGGCTCGACAGTAAACATGACTCACTCTAATATCTTGGGGGCTAAGGAGATTTCTAAAATTGGATACTGGAATGTAAGAACTATGTATCAAGACGGAAAATTGGAAGAAGTAATTAAAGAAATGGATAATTATAAGTTGGACTTATTGGGTGTCAGCGAGTGTAGATGGACGGGGAAGGGCATAAAATATATTTCAGAAGAAAAAAAGCAAATTATATACTCTGGTAGTAATGATAATCGTCACACAGAGGGAGTAGCCATCCTAATGACACAGAAAGCAGCAGCATCGCTTATCAGCTGGGTACCTATCAATGAGAGGCTAATATTAGCTAGATTTCAGACACGATTTTTCAAGCTCTCAATTGTACAATGTTATGCACCAACTAACGACGCTCTTGATACCACAAAAGATGACTTCTATGAAGCACTTCTAAGTACCATCAACACAATACCCAAGCATGACATAATAGCAGTCATGGGTGATTTTAACGCCAAAGTAGGTGACAACAACGATGGAGTACAAAGATATCTCGGTACTCATGGCATAGGCTGTTTGAATCAAAATGGCGAAAGACTTCTAGAACTTTGTGAAATATCAAACCTCGTTGTGGCAGACACCATCTTTCCACATAAGAATATCCACAAGATAACATGGAATTCACCTGATGGCAGAACTAAGAACCAGATAGATCACTTCTGCATAAGCGCTAAATTTCGCTCATCAGTTCAAGACGTCAGAGCATACAGAGGTGCAGAGATCGGAAGCGATCATAACCTCTGCATAGCTAAAATGAGAATTAAACTGAAGAAGTTATACCAACCGAATAAAAATAGAAGAATAGATGTACACAGACTGCAATCAAATGATATAAAGAAGGAATATAATGTCAAAATGAACAACTATTTCGATGCTTTAGGCAAAATTGACAACGATATCACCACCAAGACAATCGATACTAAATGGGAACAACTGAGAACAGCAATGACAGAAGCAGCTGTAGCGACCACCGGATACCTAGTACATAAAAAGAAAAAATGGATGAGAGAAGATACTTGGGATAAAATACAAGAAAGGAAAACAGCAAAACTTAAACTACTAGCGGCAAGTACACATAATGCAGTTGAATCTTGCAAACTAACTTATAACTTGTTAAATAAAGAAGTGAAGAAGAAAACTCGAAGAGATAAAAGACATTTCATCAATGAACTGGCCGTAGAAGCTGAAAATGCTGCAAGAACTGGTAATAGTAGGTGCCTTTATCAAATTACAAAACAACTATGTCACCAGCCTACTGCTATGGAAACACCTGTTAAAGGTAAATTAGGGAATTCAATACCAACAGAAAAAGAACAAATGAAGAGATGGGCTGAGCACTTCATGGAGGTGCTAAACAGACCACCACCAACAGTAACACCTGATTTTAATAATGAAACATCCACAACCACCTTGCCAATAACTTGCGATGAATTCACGCTGGACGAGATCAAACAAGCCGTTAAAAGATTAAAAAATTTTAAAGCTGCTGGAGTTGACGAAATTTCAGGGGAAATGATTAAAGCAGTTAATGACAACAACCTCTTGAGAATTTTAGATATTATAAATGAAGTATGGAGAGAAGAACAACCACCACAACAATGGAAAGACAGTATTATTGTAAAGTTACCGAAGAAAGGTGATCTATCAGACTGTAATAACTGGCGTGGTATATCTCTATTATCAGTACCTGGAAAAATTATTATGTTGCATGATGTTAGAAAGACTTAAATTGCATGCTGACGAAAAGATCAGAGAAGAACAAGCGGGTTTCAGGCCGAAACGATCATGTATTGATCAAATATTCACACTAAGAACAATTATAGAAGAATCAGTGGAAAGGCAATCGCCACTTATTATCACCTTCGTCGATTTTCAAAAAGCCTTTGATAGTCTACACCGCCCATCATTGTGGAAGATACTTACAATCTATGGTTTTCCAACAAAATATGTGAATATAATCAAAGCGCTATATGACAATGCAAGATGTTGTGTTAGAACAAATAAAGGGAATACAGAATGGTTTACAGTAGAAACAGGGGTGAAACAAGGCTGTATTATGTCACCACTACTTTTTGGAATAGCTATTGATTGGGTTATGAGAAACTATACCCACAATGAACAATTGGGTATAAAATGGACAAATGGAAAATTCCTGGGGGACCTGGATTTCGCAGATGATGTAGCATTCTTAAGTTCAACACCAAGACAATCCCAAGAAGCAATAAATAATTTTGTGTCATCTCTCGGTTAAAATTGGTCTCCAAATAAATGCCTCTAAAACTAAAGCTATGAACTTTTCTAACGAGACCTTTGATATCATCTTGAACGGGGAAAAACTACAGAAAGTTGAAAGTTTCAATTATTTAGGCAGTAAAATGACTCAGGATGGTGACACAACAAGAGAAATCCATACTAGAATTGCTTTGGCAGCTAGCGCCTTCAATAGATTATCTAACATTTGGAAATTACGATCATTGAATATACATACCAAGCTTCGTCTGTTTAATTCAAATGTTATCTCAGTGTTAACATACGGCTGTGAGAGTTGGAAAATAACAAAATCATTGGAGAACAAGCTGAATACATTCGAGAACAAATGTCTTAGAAAACTCATGAACATCAGTTGGAAAGAATTCAAGACTAATCGACAAATAAGAGAAGACTCTGGGCAGAAATATGTCTCCGACTATATAAGGAAAAGACGATGGTCATATATCGGTCATGTCCTACGAATGCAAAACAACAGAATACCACTACAGGCGCTCACTTGGGTTCCTGAGGGTAAGCGGAAAAAAGGAAGACCAAAAGAAACACTCAGAAGAACAATAATAAGAGAAGGAAGAACGTTGGGCCTAAATAATGTGCAAGAGCTAAGAGGAGTGGCGTCACAACGAACAACCTGGAGAGCACTGGTTTCTGCCTTATGCGCCGTGTTTGGCGCTTAAAGAATTTATTATTATTATTATTATTATTTTTAGTGCATTAAAAGCCTGTGTTTAAAATATGTTATTATTATTTTTTTTTCTTCTTTTTAGTGTTAATGTTTTGTTGTTTTTAAATTTAAGTCAAATGTAATCGATCCGCTTATGACATTATCAGTTTGCAATAAACGAGTCCAGAGCACAGGAAGTGGATTTCATTATTCAGTGTATTACATGGAAAGTTCATTTTTTTTTTCCTTTTTTTAAATTTTGATAAGAGTTGTAAATTACATTTTTTTAAATGTTGTTGTCAGTTGTGTTTATGACTGTGTACGCGCGTGCGATAGTGTGTGTGGAGGGTTGGTGGAAGGGGGAGAAGAAGTTTCAATATTTCTTTCAAGAGAGATAATCTTGTTGGAAAAGAATACACCTAGATTATTTGCAGTTATCGCATATTTCACAGATGATACAATTAAAAAAAACTAATTAATATTAATTTTAATTTTATTAATTTTATTATTTTTACGACTGATTATTGTATTGTCATGGGGAATACACAAATATGCCAAGTTTCAGCGCTATTGTTAGTGCATCAAAAGCCTGTGTTTAAAATATTTTGTTTAATATTTATTATTTTCTTCTTTTTAGTGTTATTTTTTTGTTGTTTTTAAATTTAAGTCAAATGTAATCGATCCGCTAATGACATTATCAGTTTGTGATAAACGAGTCCAGAGCACAGGAGGAGGATTTCATTATTCAGTATATTACACGGAAAGTTATTTTTTATTTTTATTTTATTTTGATAAGAGTTGTAAATTACATTTTTTTAAACGTAGTTGTTAGTTGTGTGTATGTCTGTGCACGCGCGTGTGATAGTATGTGTGTGGAGGGTTGGTGGAAAGGAAAGTTTTTATTATTTTATTATTATTATTATTTTTTTAAATTTTGATAAGAGTTGTAAATTACATTTTTTAAAATGTAGTTGTTAGTTGTGTGTATGTCTGTGCACGTGCGTGCGATAGTGTTTGTGTGTTAGGGGGGGGGGGGGGGGGGGGGAGAGAGAGAAGTTTCAATATTTCTCTCAAGAGAGACAATCTTGTTGGAAAGAATACACCTAGATTATTTGCAGTTATCGCCCATTTCACTGATGATACAATACAAAAAAAAAAAAAATTTTATTTTAATTTTATTCATTTTATTATTTTTACGACTGATTATTGTATTGTCATGGGTAATACACAATTAAGCCATGTTTCATAGCTATTGCTCATCTAGAAGTGATTGAAAAATCGATTGCAAGATTTGAAGGTGACAAGAGAGTGACATACTTACTTACTTAGTCGTTCCCCTTCTACCGTGAGGTGTAGAGGTTTGGAAGAGAGAGCGCCAGACTATCCTATCGGCTGTCTTCCTCCTGGCCTGGTTCCATTCTAGTCCTCGGTCCTTCAAAGATTGTCTAATGTTGTCCTCCCAGCGGACTCTGGGTCGTCCTCGGGGTCTGGATCCCTGGCTCTTTGTTTCCCATGCTTGTCGTGGTATCCGATCTTCTCCCATTCTGCAGACATGGCCCAACCATCTTAATTGGGACTGTTCTACTTAGGTCTGCAGGGGGTAGGATTTAAGGCCTTGACGTATCGTCTGGTTGCGTACCATGTCTCTTCTTTTTACTTCAACCACCTTCCTCAGATACCTCATTTCTGAGGTTTGGATCTGGCTTTTATGGGTTGTAGTCATTGCCCATGACTCGCATCCATATGTCAAGACTGGAACATAGGTGGAGCGGTATACAGCCATCTTCGTTTTCTTACCACCCTCTCTCTTGCTGAGGAATCCTCGATTTATGGCCTGAAAAAGTCTCCCAGCTGCTGCTTTTCGAGTGGCCAACTCTTCTTTGATGCCTCCCTTTCGGTCTATAACAGCTCCGAGGTACTTAAAGTGGTCGACCTGCTCCAGGACCTTTTCTCCCAGCTTAATCTGATGTCTTCTTTCTTCTCGTGATATCACCATGGATTTTGTTTTAGAGCTGCTTATGACCATCCCTCTCTTCTCCAGCTCTTCCTTCCAGACTTGCAGGTTGGATTGGAGATGTGCCTCTGATTTAGCAATCAGGGCAACATCATCAGCAAATGCCAGCTCCGAAATATAGACCTGTCTCATCTTCCAGTACCCCACTGAATACTTTCTTGTTCTCTCCTTACATGCCTTGATGACATCGTCCATAAGGAGTATGAAGAGGTAAGGTGATAGGATATCACCTTGTCTTACACCAGTGGTGGTCCTGAACTCTTCTGACTCATGGTTTGCTGTCCTCACATAATTTCTGCGAGACTTGTAGAAGCTCTGTATAGCATGAATCAGAGGTGCTGGAATATTCTTCCTTGCCAAAGTCCCAAAGTTTGCTCCATGGGACCCTGTCAAACGCCTTTTCCAGATCTATGAAACAAAGATGCATCTCACTCTTATACTCAAGGGCCTTTTCACTCAGCTGTCTGAGTGTGAAGATTAGGTCTTGAGTACTTCGGTTTGCTCGGAATCCGCACTGGACCTCATCCAATTGTGGCTCAGCTAGGCGTCTGAGTCTCTGCTCTAGGATTCTAGAGTAGATTTTACCAGGGACACTGAGAAGGGATATGCCTCTATGGTTTCCACATTGTCGATTGTCACCCTTTTTGAAAATTGGTGTTATGATGGCAATCTCCCAATCCTTTGGTATGGTCTTGTTGTACCACGCTGCCTGTAAAACCCTTAAGAGTAATAGGTCGCCTGATGCTCCCATGAACTTAACCATTTCTGGTGTTATACCATCATGCCCTGCTGCTTTGCCCATCTTGATTTTTCTCCAGTGCTGCCTTCAGTTCTTCCATCTTTATGTCATCTTCACCATCATTGGTTTTCTCTTCTGTGCTAGTGTTTATCATTTCTGATGCTTCACCATGCTCACCATCCAGGAGTTCTGAGAAATATTCTTTCCATCTTTCCATTACTTCCTTCGGGGCAGTAAGCAATTTGCCTTGCTTGTCCTTTATAAATTTGAGAGGGCATTGTTTTTCCTTCCTCATGTTCTTTAGGGTCTTATAGAACAATTTCTGGTTTTCTTGTGCATCTTTTTCTAGCTTTTCTCCAAATTCTTCCCAGGACTTCTGTTTTGCTGCTAGCACTTTGTTCTTTGCTTCTGTTCTGAGTGTCACATATTCTCTATATTTTTTTCCATTTGTCCTGTTGTGTTTTTAGCTCCTAAGTATTGTTTCCATGCCATTTTCTTCTCTCTTATTTTCTCTTTGACTTCCTCTGTCCACCAAGGTGTCCTCTTTCTCTTGTTCCCAAGTCGGACTTCACCGCATGCTTCTGCAGCAGCTGTCTTTATGATATCCTTGAATTTAATCCAGAGGGTTTCCAAGTCATCAGGTCGTTCTTCTGTGTTGCTCACCGCTGCAGCAATAAGCCCCTGATATCTGGTCTTAATTTCTGGCTCTCTCAGCTTGTAGGTCCTAATGCTCATTTCTCCTGCTCGTTTACTTGGTTTCTTGCGTGATGTTGGGCAGTTCCTAGGCTGAGCAACTCTTTCAGTTGTTCTTTTGATTGTTAGCAGGTAGTGATCACTTCCAATCTCTGGCCCCCTCCAGACTCTAGCATCTCGGACATATTTGAATGAGCTTCTCCGAACAATGGCATAGTCGATCACTGACTTCTCTTTCTTTGTTGGTTCACATCTAGTGTATGCATGTATGCGCTTATGGGGGAACTTTGTGTTTGTAATGATCAGATTCTGCTCACTGCAGAATCTAAGGAGTCGCTTTCCATTGTCATTGAGAGTATCTTCTCCATATCTTCCGATAACTCCACCCCATCTAGCATGGTCATTTCCAACTCTGGCATTAAAATCTCCGAGCATGATAACTTCACCTAGGCAGTCATCCACTGTCCTTTGAAGCAGCTCGAAGAATTCCTCCTTGACCTCTGCTCTCTCATCCTCATTTGGCCCATACACTATGACCAGGTTGACTATGGTTTCTCCTTCTTTTAGTTTAACAACCATAATGCGCTCCGAGACAAAGTTCCATCCCTTGATACTATCTTTTTGATTTTGGGCCACAATGCAACCCACGCCCCCTTTAGCTCTTTCAGATATGGGTACACCACTGTAGAGCAGCGTGTTGCCATCGAGATCCATGACTCCTTGTCCTTTTTTCTTTGTTTCCGTTATAGCCAGGATTTCTAGTTTTGCTTTCCTCATCTCTTCCACCAGCTCCTCTTCCTTCCCATTTATACTTCTTGTGTTCCAAGTTCCATAGGTCGTAGTCCGTAGTCCGTTCCAGTTTGTCGCCTTTGGAATCAGTCCAGTGTTCTCTCTTGTATTACTCGTAATCGTGATTTAAAGCAAACAGGTGATTGGCCTGTTGTGCCTTTGCATGGTGGAGGGGCTGCCTCCTTACGGCCTCCATGCAGGCCGCCCTCCTCCTTTATCATCCGGGCTTGGGACCGGCATAGGCGGAGTTGAGTGACATACAAGGCAAGTTAAAGAAAAGCATGTAATAAAAAAGTGTGATGAGAATAAATTTCACATTTTAATGTTTTGTACACGGACCGCTAGAGTCAATTCATGGACCCCCAAGTGGTCTATGGAGTACAGGCTAAAGAAATCTTTCTCTTAAATCGGCATGCTCGTTTGTGGGAACATTTATTTAGTATTTACTATCAGTTTTACAATTGACAGCCAGAGGTTATATTATGATAAAAGAATGAAGGTTAAGATAAGGAAAAAAAGACACTATATCTAAATGCTTAAATATCATGAATAGAATCAATGCTAGTAGGTGTGACGGTATTCGGCTCCCCTGCTCCGCAGTAGTGGTTCAATAATGGCCAAGCGAAGAGTTTAAAAATGAGGGTATTCAAACGTACCGACCTTCGCTCAAGATTACTCTTGGCAGAGATATAAATAGAAGAAAGATGATGCTTCTACTCCAAGGACCTAACTGGAATGTGAAGAAATCAAGCCTGACAACGGAGATTATCAAAGCCGTCATGAAATTTTTATCTTCCCGCCCCTTCTCTGAAGTAAATTTTGATCGCATTTTTTTTTTCTAAGCCCCCAGCTGAAGGTGATTCAACAATTATTAATTGTGTATTTTATATGTTTAGGTTACTTAACACAATGTGAGTTATACGGGTGCAGACATACAATTGACGCTAAAGTGATTAATCCAACGATAGGTTTAAAGTTATAGATCAATAGGTTAAATAATCACTTTAGAGTTTAACAATATTTAAAATAAATAAAATTGTTTAGAAAAGAAAACGATGATATTGATCATCTTAGGATAATTTAATTTATTGGTAAAAACTTTATGGAAAGAGTTCATATATTTCACTTGTTTACTACTCAGCTTTCAGTGTGGAGTCAGATAATTGGCATCTGCTTCAGGTGCTTTTGATTCCTCCCTGTTGTTTTTAGACTGTACTTCTTGTCGGTAGTCAAATCTTATGGTTGCAGCATGTCTCTTGCACACGGCCGAGGCAACTGCTGAGGTTGTCAAGTCACGCGTAGACTGCTGACAACTTGTACCACAAACTTGTACCACTGTTAAACTGTATACTGGTGCAACTACAACTGTAGTTGTCACCGGGGATGGCCTATGGAATGTTTTCAAGAAGGTCTTCAGAAATTGGCTCGTTAAGAAAGAAAGAGACCTATTCGAGATAAGGGCAAGAAGAAGAGAATGCGAATGCTCTCCCCTAGATAGTGTTTTCTAATAAATTATGTAAAGTGTTCTATTTCCCCACTACCTTAGCTTCTGCCCTCAGATCTCGATAAATAAAGAGCTCTCAGCCTCATTTAAATGCAGTATTTTACCTATATGTAAACGTTTAACACCGACAGCACGAGTGATACATTAACGAACCAGATAAAGATCAAAACAGTTATTGGGCTTAATAGTTAAATATATACTGTTCAAAAAAAGAAACGCAACTTTTTTGGTGTTACTTTTATAAAAGATATTCGCTGATTGGACATCAGTCAACCTATCGACTGGGTCCACCTGGTCATTAACTTCTCGTGGTTACCTGAATTGTACTCACCTCATGATTCGTGAGGTCATGAAAGAGGTCAAGGTCAAAACAACATTTTTGACAATAACTACGCTCCTCGAATAAATTCAGTTGAAAATTCAATGCGCAAGTATGGCTCATCTCACTTCAGAACAACGACTCATCATCATTGGACGTTTATAGACTGGACAGTCACAAAGTGTAGTGGCCAGACAATTTAATGTGGTTAGAAGCACCATTAGTCGCCTTTGGAGGCGATTTCAAGAAACTGGCTCAGTGGCAGACCGGCCGCGCAGTGGAAGACCCAGAGTCCCAACTCCTGCCGAAGACCGCTTCATACGGCTGCGTCACCTCAGGAATCGACTTGCATCTGCGTCCTCCACAGTCCAGTCAATGTCAGCAGCTCGTCGAATTTCAGATCAAACGGTCAGGAACCGGCTGCACGACTCTGGTCTTTAAGCTAGAAGACCCTACAGAGGTCCTATTCTTACGGACCGGCATCGCCAGAACCGACTGCAGTGGGCGAACCAGCATCGTCAATGGACCGTTGGGAATGACTGGAGACGGGTTTGGTTTAGTGATGAATCATTTTTTGTGCTCCAGCGACACGATAGACGGAGAAGAGTTTGCCGCAGAGTCCATGAGCGCTACGCCCAGAACAGCGTTGATGAGGCTCCTCCACATGGTGGTGGAAGTGTACTGATGTGGGGGGGGGCGATCAACTTCATGGGAAGAAGTGACCTGGTACAAATTGAAGGACGCCTGAATGCCCAACGGTACGTCGCTGAAATTCTTCATCCTCACGTCCTTCCCCTTCTGGCTGCACGAGGGTCGATTTTTCAGCAGGATAACGCTCGACCTCATGTGGCACAACTCATCACCCAATTCTTTGCTGACAACAACGTCCAGACCATTCCGTGGCCAGCCATGTCATCAGACATGAACCCCATAGAACACTTATGGGATGAACTCGACAGACGACTCCGCCAGCGAGACATGGCTCAAGCCAATCTCCGACAGTTGTCTCTTGCACTGCGGGAAGAGTGGGCAGCCATCCCAATACAACAGATCCAACCGCTAATTGGATCCATGTCAAGGAGATGTCGTTCTTTGATAGAGGCCAGAGGAGGCCATACACCTTACTGAAACGGAGGCCTCAGTCGCAAAGAATAAAAGTCCAAACCAAATTTAATGAACATCATTTCATTGTTAAAGTCTGAAAGTTTCTTCATGCCAAGATTGAAACATTAATTCCGTAAAATAAAATTTTGGTACAAGTTTGAAATTTGGTGTCCATTACCACTGCAATAATGTTGCGTTTCTTTTTTTGAACAGTATATATACACATATAGGGTTAGTAGAAAATAAAAAGTGATGATGATGAAAGACAATTCACACGCACACAGATGAGATGTAAATAATGAAGCTAGTTAAATATGAGAGTGAACCTGCGTGAATAGTGAAATGTTGATGTGATATATTAAGTGTTACCACGCTGATATCCGATCGACACTGTCAACGTGTCTCTCAATTTTTCTCAACTGTATGATTTTACACAGATATGCATAGACTGTCCATTGTAGGTGTATGGTATGTCGTGTGGATTATCAAGACGATGGCGTACTGATGAAAACCTTTGTAGTAATGAAAACTTGGAAGATATACTTCCCTTTCACGTTTGGATATCTCTAGCGTTGAAAAACCGTCGACAGTTGTCTCAGGAAAATGTCTGCTATTTGATCTCGAAAATGCACTGACTAGACTGACGCGCTTCACGAAATGATCTTACAGAAACAAGTGAGTTTCGTGCAATGAAGCTGGTCTGAGTGAATTTACGTCGTGCAATATACGATGAAAGTAGATGAATTTACGTCATGCACTGATGTAGTGAGTAGCTGAACTTGGTAATTTGAGCTTGATATCTTAGCAAATCAACTAGTGACTAAGTGATCTTGGTAGGTAGACTGATCAACTTGTGAGTATGTACTCTTGATTCAGGTGATACGCTTTTCTTTGAGTTGAACTTGATAAATATGAGAATCAACTTGTGCATGCTTTAATTTGACTCAGGCGGTAATGTACTGAGTGAGTTGAACTTGATATATGTACAGTATATAGGATCAACTTGTGAGCGCTGGATAAACAGGTGAATAAAATGCTGTGCAACCAACGTTTACAAAAGCAGGCGTAGAAATCGTCCGTGTAACTTAGGAAATCCAGGATGTCCTATCCCGTGAATTCTGCTATCCGGACGTACGGTTTGCTAGCTTCTTTCCTGTAATGTGTAGACTCAGACATGTTGGACTGAAGATATAAAAGTGGCTTCATAAGTGTCACATCTAATATCAATGGTTGACTTGCTATTATCTTATTCCTCACTATTGATTCTAGACAAAGGTGAACTATGAATTACTTCATACCATCCAAGAGGAAAAAATCTCTGATCTGATTAATGATTTACGAATAGAAGTAATGAAAAAAATAGTCGTTCGCACATTTAGCTATGAGGCGAAGTGCAAAAATAAATCTTAACTAATGAAGAAGAAAAAGTATTAATAATTTTTACAAGATTTACTACCTTACTTTTCCCTTAGCAAATTCCTTTAAAAATTAAACTCCACAGATATGAATCAAATATCCACACAGGAATGAAATATTAGAACAAGCTTTGCTTTGGGGAAAACATTCTAGCTCTGCGTATGTTGAAAACTCCGTACTGACTTCATCGAGCGTCTCGTTATATTTCTGGATTGCCCAAATGTCAGAAGACATGGCCTGTGTCGTATCACTCCGCCCCCTAATCCAATAGCTAAGCGTCCTTCTTGGCCAGCGGCATTGGCATACTCTCGCGCCCTTTTATTGCATGTCACTGGCTAAAAATGAGTGGGCTCTCGCAACCATCTCTTTACACCATGCTGTGTGTTCGTTTTGCGAGACAAACTGTCGTTTAGGATTGGCCGCCTAGTGCAGAAATCACCCGCTCCTTCTGTCACAAAACCTTCTTGTGTCATTCTCTGGTGTGCATCTTCTTCTTCTTCTTCGATCCTTAACCACCGATCGTCAAAGCAGTCAGTGGCCATCACGCCTAGTGGCGTCTTGTAGGGCAACAACAAATTGATTCCACTTTGCACGGTCGGTGGCCATCCTTCGTACAGTGCCCCAACTCTGGTTCATTCTTTGCATCTCAGCCTCCACAGTCCTCCGCCAAGTTGTTTTTGGTCGGCCTCTCTTTCGCTTTCCTTCAGGGGTCCAAAGCATAGCTGTTCTTGTGATGGCATCGGGGTCTCTTCTGAGGACATGACCAACCCAGCTCCAGCGTCTGCCAGCTATGATGGTGTGCATGTCCTCTTGCTTGCTACGAGTAAGCAGATCTTGGTTGGTGATGGTATTCGGCCAAAAGATGCGGTGAATTTTTCTTAGGCATGTTGTGTGAAAAGAGGACAATTTTGACATTTCCTTCTCTGTGACTCTCCAGCATTCCGCACCATAGAGAAGCACAGAAAGCACGCAGCTCTGGTATAATCTTAATTTTGTGCTTGTGCTGTATTGGAGGACTTCCAGATGTTATTTAGGCTAAAGAAGGCTGTTCTTGCCTTATTCATTCTGATGTTGATGTCTTTGCCTGCCCCACCGTCTGGTGTTACTATGCTTCCTAGGTATGTGAAGGTATCTGTCTGTACCAATTGCTGATTCCTTACTGATATGGGCTCAGGGCTGCTCACATTGAGCGTCATGACCTCAGACTTCTTTAAATTGATGTTCAAGCCCACCTGCTGGCTAAATTTATTAAGTCTATCCGTTTTTTTCCTGGATGTGTTGATGTGAATGTGCCAGCAGTGCAATGTCATCTGCATATTCCAGATCTTCCAATGTAGAAAATGTAGTCCATCTTATTCCTCTTGGACTGCCCTCTGTTGTCTGGCGCATCACCCAGTCTATGACTGTTAAAAAAAGAGTGGTTGATAAGGGGCATCCCTGTCGTACTCCTGTCTTCACCTCGAAGGTTAGGTTGCTCTGCCCAACAATACACGTAAAGTTAGCATAGAGGCTTTTTATGATTGCCACTATGCAGCTTGGAATTCCATAAGCCCTCAGTATTTTCCATAAACTGTCCCTATGTATGCTGTCAAAAGCCTTTTCAAAATCAACAAAATTTATGTAAAGCTGTCTTTGCCATTCTGAGCACTGCTCTATAATGTTCCTGAGAGTGAATATATGGTCTACACATCTCCTGTTCTTTCTAAATCCTGCTTGTTCTTTCCTCAGTTTGTAGTCTACTGCCTTTGAAATTCTCTGTATAATTATCCTGCCTAGTATTTTGCTGGGAACTGAGAGAAGAGTGATTCTTCTCCAATTATTGCAGTCTGCAAGATCTCCCTTTTTGGGCAATTTGACAATTATTCCCTCTGGTGTGCATGCTATCCTTTAATCTCTCTGTCGTGTGGCGGTTTCTTTAATCTCCTGGTTCATTATCTCGCTAGGTGATCAGAATGTCGCTCTCCCGGTTTACCTTCTGACAACAAACATTCTTGTGCGTGTCACGAGTCCTTTGTGGCGACGTGCTATTGTGTCCCAAGCGGGTGATACTCGTGTTGTTTCAACAGCCGATTAGGCTTTAAACGAATTCTTTCAATATCCAAGCCGGGTGTTTTCCAAGTAAACAATACTTGTCTAAAGTGGTCAGGTGAGTATCCCAAATTCTAACGAGGCCAGGTAGGTTCCGAAAGATAACGCACGGTGGGGAAATAAATCAAAGGCGTGTAAAGTTACACTTAGGTAGAAGCCGTGATTAAGAACGATTACTTTAACAATGGTGAAAGAGCAAATGAGAGGAAAAATAAAATAAGAAAGAGGTTGGAAAAAACACAGGGCGATAACGATAGACGCCTTATGACAACCACAAACTAAGAGGAAAACAAATGCCTCTTTTGAATTCTGGGTTCCTGATATGCGCATTAAACGCCTACCACTTCTGTGATATATATATATATATATATATATATATATATATATATATATATATATATATATATATATATATATATATATATATGTATATGACATTTAACACATTTAATAATATGCTTGTGTAACAACTATATACACCATGATATCATCATCCACTACCTGATCTCTATGAAGCCGGGGCCACCTCTGCTGTAGGTTCCGTATGAGGAAACCCGCACGAAGCAGTCACCAACTCTTGCAGTGGTGGTTCATGTGTCACGTTATTTACAGTGATGAGGTTGCCAGCCTCATATGCCACTGTACTTCTTCTTCTTTGATCCTTAGCCGCCGACTGTCAAAGCAGTCAGTGGCCATCATGCCTGGTGGCGTCTTGTAGGGCAGGAACAAACTGCTTCCACTTCCAAAAGGAGAGAATTTGACAGCGGCAGTCAAGGGTAGACTAACATGGATGACTTAATGTAGTCCCATAGCAGACACTGCCGTAGTGGAGTCAATGTTAGACTACACTACACTAAGTCCAGCTTCAAGAGCTGGGGTTACCAGTTACCCTCCTCGCTGCCTTTGCCTTCTCTAACTCAAGAGCAGGGTCAGGTGCCCATTTACAGATGGGAAAACTAGAGCGTGACGCCACAGTGGCTTGAACCCGGAGTCTTTGCCACGAGATGCCAGGGCTCTAATCACTTTTCTAATCGTAAAACAAACCAGTTTTAAAAAACCTAGTAAGTGGCTGAAACGCCGAAGAAAAAGAACATAAACAGACAAAGGGGAGAAGGACATATACAGACAAAAAGGAGAAGGACACACACACACACACACACACACACACACACACACACACACACACACACACACACACACACACACACACACACACACACACACACACACACACACACAGAGGATGAAGATGAGGAAGTGCACAGGGAACGACAGAAGTAAGTGGGGAAGTAATGAGAAACAAGTGCAACATTTTTAAACTCTACATAAGTCTTCCCAGCTACTTTGACTCCACTTTCTGTTCGTAATTTGGAATTAGACGCCACGGCACTATTCCTCGTTGAAAATAATCACATATATACTCAAATGGTTTAGGAGAGAGAACGTGACTTCAGAGGTAGCAAATACAAGGAGAATAAAGAATGAGGACTTGTGCGTGCATAGTCAGGACAATGCACGAGAGCTCACGACCTGCTACCATAAGGGACCTGTCGGAACAATAATCTTCACCGCTACTCGAGTCAAGGGAGGACTTGAAATTTAAGCTCCCTTCGAAAGACGAGTCGTACGCGCGCGTGCTTGTGAGTGCAGTCCCGATATCTGTGATGAAGTCTGCGAGAAGCCGTCATTAAGTTATTCCTTTTACAGTCCTGCAGCTTGTGGTATCAAGTAGTATACACCTAAGCTGTTTACATAAACTATCTCTGTTTGGCGCCAGATGGTAAGTGATAATATCAATGTTCAACATATTTTGTGTTAAAGACATGCGTAATATACTTTTAGACGCATCTTGTTTGGCATTTTCTCTCAGTTGCGTTTTATTTATTTATTTTTTTTATATTTTTTTTTTAATTTTAATTCAAATCAGTTAAAGGAGAAATAAACTGAGAGACCCATGTGCAAATAAAAACGCTGTCATTACAGTTTCTTAGACAATAGACACGCATTCACGCCGAACTAATGGACACTTTATTGATTCCATTTTTATTTCGGCATTAATTTTCTTGAAAGAAGTTTCTACTTCTTTCTCTTCTTATTTTATTTCTTCTATCTGTCCTTCTTATTTTCAGTTTCTTCTACTTTTTCGTCATCATCATCTTCTTCTCTTTCTGTCTTCAATTATCTTCTTGTTCTTTACGAATGAAGACGCGAATGTGTTTAGGCTCGTATAGATGTAGATCCTGCAACCCATACTCTCACATGCAGTAATCAAGGATGCTTTGACACTGCAGGCATGTTTCAAGACATTTATTGACGGGAACACACATAATATCAACAGGAACAGTCAGTGTAACAAGGTCATGCTGACCTGACATCGATAGGTATACATTTGGCATTCAAAAAGGTAAACATCAGAATAGACGTGCATGGTCAATAGCAAAGTTCTTCAATAATGACAGTTCGTAGCGTCGCCCTTGGCGTCTCTGACTAAACGCGTCAGATGCCTTGGTCACTTGGACACATAGGTGCAACTTGGCACTCCCTGCCAATTGCACATATCAGGCTGTAGTATAATAGCCGGAAGCACAGGCCTCGTCCTCAAAACGTCGGCCGTGTACTTCTGTTAAATAGGTTATCATCAACCCTGCAGTAATACTTATTGTAGATAGAAGTTCCGCCAATCTGCGGCTCCCACAATATATCTTCGTCACTGGATTTCTGGACAATATAAGACTAACAGTCTTGGATGGCTACCTCGAGCACAAATATATATAAGTTCTGAAATGGCGGATCAGTGAGCTGCTGTTCACCCTAGGTAATCCTTTACATGTTCTGCCACCGAAAAGCGTAATAATGCATAAAGGTCGGTATTACCTGGTAAATGAATCCTCAGAACTACACAAGGAATTCTGTCGTCATCCCGACGCACAGAGATTCACTGGGGAAAACTGCCATAGCAGTTACTTCGAAGATTCTCCCCGAAAAACAATGGACTCTTGGTCCCTTCAGAAAAACAGGACCTCCCGGCTTCCCGGAAGTATATCTCACTCCCGCTTAAAAAACCTTCCCATAGGCCTACGCCCGAACTGACAACCTCTGACCCTAAAGGTCAAACACAATGAATGAATAAACAAGGGAAGACAACCCCTAATCAACCTGACATCGCAGGTAAAGACACAATTATACTTATGATACAAACATAAGCAAATAACTTGACAGATGACTCCGTCGAAAATGACAGCAACATTACTACCACCCCCCCCTGTAAAAAAAAAAATGCAATTTTTTTTTTTTTTTAATATGTTCATGAGCAAGATAGCACCAGTATCACTTCTGTGCTCATGCAAACAATGAACCTAATATCAGGTACAATAGAAGAGGGTACAAATCATCTCCCAACATAGGAGAAAATATTTCCTTTAAGCCAAACAAACTAAGGGATACCATTCAAGAAACCTAAGTTGCTGGCAATACCAATCATATATCAAACATTACTAAATAATATAATCATAGCAATATACAAATGTCAATGCTATTTTAGCAACATATCACTGATGGATGGACAAAATGAAATTTGTTAAATTATCTAAACATCATCCAAATACATTTGTATTACAACATATTATGATATTAAGGACAGACCTAAGTCTGAAAATATATCAGGAAAAACTAGGACACAAGATTTAACTGGAATCATGTGGGCATCTAGACAATATGTCCGCCATCACATTATCCGAACCACGGATAGCTCGCACCGTGAAATGGAAAGGCTGAAGAGCAATAGCATAACGAGTAGATCTCGAGCTCTTCAAATCCTTACTTTGCATAGCCGTAAGAGCTTTTTGGTCGGTTTCCATAAAGAAATGCGCGCCCAGAAGGAACCTTTGTAGCTTAAGAATGGACCAAACCATAGCCAACAATTCACGGTCCAAAACCGAGTAATTCCTTTCTGCCGCATTCAGCTTCCTAGAAATATACATTACAGGATGCAGAGTTCCTGAATATTCCTGCATTAGTGCCGCTCCAATGCCAGTGGAAGAGGCATCACTACGAAGGACAAAAGTCTTATCAATCGTCGGTAGTCTTAAGATAGGATGAGATGAGAACAAATTCTTAACCTGATCCAATGAAGTTTGGCATTCTTGGGACCAACGCACCATATTAGGAGAACCTTTTTTCAATAACGTTGAAAGTGGTGCCATAATGGAGGACAGATTCTCAATGAATCTTCCATAGAATTGTATCAATCCCAAGAGACTACGCACTTGCTTTTTTGTCTTCGGAACCGAGATATTTAATATCTTTGAAATGTTTTGGTCCTCTGTCTTCAACAGACCATGACCAACTCGATGACCTAGGAAGGAAATTTCACTAAACCCAACAAAAGCTTTAGAGGGTTTAGCAGTCAAACTATGCTCACGTAGAGTAGATAGCAATTCCTTCAGACCCACATAGTGTTCTTCCCAAGTATCGCTGAAAAGACAGATGTCGTCTAAATATGCAATGACATCTGCACGATCTGATAGAATTCGTCGCATCATGCGTACGAAAGTCGCTGGGGCGTTCATAAGCCCGAAAGGCATAAAATTCCATTGAAACAGACCCCTAGGTGTCGAAAAAGCAGTGAGAGGTTTGGCGTGTTCCGTCAGTGGGACTTGCCAATAACCTTTCGACAAGTCTAGTTTAGTAAAGAATTTAGCTTTAGAAAGTCTAATAAGTAGATCATCTAATAACGGCATAGGTTCAGCATCGAACTTCGTAACTTGATTTAATTTGCGATAATCAACGCAAAGACGTATGTTATTGTCTTTCTTTCGAACAATAACTATTGACGAAGAATAAGCTGAAGTGGATGGTTCAATTATTTGTAGTTGAATCATTTCATCCAATTCTTTCTCGACTTGTGCTTGAAAATGAATAGGTATTGGGTATGGTCTTACTCTGATCGGATTACGATCAGTAAGTATGATGTCATGTTCTATGACATCTGTGTGTCCAGGAATGTCGGTAAGGACATCCTGATATGATTGTAACGTAGAGGATACTTGACGTTGTTCCTCAAAAGACAAGTTGGAAGAGACTGTAACGTCTCTCCACGATTCCGTTGAAGTAAGTGGAATCGTAGGAAGAGGTAAGTTCACGTCAGAAAAAATAGTTTCCTCATCCTGTATAACAGACAGGGATGAGATGTGACCATGTTGAACTGGAGAGTCGTCCGTCGCCTGGAAAATAGGCTGTAAATAGTCTGGACGTTCAATAAACTCTGTTAGCATATTTATATGGAAGGTTTTATGCCTTCCATCCACATCGACAATATAGTCGACATCAGAATTTTTCGAGACTATAGTGTATGGACCCTTCCAAGAAATGAGAAGTCTATTCTCTCTTGAGGGCAGTAAGACATATGCTTTGTCTCCAGGACAAAGTTGACGTAGGCGTCTTTTCTTATTAGCAAATCGCCTAGCTTTTTCTTTCGCAAATTCGGAAGATGAAGTTGCTAACCTGCACGATTCGATAATCTTTTCTCTAAGAGCTATAACATATTCATATGACGATTGTGTATCATCGTCAATATTATCGGAAGTTATCAAATCGTGTAACAAGGACATTGGCCCGCGCGGTTGCGCGCCAAAGACAAGTTCGAAAGGAGAAAACCCTGTATGCTCGTTGGGAACCTCTCTATAGGCAAAGAGGACTGCAGGTAAAACCCTGTCCCAATCTTCAGGATGATCCTCCGTTATCTTGCCAAGTAAGTTCTTTAGTGTCCTGTTAAGACGTTCTACCAATCCATTGGACATTGGATGATAAATACTACTGAGAGACCTTTTAATGTCTAGCGTAGCCATTACCTGAGACATAACGTCCGAAATTAACTGAGTGCCGTGATCCGACAGTATTTCTCCGGGAATCCCAGACGAGAAAATACGAGCCAAAGAGCATCAGCGATATCGACAGTTGATATGCTCTTCAGAGGAATAGCCTCTGGCCAACGCGTGCACATGTCCACGCAAGTGAGGATAAATTGGTGTCCTCTGGCTGACTTAATTTTGAACGGACCAATGATGTCTATAGCCATTTTCTGAAACGGCCGAATCGGAATATCTGCAGCCTGAATAGGAGCAGCATGTCTCGGACCCCTAGACTTGACCTCTTGACAAATTTTGCAAGATCGGCAATAAATTCGGATGTCTTTATTCACGAATGGCCAAAAGAATGACGCAAGGACTCTAGTTTTAGTTCTGGAAAAACCCATGTGTCCCGCACACTGAGAATCGTGTGCATGCCGAAGAATTAAGGCTCTCATACACTTAGGCACAAGAATTTGCGAGTGCATAGACTTGTCCGAGTGTTGTACCATTCGTACCAATATACCATTCTTCATAGTGATATACGATTTGTGATTCGTATTTTGATTGGGATCCCCTTTCTTTGCAAGAAGGAAGTATTTCTTCAAAGAAGGATCCTCTTCTTGACGTTTAACAAACGAGTCATGGGAAATCACCAAGTGCTCGTCTTGGCTATCAACTTCATTACTATTATCAGATGAAGTTGGGGGATTAAGAGCTTGAGCTCTTGTCACCACTGCATTGACCGTTTGAATGTTTCTTTCTTCCCAACTAGAAATTTGTTGCGGGGTGCATTCCTTAACCCCATGAATACGACCGATTATAAGATCCGCAATAGGATTAGGAAGAAACATGCATGGACATCTCCTGTGAAGAAAGGAGTGTCAATCCTAATAATAGCAGTAGGATAGCTTTCCATAGTACCACCAAATGTAACACATTTGATTGTTTTTTCCCGTGGCACAGCAAGGATCTATCAGAGACTCCTTAACCCCGACGGTAGTACATCCCGAATCGAAAAGTACTGAGACTAGCCTATCATTTATTAGACCTTTATGTAAGATGAGAGATCCTCTCCCATCATGCGCAACTGTAGCAGGTAGAGCAGGAAGAGGGTGACCACAACTTAGCGTAGATACAGTTGATGAGTCAAACAATGTTAAGCATTGGGGGCATTCAGTTGCTCTCCCAAAATCGAAAGCACAACCAGTGATAGCCCTAGAGTTACCACTATCATTTACTGTATTACAGGCTCCATCAAACTCTTGTTGCGCAGAGTTTGCCTGTTGGTAAGGTCTTTTTTTGTTAAACCTAGGTCTACCTCGATTATCATTTCCCCTGTAATTATTTCGACTATCATTTCCCCTGTAATTGTTATCATATTGCCTATTGTAATCATCATTCCGGTTTGAATCCCGGTTTCTAAATTCACCATCGTCATAATCTTGACGTCGAGAATGATTACCTCGAAAATTTGAATAGTTATTATTTGGATAGCCTTTACGAAAGTGTCTCAAATTATTACCACTAAAATTACGAGAACTACCATCTTGTCTCCACTGCATAGACGAAGAACCATCATGTGTTGGATTACTCCGCTTCTGAGTGTAATTTTGATTACTTCCCCTATTCCAATTTTGTTGAGCACCCTGAAATTTTTTTCTGAAATTAGGGCCATATGGTGTTGCCGAAGCAGCTGGCAACCCTTCTTTCACTTTAGAATTGCTAACTGTAGCATGGGATGTGCTGTGGCATACTGACAACAGTATTCCTCCATTTCTTTTAAGTTTTTAGGCTTACGCTCATGAAGGAATGCAAGAAAAGAATCATTAACAGATGACAAAACCTTATCTCGCAATAATAAGTCCATTAGACCTTCATATGTTTTCTCAATCTGAGACAACTCAACCCATCGTGTAAATGTACGACGTATCTTTGTAACAAAATCAGAGAAATCTACTCCATTTTCTGGCAACATTGTCCTAAAACGAAGACGATAGTCTTCTTGTTTTAATTGGTATTTTTTTAGCAATGCTGCCCTGACAACATCATAATTAGTCCTCTCATGTTCGTCTATTGTCATAAGAGTAGTCACTGTGTCACCTGTAAAAAATGGCATCAGTTGTTCAACATATTTTTCCTTTTTTATGTTATGCGTATCGCACAAAAATTGGAATCTATCTAGATAATCTGCTACGTCATCCTTTAAAGGATTGAAATGAGGCAATTTAATCCTACTAACAAACTCCTTTGTCGTACTCGAAGTTGTTTGCTGAGCACCCGTACTCGCCAATTTCAATTTCTCTAACTCCAAAATTGCGAGTTTTTCATCAAGTTCCATCTTCTGTTTTCTTTCCTCATGTTCCATTTTTCTAATTTCAGCCTCAGCAGCAGCTTGAAGTTTTTTTTCCTCTGCAGCAGCTTGAAGTTTTTTTTCCTCTGCAGCAGCTTGAGCTTGAATTTTTTTGTCTTCCATTTCCATCTGGAATTTTCTTTCATCAGCTGCAGCTTGAGCTTTCCTCTCCTCAGCAGCAGCTTGAGCTTTTCTCTCCTCAGCCTCTCTTTGATACCTTCTTTCTTCAAGTTCTAATCTTCTATTCTCAGCTTCTAGCTTCTTTAGTTCAGCTTCTGCTTTCAATTTAATTTCCTCTTTTTTTTCTTTTCTTCTGACTTTAATGCAATGGCGAATTGAGCAGATGAATATTCTTCCAATTCTTTACCAGACTTACCAAGGGTCAACCCTTGCTGGATGAAGAAATCCAATGTAGACATTCTGTCTAATGAGATCAGAAACCTGAAAAAAAAATTAAATAAATTACCTTATCCCACTTCAATGGGAGACAAGTCTGAAATGATAGACTTGTATACTCACTTCACTTTATTTTACTGTCTTAGTCTTAGACAAAGACTTTGTATGTTCCTCTTGTTTACAATGTACCCAAAAAATCACTTGAGTACCTGTGGGAAAAAAAAATTCCCTTATATCCCACTCACTATGGGCACAAGTCTTTTTTATAAAGAACTTGAATATGTATTTTACCTTGTCTCAATCTTTGTAGATAACAAGTCTTTTATCAAAGAACTTGTATAAATATCTTATATAATATTATTTAACAAACTCTATATGAAGAGTCTACCTTATCAATAATATCAAAACATGACCAAGTATGTGTATGTAGACTGTGCATGACAGTAATGTAGTACAACCAAAAAAAAAATACAAAGACAAAAATACAAAACAATACAAATGGCAACACTGTTTTAACCAAAAATGTGTAGAGAAATACACAAGAAAGGAGAGACCTACAGAATACAACCAAAACAAATCGACAATCAAAACTGAAAAACAGACAAAATATTACAAAAACAACGTTAAGTACAATTACATCACAGCTAACATCAATAGCGACCAATTGTCACTAGCAAATTTCCAAATTAAGAAAATTTGCACCTACAGACCGCTTACAGTAAGCCTCGATCAAGTGGCATATTTACCGTAAGACCCACCAACCGAAAAACCCGCAGAAAAATACACCAAAAACAGTAGAAGTGACATAAACATATAGCAATCAATTTCAATGTGTTGCAGAACAAGTTCAGTCACAGCTGAAACTAAAATAAATTTCTTGCTCCTTGCGAACACAGAAACGAAATGTCAAACGCGCACTGAACGTCAAATCCACTGTAACATAAAGTGGTATTCACGAACCAAAGTTACTATGACCTTCTCAAATTAGGGCTTGCACATTGAATGTTTACAATTTCACGTACTGTTTACAGACACTTGACCTCCAACAATGTAGCTTGAATGCTCTGACCTAGAAAAGTCTGTTGTTGAATGAAACGTGTCACAACCCGCAGTACTGTTTACAATAGGAACCCGCCTTCTATGCAGTTATGGTCCACGTAGCAAATGCCTAGTAGTTCACTTCAGTACTTGTCTTGTTATGCTTTATGTAGCATTATAATATAAATGCTCGTACTGTTTATTTGTGTCAACCGTTGATGACCTATATCTGTCCTGTTGTAGCCAAAACTTGCAAGTGTAGAATTAGTGCTGTGTTACGGCTGTCCCGTGTGTAGCTTAGACCCACAGATCAGAAGTGTAATGTGTACTTGTCCTTCTTGTAACTTTCTCGACAAAACTGGAGACATCATACATGTAACAGCCAACCAGGAATGTAAATTTCTGGATCCATAAATGTCAACAATAATGTCAAATGCTCGCTCTGTTCTTTTTAAACCCACAGGTCTGGTCCATCAGAAATGTAAGTTTCTAGGCCACATTGGCGACAAGAAATGTATCATAAGAGCCCACGTAACTGGTCCACCAGAAATGTAACTGTCTTTTTTTCTTGTTGAGGTGATCACTGGCCCAAGACAGTATACATGTTGTTAGATGTGTAGTGCGAGCGTATGATGAATTGAGTGTGGGTGCGAATGAAGACGCGAATGTGTTTAGGCTCGTATAGATGTAGATCCTGCAACCCATACTCTCACATGCAGTAATCAAGGATGCTTTGACACTGCAGGCATGTTTCAAGACATTTATTGACGGGAACACACATAATATCAACAGGAACAGTCAGTGTAACAAGGTCATGCTGACCTGACATCGATAGGTATACATTTGGCATTCAAAAAGGTAAACATCAGAATAGACGTGCATGGTCAATAGCAAAGTTCTTCAATAATGACAGTTCGTAGCGTCGCCCTTGGCGTCTCTGACTAAACGCGTCAGATGCCTTGGTCACTTGGACACATAGGTGCAACTTGGCACTCCCTGCCAATTGCACATATCAGGCTGTAGTATAATAGCCGGAAGCACAGGCCTCGTCCTAACGTCGGCCGTGTACTTCTGTTAAATAGGTTATCATCAACCCTGCAGTAATACTTATTGTAGATAGAAGTTCCGCCAATCTGCGGCTCCCACAATATATCTTCGTCACTGGATTTCTGGACAATATAAGACTAACAGTCTTGGATGGCTACCTCGAGCACAAATATATATAAGTTCTGAAATGGCGGATCAGTGAGCTGCTGTTCACCCTAGGTAATCCTTTACATGTTCTGCCACCGAAAAGCGTAATAATGCATAAAGGTCGGTATTACCTGGTAAATGAATCCTCAGAACTACACAAGGAATTCTGTCGTCATCCCGACGCACAGAGATTCACTGGGGAAAACTGCCATAGCAGTTACTTCGAAGATTCTCCCCGAAAAACAATGGACTCTTGGTCCCTTCAGAAAAACAGGACCTCCCGGCTTCCCGGAAGTATATCTCACTCCCGCTTAAAAAACCTTCCCATAGGCCTACGCCCGAACTGACAACCTCTGACCCTAAAGGTCAAACACAATGAATGAATAAACAAGGGAAGACAACCCCTAATCAACCTGACATCGCAGGTAAAGACACAATTATACTTATGATACAAACATAAGCAAATAACTTGACAGATGACTCCGTCGAAAATGACAGCAACACCCTTATTTTTTCTTCTTCTTCTTAATCTTCTCCTTTCCATTCTTCTTCTTTTCAACTTTTGCCGTCAAATATTCTATCAAGAATAAAAATGTTTCTGTGCTTGCTATTCGAGTAGCAATTTTGTTGTTGTTGTACTTTTTAACGAACATCTCGGTTATACGTCCTAAAAACATTTGCGTTGTATTCGTTTGTACCTAAAAGTAGTTGTGTATCTTAGTGCAAAGACTTAATACTGGACGCATGTTTGATTTCTGACCAAGTGTCCAAGCCATGTTATATATGCTGTGTCTGCGTACTCCGTGCTTCCTACTGTTTCTTTTCTAGTGCTCTTTATCTCAAGACAACCTTACTAACTTTACAGCAAAAAAAAAAAGTAGAAATTTGAACAGAGCAGTGGCATTAGCAGCAACAACAGTAATAATAATAGGAATAATAGAACAGAACAATAAGGAACGAATAATAAGAAGTGGAAAATAAAGAAACAAAAGGTGAAAAGATTTCAAAAATAGAAACGGAAGGAAAAAATTAACAAGAATAAAAAGAATTCAGGATTCACAAAATGTTGATGAAGACGATAAGTATGACGATCAGCTTATTTGTGATCTTGAAGTTAAATACTTGTTGCGACTAATAGTGATATTATTAATTTTCCTGTTCATAAACAAAGACCTCAGTGTAAAAAAAAACACACAGACCAATGTTGTATGAATAGTCCGTTCCTTCGTGTACTAGAAATAATCTTGGTTTGGAAATGTCTCAGTTTATTGTTTACCAACGTTACTTTCTCGCCCTTAGAGCTCCGGGTAAGGTCGCTAGGATATCATTTTGAAGGCCAAACGTTTAGCAGACATGTGATCTATTTGCAATGAGATGTTAAATTGTAGTTCAAGAAGGGTTAACAACATCCAATAGGAACAATGAAAGGGGATGTCAGCAACGTTTATAAGTATTTGGAGAAATAATTTATATGGTTGAAACGACAGTTGATAAATACTTTGTAGGAAGGAATGGAAATCATAAAGCTAAATCAATCAATTAATCTATCAGTCAATAAGCCAGTCACTACTAACATTACAAGGCAGCCCAAAAGCGATAGCGCCAGAGAAAGAAAGAGTGAGAGAGAGAGAGAGAGAGAGAGAGAGAGAGAGAGAGAGAGAGAGAGAGACCTACAAACACGCCGAGAAGATATCTGGTTACAAAAATGTGGGGACAAAGGAGACAAAGAAAGATCTGGGGTGGATGGCACAGCACAGGAGGACTTCGAATGCATTTTTAAGGCATTTGATTTTTGGGGAGCTGAAGGGTAATAAGTCAACCAATCAATGAATAAATCAATAAATCACTCAGTGCCCTTGGCGCCTGTGAATTTAAAAAAAAAAGTAATCGTTGGTGTGAACGCCGCAACAATAACTTTGTTTTTCTGAAAGAAAAAAATCTAGTAATAACCATTCGTTCTTGGTCAATTCTTTACATTGCTTCTTCCTTCTTTTTTTTAAAACTAACTTTTCTCTGTCTGTCTGTCTGTCTGTCTCTCTCTCTCACCTTCTCTCTCACTCCCTCTCTTTACCTCTCTCTTTATCCTCCTTTCTCTCTCTTTATCCCCGTCTCTTCCCCATCTCTCTCTCTATCTCTCTCTCTCTCGCAAGCTCGTTTTAAAATGTTACTCATGGATTCGAACGTCACCCTTGTACGGTAGAGCCCCACAGATCTATCCGTGTGTTATTTAAAAGACATCTTGATCTCCAGGTAGATCTGTCTTTCGTTCATGGTGTTATTGTGGCAAAAAGTTCTGATCGCCTTCAATCATTCTTTCCCTTTTTTGTTCTGTAAGGAGCATGGAAGCACCACTACAACTGACTCCCTTGAAGGAAGCTTGCACCAAAGCCTAATGTGCCATTGAAGCTGTGGTTTCTGTAGCACTTTGTTTGACATGATTAGGATGCCAGCCTCGTACACAACCTCCTAGTAGTAACCCATTACGACATGCCTGAGGGAATACGAGTCATATTCTTTCTTTGTCTCATCTGAGAATCAGGAAAACTACACGGGTCAACTTCGTTTTAGCAGGAACAATAATTATCTACGACCTGTCAATCTGTGAAACTGGACCTTACGTTTTTACCTCCCTGACATTTTGGCTTGAAGACGCACTTGAACTCTGGCTAAGTAAAGAGGAAACAATTTCTATTGCTGTCAACGAATTCCGGCTATTATGGCCCCTAGCTTGCCTCCCCTTAGCTGCACTTCAACGGGGCATGAAACTTTCTACAAACAACTCTGAAAGGAAAAGGGAGATTCAATCTTAGTTTTGGTTTTAATAATGGGAATGGGGTAATTTAAATGAAAATGGAGAAAAAAATTGAAAGAGAAGGACAAAAAGATAATGAGATAGAAAATAACGACCTTAGGGAAAGAGAACGAATGACTGGACCAGTGAGAGATACAGATAAATTGCAAACGTTAAAAGAACGTATCTTTCTCCAAACCTTGCCATTTTTGGGTTAAAAATATCTCTTGTGAAAAAAGGAGATGTTTATGTAACATTTGTCGGATACTATGAAAATATTTTGGACATAAAATAACTGTTTCCCTACTCAACCGTAATTAACCACCCAGGTCGGAACCGCTGAGCTGCCAATTTCTCCAACACGGAAATTCTGGCTGAGCGGTGGGGTTAGTCGTTCATCATCGACTCGCGAGTTTTTGTAGAAGATCAGCGATTCTCAAAATTTTATGAATGATTGGCCTCTTGGAAAGGTCCTGTAAAATGTGACTGTAGAGAGAGTAGCGTGACCGTGTCAAGCTACAGACAATGAAGCGATGTACCTAACACATAAATGTTCCTTTTCTTAATATTTGCTGACGAAAATAAGGAACGCACTTATTATCAAATGATATGATGACCACCCTGCTTAGTTCCCGGGGTCTTTGGGGGGAGACAACAAATATAATAGATCTACTGCTTCCTCGGGTATGTCGTAGGAGGCTGCTACTACTGTGCGGTTTTGTATGAGGCTGGTAATCTCATCATTTTAAACAAATTTCTGCAAAAAACAACCACTAGAAGAGCACGTGCTCTGACGTAGTCTTCCTCAAAGAGATGATCTCCAAAAGTAGTTCCGTACTGCATAAGTAGTGACAAAAGGAGATCGTGCGATGATCGTATGTACAGGATAATGATATCAATATAGAGCTCATGTTGTAATGTTCCTGTCCTATATCACATCTCCTCCATGTTCTTAAACTCTGGCTTGGATTCTTCCACATGGTATATTTAATCATTAGAAAAGAATTATTATACAAGAAGAAAAAGAGTAAACTATCTGGCCAGTTATTGGTTACTGCTGCCGTTGCATTAAAAAAAAAAAAAACAAACAAACAAACAGTCGTTTCGTATTCAGCTACATGTATGAGAAAACTTGTTGCTGAATATAATTGAATCTGAATAGCTTATTATCTTACAATATGACCAATAAGGTTGAAAAGGTAGCAAAGTCTCTTTCATCTTCCGCAAAAAAAAAACAACCCGAAACCAGCGTGTTGCCGGAGCCCAAAATGAGATAAATTAGTAGTAACACTGTAACATAGGTGGCATGTCTCAGGTAGCTATTAAGGAGGGTTGGGCGTTGAGCGGGCTATTCAATACTTGACTAAATTCAACCCACCAAATAATGAAAAAACGTCAACAACACAGCCTAGTCAACTATAGCAACTAGTGTAACTCAGCCATACAAGGTGGAAGAATGTTCTCGTGATAGAAGGATAATGGCGCGGTTCAGAGAAAGCCGAAAGGAGTTTATTCTGCTGACTCACCTTCTTTTACATAGGAAAATCTTCAGAACGGGCACCTGGAATGTTTGAACAATGAACAAAAAAGTGAAAACTGCACAGGTGGCAGTTGTGGTGAAGTCTGAATCATATCTCGGCGATCATTGAAAAGTATACACCGCGCAACACCCGTGGAAGTAACTGACCAATGAAACGCTAGCTTGGTACACGTAGTGTCGGGGAAATGTTAGGCAATTCAACATGGAGACAGCGAAAGTGTAGATGTTGGAAATATTTCGGAAGGCAGGGTGTGGATATACATGGAGTACCTTGTTAAATAAGGTACAGGTTTTAAAATAGGGATCATTAGCTTTAGGCAGATTTCTATAATTTCACTGCATGTGTTGTAGAGCAGGGGTTACTGTGAAAAGAAGACAGTGGAGCATGAACCTTGTTGTGTTTTTCCCTGTTTCGGCTGCTCCAGTGAAAAGTCGGATAAACTACAGAATAAATTAGATCTCTCAATTGATGGAGCTTATTCTTATGAGTAATATAAGCGTAAGATGGAGGAAATCCGTTCAGAAATACGGACTCCAGACTTATTTTGGATTTATCATAAGAGCACACCTTGCTTAACCTACACGTTTTTTGCGGGAATGAAAATACTTTGGCCCAGATGCTCTCCGATGCGGTAGGGGTCGACCTATATAAAGCCGGATGGAACGAAAGAAGGACACACTTGCCGCAAAACTCAAAAACTGCAGACACGGATTAGCAGCATCTGCCATAAGCTTCATTGCTATTTGCATTTGTGTGAGCAGACTATATTAATTCTGGAAAGCCTGTATGTTTAAGATTGAGGGTAAGCAAGATATTACTTAAGTATATATATGTATAAATATATTATCAAAATTTTGCTTTATGGAAATGGTTGTTTTGTGTAGAATCTCATTGTGCTATTCCTGGAAGGAATCCCAGCCTGTGTTAGTAAATTTAATTGTGTAATTGAATCAGAAGATAGAATGGAATAAGAGAATAGTTTTAGGAAAAACTATCTGACACACTAAATAACCTCTCGTCACAGCAGTTGAAATGTAAAATTACGAGGAATGAGGATCCATTGTCACGGATTGCCTCCAACAGTGGCCAAAACTCAAGAGTATCTAAATGGGTCGTCAAAGGTGTCTATCTTCGCACAAGATTACTCTTGGCAGAGATGTAGATAGAAGGATAATGACGCTTCTACCATAAGGGGGATTCACAAGATATTTTCGGAAGTCAAGAACAATGTTGCATTGGGCTGAACGATTGTTAACTTATATCTGATCCGTCGCCTTTTGTGAAGGATTTAAGCAATGGGTTTAAGCCCATTCAAGCTCCCAGATGAGTTAATTCAGCGAATTTCCTCTTATAATGGTATAGCTCTGTTTAGTGGTAAATATATGTAATATTCTGGCTCATACGTTTGCTTTCATACATGTAATATCTGAATCAACTATGTTTAGTTTTTAAATAACATGTAATAAATTTAATAGTGAATTAGTTTTTAACAGTTTAAAATAAATATGGAAAGATTGGTGACATTTTTGATGAAAGCGTCTTCATAGAGACTTAATAAGGGAGTGATAAAAGTCAGTTTTTCTGATGCCTTTTAATCACGACTTAACTGATCTATGTGAGTTCTGTCGCCGTGGTTTCCGTCACTTCTTTTTGGTGATGAGTGCACTTCTCCACATAACGCGTTCAATGTAGGCGGTCAGTGTTGATGCTCTTCTCTCACACTAGTGGTGTAGGAACGTTAGTACTTAAACCGTCTGATAGCTTATAAACACGAACTTGCTGCAGTAGTTCATGAATAAACTATTTTCATATGTTGAGGTTACCAGCCTCATTATTAACCACCTAGCAAGAAAAACATGTCAAATTTACTTTTTGTAAAATAACTGTTACACTTACCCCAAATATTTGGAAATCTACAATCTCCTCGCACAGGTTAGAATGGACACGAGAAAATTAGGTTATATGCTCTCGAATCACTTGGCCTGAAAATTTTAGTAATTCCTATTATGGATGGTGTTCTGCGAATCACTTGGTCTGGGAAATTATAGTAATTCCTCTTATGACGGGAGGTCTGTGAATCACTTGGTCTGGGAAAGTTTCCAATTTCTCTTATGACTGGTGATCTGATTCCTTATGTATCCAGGCTTCGTATTTAAAATGCGGGTTATTTTTTTAAGTTTTAAGTTGCCGAAATACTTTCTATCTGTCACTTTTAAGTTTGGAATCCTTTGTCCGATCCTTCTCTTTCTGGCTTTTGGGAGTTGCTAGCTTGAAGTTGCCTGTCTGATCTGTGACTCCGCTTTTCGCTATATTATATTCTCAGTTTCTAGTTCAAATTTCGGATGGTACTTCCGCCGAATTTTCCAATGAGATTCCTTGTTTATTCCGGCTTCTCAAATCAAACCAATGGTAAGCTCTTTAGCACTGGGTTGGGGTGTTTTAATTCAAAATATCCCCCCGTGTTTAAAATATTACATTTTAAAATTCCATCGCGCGACCTCTTTCAATTAGCCGTAATATTTCAGGCAGCATCTTGTGCAAAAAAAATATCTGTGCACTGATTACCTGTGTAAATGCCTTCTGTCAAGATTATTTACCCAGACAGATTTATCTTTAATAATGATACAGACAGGGGCCAGCGGATGCGATAATCTAATTATCACATGTGTGTGTGAATCCCCAAGACTGATTTCTAAGACGGACAATATTGGCTTCCTATTCATCCTCGTACGAGACCATATTTTGTCAAACGAGGATCGTCTCCTATCAAATGTGGCCGGCGACTCAAAGAGATAAACGTATTACCGCTGACCGGTGATAATGAATGGGTATTGTTACGATAATACCACAGTTCACCTGGAGGAACGTAAATACGTCTGGGGAGTGGTCACAGTAAAAGGATGTAAGGGCAATAAATATGCCAAATAATGGGACGATGAATGAGAGAAATAACGAAATAAAGAGATACTGCCGGAGTGAATGAGAGTTATAAAAGCTGCACGACTGATTTCGTCACACTCTTGGTGAAGGTGTAAACCTAATATCAAGGGAAGTCCAAAAGGCAGTTTTCGAATCGTACGCAATGAAAGTCAGAGATTAGTATAGCATTTAAAGCTGTAGATTGTTATTGTATTTATCAGTATTAGCATCACTGCATTGTGGGGAAAACCCATAGGTGCTCAATCTCCCTCAGACAGTGCCGAAGAGTATAAATGCTAATTGCTCCTGTAGCGCGCGGGTTGTATACAGGTTGGATGCATCCCCTGATAGGACCATCTAATGCTATGAACCAACTAATGACAATGAAGAATCGATGAAAGACGAATTTTACACGAGACTTCAAAATACCATAGATTAAAATAGAAGTAAAGGCATTACAATTTCGATGAGTGACCTAAATGCCAAGATAGGAACAGTACGGTTACTAAAACAGATATGTACGACTTACTAAGAGGAAGAAACTGCATACGATACGACCACAATATCTTCGTCAGCGATAAACGACATAAAACACTAGATAAAAGAAAGTGAGAGTTAAGCTAAATGCATAAAAACACATGAAAATTGTACAAGACGCAAATGAAGAATGCATGTCATCTCTCTGGTAAGTCCAAGTAAGAAATACCGCCAAAACTCAATAAGAATCTAGAAACAATGAAGAAAGGAACGGAAAAGAAATGTTATAAAGAGCTTATAGGACAACGCGGACTTGGAACAATGTGTAAGCACGGAGAAGTATTTATACAATTCATCATCATCATTGTGCACCCCACGAAGCATGAGACCAGGACTGTAGTTGGTCTCCTGGCAGGAAGTCTGCACCAAGCCAGTCACGTGATTTTGTAGCGGGAATATCTGTAGTAATATGTTCTACGTGATGTGATTGTCAGCCCTGCACAAGGCTCATGTTAGTAGCCTTGTACGACATGCGTGAGGGTGCAGTAGTTATATTCTTTATGTCTTCAAAGACCCCGGGAACTACATGGGACATAATTTGGCATAACCTAGTACAATATGGGAGCCGTGGTAGCATAGTGGTTAGTGCACTGTCTTCCTAGCTCGGTGGTCCATGGTTCGATCCCCGGTTGAGGTGGGATTTTTTTTAGACCGCAAACGGCTCCGGGGTCGACCCGGCCTCATGAATTGGGTACCAGAGTAACTCTGGGAAGGTTAAGGCGGCCGGCGTGATGCTGACCACATCACCCTAGTGTGCCGATGGTCAAGAAAATATGGGCCCAACACCATATTCCCAATATGAGTCCATGGTTGTGTAATGGGATCCCCTGTACTACATACGGTTTTATTGCATTATTAATCTAATCTGCAGTGTGCTGTTAGAAATAGTTATAAAAATTGTGGTTTTAATGATGCCAGCAAACAGTTCAACCATAATGTTACATGCAAAGATGTGCAGGTAGGCAGCACTCTACTATCTAACCATAGTCCCAATATGCCTCAATGGGTATGTAACGGGATCCTTTACCTTACCTAGTACAATATATCATTGGGTGCTTTATCCACAGGAATAAATAATAATAGGAAAAAATATACCCCCCCCCCCCCCCGAAAAGACAGATTGTGGTATAAACCTCCCACCTTAGCAGATTAAGTCCTATTTATATGCCATTCATTAATTAATCTCCTTACCCCGGAGATGATGGCGTCACATATTACAAAAATCTGATATGGCCAGCAAACAGTTCAACCATATGTTACATATGTGCAGGTAGGCAGCATTCACTATCTAAGTCCCAATATGCCTCAATGGGTATGTAACGGGATCCTTTACCTTACCTAGTACAATATATCATTGGGTGCTTTATCCACAGGAATAAATAATAATAGGAAAAAATATACCCCCCCCCCCCCCGAGCCAGACAGATTACATTAGGGGAGAAGGAAAGAAGTATAAACCTCCCACCTCGATAGCAGATGATATCAGGTGGGAGGATAATGGAAACAGTCTATTTATATGCCATTCATTAATCTCCTTACGGAGTGTTGCGTGCATATTTTGACGCACATATTACAAAAATCGATATGGCTATTTAATATGGAAAAGATATAGACATTCATTCATTTGTGTATGAAAATGCTGTCTATAGTAAAGCTAGATAACTCATGATTGATTTACACTTTTGATCATAGGAGTAATCGTTCTTGATATTGATTCGGCGCATGGATATGACACCCATGTCCGTACTTATTTGTTAGGGCCAGAAAATATATTAATTTGCTTATTATGTTTATGGCCTGAATTCATATGTATTACATATTATTAGTACAAGTAGAATCAGTCCTATATTGTATATTTTTGATGGGTAGGCAGGACTATATTCTTGTTATGCCGCTCTAGCGGAAGTATGAGTTGTCTTGACAAGTCGTGATGAGTTCCGAGGTACCGTTTACAATGGCGGTTACGCATTTTCCAGGGCTGGTATATTCTTCAGTAAAAATGATTTACGAAGTGGTTTTTCTTCTGTAGGAGATTGTGTCTCTACTAGAGCTTGTGTTAGAGACTCTCCTAATGTACGGTACCATGTATGATTCGGACTCCAGGTAATGCCAGTCCCTATTTTTGATGATCTCCTGTCGGTTAGACCTAGCTGGAATTTTGTGCTTCGCAACGCTAGGGTCATGGTTGTATCGACAAAGATGACGGGCTTCCATACAACAATTATGTCTACGTGAAGTAACTGGATTACTGTAGAACCGTATGGAGAAATTTTAGGAAATCATTCATATGTATTTCGAATTAACTTTGGCTTATATATATATCTTCCTGTGAGCGAGTGAGCGACAACTCAGGAAGGAAGCCATGTTACATTCCTGTCATCGTATTTTTGAATCACTGTCCAAAGAACGGGGCATGTATCTTACTATTCGGACAGTGGCAAGGAGATCTCAATTTTGATAGAAACCCCTTCCAAGGTTTCATAATATGATATAAACTATGAACATAAAGCAACTTTAGTTACTTACCGATCCGCCTTCACTGACGCGCTTAGTCAGATAGGGGATGCGGCCATTATGTATCATGACATTGGAAACTATTGATGTACTACCTATTATTTATGAATGTGTCATGACATGGGATCTACTATGTATGCCTGCAAATTGATGTGTCAACATACCCATGATTTACTCGTTATGTCCCAGTGTGTGCGTCTAAATAAACTGTGTAAACAAAGATTCCAGCAGTCTGCATTGGTGCCTTGTAGACACAAGTGAATGAGTGCTTAGATTGGTCAGAACACGAACAGTACACCATTCGCGTTAATCACACTCTACACTTCTACTCCATATATACACCATCCTGCGTCGGTTGAATTGACCAAGTTTAGGGGCCTGCTTCCCCTGGAGCCTTAGAGGGAAACTACTGTTTACAGCTGCCTTTGCCTTCCCTAACTCAGGACTAGGGTGAGTTACCCATTTACAGCTGGGTAGACTGGAGCATGCCTGATCTCAACAACTCTGTACACTACAATGGACATATACAGTAGTGGCACCACAAACAACATGCTACAGTGATTGATAGTGGAGCTTTACAGAAGAAAGAGATCTCGGTAACACCATACACCCCAATTTACACAGATGACTTTATACACAGAACTTTACAGTGGTGAGCCAGATTCCTGGGTCCAGCCTACGCAGTTTTGTTGTGTTGAGAATCACATTTTACAGTTACAAGAACATTTGTTTTACCACATCAACACCAGTAGGACAGCTATACAATCAATGTCAGCTTGACCTGTTCTGACAAGTGTAGCAATATCTGGGTCAGCACTTGTTGACATTTGGCACAATACAGTCAGTGTTCTAAACCAGTGATTGTTTATCCTGCTGTAATACAAGAGCAATGTTGAAAATAAAGTGCAAATTTCATCGGTGGATCTTCTAATGTGCTCAAAAAAAAAATGAACAGTGTAATAGTTAGAAAGCAAATCTATTACTCAATAAAGTGGTAGTCTAATTTGTTAAAACTGAGCATACAGTACAATACATTGCAACTACAACACATTCCATTATATGATACACACATTGATGATTTATATATATTTATGTTATATATTATTTGTTTATATGCAGTGATTGTTATGTGTTTGCGGGCCTGGATGGGAGGTGACTAGAACAGGAAATACCAAGTGATATTGGTCTTGTTCTGGCGTTCTATAGGGAGCAATTTCTTAATTGAAATTTGCATGCAACATAGTTTGCAAATATTTGGTTAGTTGTGACGACTGTTTCATATTTGTATTTGTAACATTTTTCTGTTCTTTATTTTTGTTTGATTTGTTTGTATAATTGTAGGTCTCATCTTTCCTTTCATTTCAGTTCTTTACACCCTTATGTTTATACACTGTGGCGGTATTTGTCTTGTTATCTTATTGCAGTTATCATCACAGATTCTGTGATCATTTTTTTTTCATTTCTCCTATTTAATTTAATTTGATCTCTGCAAATGTTTTCAGATTGTCTTTTCTTGTTTGTCCTTTGTAATGTCTTTAGTTGACATATGACATAGGAGGTATAGTTGAATACACTTATATTATAGTACAGATCAGTACTTTATGATTATTATTGTTATAAAACAAAGTGTACAAGACCTTTGTAAGGCTTGTCTCCCAAAGTGATTGGTATAGGAAATATTATTTTCCACAGGTACTCAAGTGATCATTGATTACATTAAGGTATACAAGACCTTTGTAAGGCTTGTCTCCCACAGTATTTGAGATATACAGTTATTGTTGTCCACAGGTACTCAAGTTATCATTGGTTATTATAAACAAAATAACCATACAAGTTTTTCACTAAGACTAAGTCTATGGTATAGACTTGTCTCCCATTAAAGTGAAATAAGGTAATTTATTTACTTTTTCAGGTTTCTGATTTAAGAAGACAAGATGTCTACATTAGATTACTTTATTGCACAAGGAAAATCTCTTGATAAGACTGGAAAAGAGTTAGAAGAATGGGGGGCAACTGCTCAATTTGCTATTGCATTAAAATCAGAAGTACTGAAAGCAGAAGTTGAACAAAAGAAGATAGATGCTGAGAATTTCAGATTGCAGATGCAAGCTGAGGAAAGAAAAGCTGCGGCTGAGGAGAGAAAACTTCAAATAGAAGAAAAAAAATTAGAAGCTGCTGCTGCTGCTGAAGAGAGAAAAGCTGCTGCTGCTGCTGAAGAGAGAAAAGCTGCTGCTGCTGCTGCTGAAGAGAGAAAAGCTGCTGCTGAAGAGAGAAAAGCTCTGGCTGAAGAAAAAAGATTAGAAAAAGAAGCTGATGCTGCTGCTGATCTAAAGAAATTGCAGATGCAAGTGGAGGAAAGGAGATTTGCTGCAGAACAGAACAAATTAGAAGCTGCTGCTGCAGCTGAACAGAAAAATTAGAAGTTGCTGCAGAACAGAAGAAATTAGAAGCTGCTGCAGAACAGAAAAAATTAGAAGCGGCTGCAGAACAGAGAAGATTAGATAGAGAAGCTGAAGAGAGAAAAGCAATAAGAGAACATGAATTTGAGTTAGAGAAATTAAAATTGACTAGTATGAGTAATATTAATCAGGCATCTGGTGGTAATGGTAAACCTTTTAATTATAAGGTCAAGGTGCCAGCGTTCAACTCTGCCAGTGATGATATAACATTCTGGCTTGATAGATTTGAACGTGCTTGTCGAGCTCATAATGTTGACAAATCACAGTATGTGCATCAGTTGTCTGAAAATTTAAAAGGGGAGTCCCTGACTAAGTTATCTTTGGTTGAAGAGGCCGACAAGGATAATTACGATGCTATTAGGGCAGCTTTGATAAAGAGATATCAGCTGTCAGAAGAAGGTTATCGTCTTTTGTTTAAAACAATGAGACCTGAGATAGGTTTAGAATTTTCAGATTTCATTTCAAAAGCACGACTTACACTCTCACGATGGATTGAATTATCCAAAATAGAGAAAACATTTGATGGTCTTACGGATTTATTGCTAAGAGACAAGGTCATGTCTTCGGTAAATAAACCATTCCTAGAGTTCTTACATGAGCGTAAACCTAGTACATCAAAGCAAATGGAAGAATATTGTGACCAGTATGCCACGGCACACCCTGACATGATTCTTAGTAACTCTAACATTAAAGAGAGTATGCCAGTTGCTTCGGCAACAGAATATAATCAGAATTACTCACACAAATTCCAAGGGGCTAAAAATAAATTTGATAAAAAGGTTAATTGGAATAAGTATCAAAACCAAGATAACCACTCAAATCAGGGTTCTTCTTCGAAGAACTGGAATCGGGCTGATAGTCCTCGACACGCGAGGGGTACCCATAATTTTAGAAATTCTCGAAAAGGGAGTAGCTATAGGAACTACCCAAGTGCTTCATGGAGAGAAAAGAACCAATATTACAGGGATACTCAATATAATGAGCGTGATGATTATGATCATGAATATTATGATTCAAACCCAAATAGGGGTTATAAAAGAGGAAATAATAATTATAGAGACAATTATAACCGAGGTAGATCACAACACAAAAGACATGGTAAATCTTATTACCAGGCTAACTCTGCACAACAGGAGTTCCACGACGCCGGTAATCAGAATAATGATAAAAAAGACTCCAATAGTGTAGCAAATTCCGCTTTCGATTTTGCTAGAGCATCTGAGTGTTCGCAATGCAAAACATTATTCGATCCAACCACAGTTTCTACTTTAAGCTGCGGTCACCCGCTTCCCGCTCTCCCTGCGTCAATCGCGCATAATGGAAGGGGTGCTCTTGTTTTCAATAGAGGCCTAATAGATGGTACTCCGGTATCAATTCTTTTCGATTCGGGGTGCACTACCATCGGAGTGAGGCAATCACTCGTAAATCCTTCTCGAGCTACAGGCGATGTAGTCAAATGTGTAACATTTGGTGGCACATTGGAGAAGTACTCCACTGCCATTATCAATATTGCTACGCCTTTCTTTACAGGAGAGGTGCAAGCATGTCTCTTGCCGAATCCGATCGCTGATCTTATCATCGGTTGCATTCATGGAGTGAAAGAATGCACTCCACAGCAAATTTCTAATTGGGAAAATGTTAATATGCAATCTGCTAATGCAGTAATCACTAGGGCTCAAGCTCAGAATATGCCGCAATCTTCACATTCTGAAGATAATGATGCGCAGATCCAAGATGATCCCTTGGAGATTTCCCATGATTCCTTTATAAAACAGCAGGAAGATGATCCTACTCTAAAGAAATTCTTTACTCTGGCAACAAAAGGTGATCCGAATAAGGATACAAATCGTAAATCTTGGATTACGATGAAGAATGGCGTACTTGTACGTATGGTACAAGACTCCGCTAAGTCCATTCATGCTCAAATCCTTGTGCCTAAAAATATGAGAGTTAAAATCTTACAGCACGCTCAAGATTCGCAGTGTGCTGGACATATGGGTTTTTCCCGTACTAAAACTAGAGTTCTTCAATCTTTCTTTTGGCCTGCTGTGAATAAGGACATACGAATCTATTGTCGATCTTGTAAAGTATGTCAAGAGATTAAATCCAGAGGTCCACGCCATGATGCACCTATTCAGGCTGCAGATATTCCCATTCGACCATTTCAAAAAATGGCGATAGACATCATTGGTCCATTTAAGATAAAGTCTGCTAGAGGACACCAATTTATTTTGACGTGTGTTGATATGTGCACACGTTGGCCGGAGGCTGTTCCTCTAAAGAGCATAACTACTGCTGATGTCGCAGATGCTCTTTGGTTAATATTTTCTCGTCTGGGGTTTCCAGCAAAAATATTATCCGACCATGGTACCCAACTCATATCGGATACCATGTCTCAAGTAATGTCGACTCTTAAGATAGAGAGATCGCTGAGTAGTATTTATCATCCTATGTCCAATGGGATGGTGGAACGTCTGAATAGAACTCTGAAAAACCTACTAGGTAAGATAACAGAAGATCATCCTCAGGATTGGGATAGGGTTTTACCCGCGGCTCTCTTTGCATATAGAGAGGTCGCCAACGAACATACAGGATTTCCTCCCTTTGAACTTGTCTTTGGCGCGAAACCGCGAGGTCCTATGTCCTTACTTCATGATCTTATAACTGCTGATAATATGGTCGATGACACAAAATCCTCTTATGAATATGTCATCGCACTTAGACACAAGATTATTGAAGCATGCAAATTGGCAACTGCTTCTTCTGAATTTGCGAAACAGAAGGCAAGAGAATTTGCCAATAAAAAGAGATGCTTGCGACAACTTTGTCCAGGTGACAAAGCATTTGTCTTGCTACCTTGTAGGGAAAATAGACTTCTTATTTCTCGGAAAGGTCCGTACGATATAATATCAAAAGTTTCCGACGTTGACTATATCGTCGATATTGACGGGAAGCGTAAAACCTTCCACATCAACATGCTCACGGAATTCCATGAACGTCCGAATTATTTACAACCTGTTTTCCAGGCAACGGACGATTTTCCAGTCCAACATGGACAGTACTCATCTCTGTCAGTAATACAGGATGAGGAAACGAGTTTCTCGGATGTAAATCTACCTTTTCCAATGATTCCCCTTCACTCTAATGAATCATGGAAAGATGTTGCACTTTCTCCCGAATTATCTCCAGGAGAGCAGAAACAAGTTTCTACTATGTTAGAACAATTTCAGGATGTCCTTACTGACATTCCTGGTCAAACTGATGTCATTCAACATGACATTATTCTTACTGACCATAGTCCTATAAGAGTCAGACCGTATCCTATCCCGATACATTTTCAAGCACAGGTAGAGAAAGAGTTGGATGAGATGATAGAGTTAAAAATTATCGAACCATCCACATCAGCATATTCTTCGCCGATGGTTATTGTACGAAAAAAAGACAATAACATACGTCTTTGCGTGGATTATCGCAAATTGAACCAAGTGACGAAATTTGATGCTGAACCTATGCCTTTACTAGAAGAGCTACTTACGAGACTATCGAATTCTCATTTCTTTACTAAACTCGATTTGTCTAAGGGATATTGGCAAATTCCATTATCCGAACACGCCAAACCGTTTACTGCTTTTTCGACGCCTAGGGGTCTATTCCAATGGAATTTCATGCCTTTCGGTCTTATGAACGCCCCTGCAACATTCGTACGCATGATGCGTCGAATCCTATCTCATCGCTCAGATGTCATTGCGTATCTTGATGACATCTGTCTTTTCAGTGATACTTGGAACGATCACTATAATGGGATAAATGAACTATTGTCTATCTTACGCGAGCATAACCTGACAGCGAAACCATCGAAAGCATGTATTGGTTTTAGCGAAATATCTTTCTTAGGACACCGTGTTGGTCATGGGTTCCTAAAAACAGAAGACCATAATACAAGTAAGATACTTAACATTTCTATTCCTAAGACTAAAAAGCAAGTGCGAAGTCTCTTAGGTCTAATACAATTTTATGGACGATTCATTCCGAATCTGTCCTCCATTATGTCACCTCTTTCTTCCTTGCTAAAGAAAGGGTCTCCTAATGTAGTCCATTGGACTCAAGAATGTCAATCCTCTTTGGATAAGGTTAAAACTATGTTTTCTACTTTACCTATCCTAGTATTGCCCTCTAAGGATAAGACATTTATTCTTCGTAGTGACGCTTCATCCACCGGGATTGGAGCAGCACTAATGCAAGAGTACTCTGGAACTCTGCATCCTGTGATGTATATTTCTCGTAAATTAAATGCCGCAGAGAAGAACTACTCGGTCCTAGACCGTGAATTATTGGCTATGGTTTGGTCAATCCTTAAACTGCAAAGATTTCTTCTTGGCGCGCATTTCATCGTGGAAACTGACCAGAAAGCTCTTACGGCTATTCAGAGTAAAAATCTGAAGAGCGCGAGATCAACGCGTTACGCAATTGCTCTGCAGCCATTTCATTTTTCGGTGCGAGCTATCCGTGGGTCAGAAAATGTGATGGCAGATATTTTGTCTAGATGCCCACATGATTCATAACTGTTAAATTATATACCTAACTTTGATACAGTTGTTCCTATGTTGAAATGTGTACACATAGGTAATATCATATATTGAGTATAACACTACTTAGCGGTTCATTGATATTTATTCACCGCTGATCTCTCAATGTTTTTTTTTTCGTCTTTGATGATCATGATGTTAAGATATCTTAGATGAAATTTATGTATAAACTAATGTAGAAATTGTGTCATTGCTAATATTGTAGTATGCGTTGGTGACACCTCTCTGGAAATATTTATACTTAGAGAAGTACTTTCTCTAAGGTCATAAAACTTATGCTTATCATCTGCGCATTGTTATTGGTGCGCTGTGAGCCTATTGTATGTTGCTCCTAGATGTATTTCAAAAAAAAATGTACCATTTTTTTTTCCCGAGGGGTGTGGTAATCTGTTGCGTGCATATTTTGACGCACATATTACAAAAATCGATATGGCTATTTAATATGGAAAAGATATAGACATTCATTCATTTGTGTATGAAAATGCTGTCTATAGTAAAGCTAGATAACTCATGATTGATTTACACTTTTGATCATAGGAGTAATCGTTCTTGATATTGATTCGGCGCATGGATATGACACCCATGTCCGTACTTATTTGTTAGGGCCAGAAAATATATTAATTTGCTTATTATGTTTATGGCCTGAATTCATATGTATTACATATTATTAGTACAAGTAGAATCAGTCCTATATTGTATATTTTTGATGGGTAGGCAGGACTATATTCTTGTTATGCCGCTCTAGCGGAAGTATGAGTTGTCTTGACAAGTCGTGATGAGTTCCGAGGTACCGTTTACAATGGCGGTTACGCATTTTCCAGGGCTGGTATATTCTTCAGTAAAAATGATTTACGAAGTGGTTTTTCTTCTGTAGGAGATTGTGTCTCTACTAGAGCTTGTGTTAGAGACTCTCCTAATGTACGGTACCATGTATGATTCGGACTCCAGGTAATGCCAGTCCCTATTTTTGATGATCTCCTGTCGGTTAGACCTAGCTGGAATTTTGTGCTTCGCAACGCTAGGGTCATGGTTGTATCGACAAAGATGACGGGCTTCCATACAACAATTATGTCTACGTGAAGTAACTGGATTACTGTAGAACTGTATGGAGAAATTTTAGGAAATCATTCATATGTATTTCGAATTAACTTTGGCTTATATATATATCTTCCTGTGAGCGAGTGAGCGACAACTCAGGAAGGAAGCCATGTTACATTCCTGTCATCGTATTTTTGAATCACTGTCCAAAGAACGGGGCATGTATCTTACTATTCGGACAGTGGCAAGGAGATCTCAATTTTGATAGAAACCCCTTCCAAGGTTTCATAATATGATATAAACTATGAACATAAAGCAACTTTAGTTACTTACCGATCCGCCTTCACTGACGCGCTTAGTCAGATAGGGGATGCGGCCATTATGTATCATGACATTGGAAACTATTGATGTACTACCTATTATTTATGAATGTGTCATGACATGGGATCTACTATGTATGCCTGCAAATTGATGTGTCAACATACCCATGATTTACTCGTTATGTCCCAGTGTGTGCGTCTAAATAAACTGTGTAAACAAAGATTCCAGCAGTCTGCATTGGTGCCTTGTAGACACAAGTGAATGAGTGCTTAGATTGGTCAGAACACGAACAGTACACCATTCGCGTTAATCACACTCTACACTTCTACTCCATATATATACACCATCCTGCGTCGGTTGAATTGACCAAGTTTAGGGGCCTGCTTCCCCTGGAGCCTTAGAGGGAAACTACTGTTTACAGCTGCCTTTGCCTTCCCTAACTCAGGACTAGGGTGAGTTACCCATTTACAGCTGGGTAGACTGGAGCATGCCTGATCTCAACAACTCTGTACACTACAATGGACATATACAGTAGTGGCACCACAAACAACATGCTACAGTGATTGATAGTGGAGCTTTACAGAAGAAAGAGATCTCGGTAACACCATACACCCCAATTTACACAGATGACTTTATACACAGAACTTTACACGGAGCATAGACCACCATTGCTGCTGGCCACTTGTCAAGAAGCACTACGTCACAGCACACACTCCCTACGTCACAGCACACACTCCCTACGTCACAGCACACACTACTGTAGCATTGGTTTCTTATGTTTGTATTTATCATGTCAAATAAATTGCCAAAGAAACTTCTGCTGCAAGAGCACACGATTACTTTAGCGTAGACTTCCTGTAAAGGGGGGGGGGGGAGACCTGTTGTAGTGGTGCGGTGCTTCTATGCTTCAAGGATGATGATAATGGCTGTGATGATGTTGATGATGATGACGATGATGATGACGATTCTGGTGATGATGATAATGACGGTGCTGATCATGATAATGACAGTGCTGATGATGATAATGACAGTGTTGATGATGATGACGGTGATGATGACGGTGATGATGACGATGCTGATGATGATGACGGTGATAATGATGATGACGGTGATGACGACGATGCTGATAATGATGATGACGGTGATGGTGATAATGAAGTTGCTGATGATGATATGGTGCTCATGATTATGATGGTGACGGTGCTCATGATTATGATGATGATGGTGCTCATGATTATGATGATGACGGTGCTCATGATTATGATGATGATGACGGTGCTCATGATTATGATGATGACGGTGCTCATGATTATGATGATGACGGTGTTCATGATTATGATGATGACGGTGCTCATGATTATGATGATGACGGTGCTCATGATTATGATGATGACGGTGCTCATGATTATGATGATGACGGTGCTCATGATTATGATGATGACGGTGCTCATGATTATGATGGTGACGGTGCTCATGATTATGATGGTGACGGTGCTCATGATTATGATGATGACGGTGCTCATGATTATGATGATGACGGTGCTCATGATTATGATGACGGTGCTTATGGTCATGATCACTGTTACCGTAGTTTGCTCAGGTTTCATTGTAGGTTTCGGTTAGCATTTGACTTCGGTAACAAATATATTTTTGAGGCTAAGTTCCTGCTTTAGGCTTGTTTATCATTGAAATACATTTGCTCTATTCATGTGATGACTATTCTTAATGTAGAGCGAGATCGTGCCAAGATGTAAACAACGAATGCATGGGCCAACAGTGATAATATTCAATAGAGCTATTTCACTTGACAAAGTCCGCTAAGTTGAGAGTCCACAGGTTACATTTATTAACGGCATACAAGTTCAGTTAAAACAGTTCATGATCAATCAAGCAAATACATCCTACAAAACGTCTCCTGAGTTTACCTCATTGTAGTCGTCCTACCGTCAGATTATTTACACGTGATTCCATAATCCGGTAACGAATAATTTGACTTAGGCGATCAATATGAATTCTGGATACTTATTCATAACAACTTGCTCCCGATACATTCTATCCAACTGAAGTATATTCCACTTCAGTAACTGAGACGTAAATCGTATTCAATAATAACAGGCAGCCCCTAGTGCCATATAATAAGTTCCTTTATATAATTATCATCATCATGGGAGACTTCCAACAAAACGCGTCCGTCAAGGACCACGGTCATTACAAAAAGGGTCCAATTACAAGGTCGTCACGCCGTAGCTTATCAACGTGACACGTCATTCTAAAACTAGGCAACCTATACCCTTTCGCGTTCAAAACCAAGAATCCGCGAAAACATCATATAAATTAATAGCGTCTTAAAAACCAAAATGCGCAACTTTAAATATAGATCTCACTACCCTAATGGCTACAATCCTAAATCCTCTCGTAACAATCACGGTGCTGATGATGATGACGGTGCTGAGGTTGATGATGATGCCAAATTATACCCTGAATATTCTACTATACAAAACAAAAAAAGAGGAAAAGTTGGCCGGCTACACCAACAAATGAAGTGTTTAGCTGAGGTCACTGAAGACTGAAGAATGTTTGAAATAGATGCCTACAGCTCACACAGTTGCTGTTTTTTTTTTTTTACCCTAATGTCACAGGCGGCGCAGCAAGCACGGACTCATTACAGTCTTACGTGTTTGTCAGTAACTGACTGAACTCTGAAGTGACCAGTTTAAAACCAGTTTAAATCTAGTCTTTAGGAACACTGTTCATTTCTTAGCTAAGCAAGCGTTCAAATGTTACATTTTATCTGGCAAAGGTTGTGTTAATATTATCTGGTATTATAAGAAAAAATAATAGCAATAATAATCGTTTAACTCCACGAGGACATACAGGTCAGTTAATAGTGTGTGTGTGTTCATTGTTTCAGTATCGTCCTAATTATGGAAATGTAAGCTGGTGTCTTGAGTGTTGGCCTCGCAGAATGGTTAGAGCGTTGTCTCACGCGGTTAAGTACCGGGTTTTCAGTTCGAAACCACGTAGCGTGATGCTCGTCTACCCAGGTGTAAATGGGTACCTGACTCTGCTGTTGAGTTAGGGAAGGCAGAGGTAGCCAGGGAGGGTCACAAACCCGTAAATCTGGACCTGGTATGGTGCAGTCTCTAACACTTCATTCCACTACAACAGTATCTTATATGGGGCTGCCTTTAAAGCTGATGAATAACTAACCTTTCGTGGTCGATCTTAATGGATACGCTGAATTTTGTAATAACATGTGAAGTGATGATAAAATGGGCTTTCCATCTGTTTTTAAAAATAATGATGTTTAAAAGAATAGACATAGTTTCAACGTCCAACTGCAGCGATTGTTTTCCTTTTCATTAGAAGTTTTGCCTCATTTTTGTGACGAAATGTCTGTCCCTGTCCTTTTGTGTGATCTCTCAAACCTCCAGCCCTACGGCAGTATCATTTTTTCTTCATTTTTCTCTCCGATCGCTTTTATTTGGCATTTCAATTTTCCCTTTCATGCATTTTACTCTTTATGCTGGACAAAGCATGGGGAAAGTCTCTAACACGCCACTCCCCTATGGCAGTATTTGCTGCGGGAATAATTCTTATCTTATTGTGTCGCATTCACGCTTCACGAAGACGTGTTAAGTTACGCCAGCGACAATATTTTATAGCATAATCTGTCTGACCATTTTTTCCAGCGACGGTGCTTGTTTATCCAAGCTTGTGTTGGGCCGGAGGGCTGAATAGAACCAGATTTGTTTGTCTGGCGAAACACAGGTGACTAGCGACCATCCTTGAGTCATTAGGCCAGAAAAACATGGTCACAATATTATGATGAGTCTACAAATGTGTTTGTGAGAGTGTATGAAGGGCATCGGACATCATATTACCATATATGGGAGACGTGACTTTTGCAAAATTTTCCCATGTCGGAAATATTTTGAAAGCACCACACCCGACCTGTCTGAATATGATTGGAGCGTTTACTTAACTCCATAACAAACAAGCTTTGGAAAATAGGAATATAGCCTGACCATTTCGCAGTTTTATTTCACTGTGAATTTCACGTTCGCCAAGACAACATCAGACCTCGCCAGAGTGAAGACTAGATTCATAATTCCTTTTTGTTAACCGGACCTTTTATTGGAGAACCAAATAAGACTTACAAAGCACAGGAAATCTCTACATTTTAATAAGAAACACCGGGACTAGGAAACTAAAGAAAGACACGGAGTCAGAGGGAATTGTAGTTAAAATTATCGACCCCCAGTACACATGAAAGAAGGCAGTTGCCAGTGCCTTTTTTAAGTCCTCTGAGCAAAAACATCTGTAGCCAAGATTGGCGTAGGTAGTGAATTTTTCGTTGAATGTCTCATTATTAACTTGTGAACTAACATATATATGTATATATTACCATGTGAAGTTTAATGTGTGAAACTCGCTATTGGATGTCAAAGTCATTTGAGGCTGGCAACCTCAGCGTATAGAAGAATGATTCATGAACCACCACTGCACGGGCTGGTGATTGCTTTATTGATAGTTTCGTAAAGAGAACTAAAAAGCATAAAGTAGTTCCAGGTTCCCTACGGAGTAGGGAGGGAAAGATGAAAAGAAATGTTGTACATTCTAAGTATAATACTTAAATTTTCAAAGCAGTGTAAATGTCCCTATAAACATATTCACTTCAAAATTAATGTAAGTTTTCAAGCTTTAAACCAGTGTAAATGTCTATGTGAAGATACTCATTTTAAATTAATAGAAGCTTCAAACTTTTCCACAAGTGTAAATAAAAATGAAACATAAATGAATTTATATTGTGAACACTTTTCAAACAGTGGAGATGTAAATGTAAAACATATTATATCTGTACGTTTAACCTTTTCATTTAAATGTAATGTAAAGCTAAAGCTGTTCAGTTTAAATGTAAAGGAAGTTTTATCCCGAGGGATTAAATTTAATTCTCATCGAGGGTAAATTCTGACATGGGATGGTAGAATAGAAGAGGGGGGCACATAACTATGTGTCGGAAAACGCCATACTCAGAAGAGCGTTTCGTTTCTATTTCTATTACCAGTTATTGGTGGTATCAGCAGAAATTAATATCTCTGGAACCAAGTGAAGGTAGAAGTGGACTGACGTTGCGCGAGACGCCACCATAAGAGGGTCTTAAAAACAGACGCAGAAGCAGCTTTGCCGTTACTTCTTGACGTTCTGGGAACGTGCGGCGCCTGAACTTTGACCATAGACGAGTGACAGCAGTGTACAGAAAACTTACCCATCAGGAGGAGGATAAGAATCATCATTGGCAGCTAAGTTAACCTATTTGCTGCCGCTTGAACCTCTTATTCAAAACTCATCACCCGAGTGATGAAAACTTCATTTTGTAACTAACTATTATTCTTTTCTTTTAAACTGTTAAACTTAAAGTGATTATTAAATTTTGTTATTTGTAATTATACCAATTTAACTTCGATTCAATCATTTTAAAGTTACTGCATTTTTGTCTCAGTCAAATTACTACACACACTCTAAACAGGGCTATATTATAATAATAATTCCACTGATTAACTCAGCGGTGGGGGCTTAACGAGCTAGAATAAACCATTGCGTAAATTCTTCATAAAAGGTGTCGGCAGATTAAAGAATTAACGTGCTCAGCAACAGCCAGCATTGTTTTCGCTTATCTGAATGTATTGTGAAGACTCCCAAGTGATAGTAGCTTTACTACTCTTCTATCTACATTTCTGCCAAGAGTAATCTTGTGTAAAGATAGACTCCAATGACGCCTATAATAGATACTCTTGAGTTTTGGCCCCTGTTGGACCAGTACTGCAAAGCAGGGGAGGCAATACCGTCACAATTTTAACAAGGCGCCCAGTGCAACGTATACTCAATGTCCATCGGATATATTAGAGTGAATTTCCAGATATAAAAGGCATCACGGTTTGCAAGCCATGAAGAATGGCTGCCGAAAGAGCAACGTGGAGACAGTTTGTTGCTGCCCTACAAGATGCCAACAAGCTTGATGGTCTCTGATAGCTTTGTCAGTTCTTCTTCGTCGCCGTTCGCTCTCAAAAAACCAAATCTATCTCTTTCATAAAGCTGGCAGTCCACCTCAGGCTTCTCTCATCACAATGCAGCCTTTGTCAGTCAGAGGCCAAGGATCAAAGAAGATGAAGAAGAAGGTGGTCTGCAGAATATGAGCTGTAATTTAGAAATAAAATTTCCGACAAGAATAGTAACTATGAAAACAAATTTTATGATATAAATGCAATCTTCAGTAGAAAGAATAAAAGTCATTGTTACGAATCTGTGTGAGATAAAGAAAAGAAAGTCTTCGTTTCTGAGCTGAGCACTAATGACGGGGTTTCTTAGCCCTTTTTTTGTGTACCCATGAACCCTTTTTGTTTGATAAAGGCTACGAACCTCATCGAATGTCTGGTGGAATGTCTGGTGGACGCCGTCTCAGAAAAAAATTTACATAAACGTATAATTAACAATTTTACATTGTAAATTTTAGTCTAGATACACGGATCCCCTAGGGTTCATTCATAAACCCCCATGGTGTCCGTTGAACACAGGTTAAGAAACTCGGACTTATGTGATGCTCTGGACAGAAGGTGTTTTACAGTAGCGATACTATTCTAACGTGTAATGAAGTATGTTGTCATTGTTAGTCTTGCCGATCTGTATGTCGGTTATGTAAGTCAATAACCTCCACCATATTACTACACAAAACATGTAGGAAAATGTACAGGTTTTTTTTTCTATAGCAGAGTAGTTAACTCATTTTCCGTGACGTTTAAATATCGTTCGCCGGTTGACGTGGAAAAGAAGGAAAGATATTTTTCATTTTCTCTACATGAATTTGTCCTCAAACATTTTAGTTTCTTCTCTTCGTCTTCGTCATTATGTGGCCGTCAGAATATCAGGTTATACATGGGTGTGGCAATCTCATCACGTAACACAACTTGCTACAGAAATCACCGCTGACAGGACACAAGATCGGAGCACTGATGGAGCTGTCTGTGTGCAATGAAGATGGGTCTTAAAACCAAAATAAAACCAAAACCAAACGGAAGGCTTCCCCGTGTATGTGCGTGCGTGTGTGTGTGTGTGTGTGTGTGTGTGTGTGGAGAGAGGGTGGGGTGGTGGTATCCACGTTTATAGTCTTGTTCCTACCACTTTACTACTAGTATTTATCTTGTTTTTTTGTTCTAAGTTCCACACTGGTGATTCTAACATTTCCACTACAGCCATGCAGTTCTGTACAAACACCATATGTGTGAATGTTTTTAATTTTTTAGTTGTATTTTTTACTATCCTGCAATCTTCAAAAACACACAGTATCTACAAGTATTGACGTGTCACGTTACGTCTAGTCTGTAAACCTATATACACATGAGTTCCTGTCATTTTGTATGTATACATTTCTATATGTTTTTGTTTTTCAGTACATCTGAACACCCGTTTACCGCTGTCTGTTGACACGTATTTTATTTTTCGTCCGTCTCTATGTCTTTTTGCATAAGTGTCCTCGTGTGTACTTCATTTTTTTTTTTTCAAACTTAATACCGTATCAGCCTATCTTTGCATGGCTGTGTAACTATCTATACAATTACCTGTCTTCAATGTTTGCCTATCCGCCCAGGACGGCCACCCCGATCGCCCCTGCCATAAGATCATGCGCTGCTTATGTGCATTAAGCTATTTCTCGTTCAGAATTAAAAAAAAAAAACTTGTTGCTAATTATATACTTAAGTACTATACACGTGTCAACATTTCTGCTTTTCCCCCCCCCCCCCCCCCCCCGCCCCTTTTTTTGCCTCTACAAACAGAACATGCCTGGCTATCCCGAATCTTCGCAAATATCCTTGTGGCAAAATTAGCTAAAATATTTTGGCCCTGTAAATAAATACGTAACACCTTACTGAAGACCATCATAGACGGAAGAGTTGAAGGTAAGCGTGCTAGAGGAAGACAGCGATATAAGTGGGAAGATAACATCAAGAGATGGACAGGAACGAGTACACCATCAATACACCAGACAGAAGACGCTGGAGATACTTTGCAGCCGACCTTCGACGTGGAGGTGGCAGCTGATGATGATGGTGACGATTATGTGTATATCATTGTGCATCATCGCATCATTCTGGTTACCAGTTCGCTACATGTATGTTTAAGTCTGTTTCTGTCTTAGAATCTATCTATTTACTTCAGAGTTGCTATGTGCTTCCTTGGTGTGTCTGCCCACCTTTCTCTATGTAGCTCTGTGTGTGCACGCGCACAAAAGCTATATTTGTCTGTCTTCATGTCCGTCCTCCTGAAATAAATCACGATTGCCTTTCAAGTTTTTATAAGACTTCATTTTAGTACATCATCAGTGTCTTATATTATAATGTTGTACACTGTCTCATATTATAATGTTGTACACTGTCTCATATTATAATGTTGTACACTGTCTCATATTATAATGTTGTACACTGTCTCGTGTTAAACTGCTGTATACATATTTGTGTGCAGAACTTGCATTAGAGCATTCGGCGCCCTGGGACGAGTGGTTTGACATGCGCCCCTCCCACACACTTCTAGCCGCGAAAATTCAATTCTACCTGAAATTTATGTAGGATTCGTCAATAACACACGAATGTTAGAACTATGTCACACTTTAGTTTTAGCGTTTTCTTACTAAAAAAAAAAAAAGATTTACATTGCGTACTTTGACCTGAGCAAATGTTTTTTTACAGCTGAAGAAAAGTCCAGCAACTTGGCGAAAAAAATTCCTTTTTTTCTTCCTCACTCCTGCGCCCCCTTGCCCTTAGCGCCTAGGACGGCCACCCGATCGTCCTGCCATAAGATCCTGCGCTGTTTATGTGCATTAAGCTACTTCTCGCCGTTCCGAATTAAAAAAAAATAAACTTGTTGCTGACTATATACTCGTGTACTATACACGTGTTAAAATTTCTGCTTCTTACACTATCCCGAATCTTCGCAAATATCCTTCAGTGAACATCTTTAAAAAAAAAAACATGAATCGACAAATTATAACATTTTGTTTTTTTTAACATTTCTCTGTAAGGGCAGTCATGCGGACCAAAAGATTGGAAATTATTCGCGTCACCAAACTCCATCCTTCGCCTTATTGTTGTGGATCTCGAAAGAAGAGCATAACCTGCTCTTAGCTGAATCATCGAAAGTTCAGACATGAATAGCGAGGGTTTTCTGGACAAGGTATTAAAATGAGGTGTCCCTGTTTTCAAAACGTAATTCGCTCAAATATGTCAGTCAAATATGTGCATAACCAGATCGGCCCCCCAGAGAGTATAACATGCGCGGGTTTGAACAAGACGACATATTTACGGGGAGAGTAAACACTGAATTCTGACGATAATAAGAATCCTAAAACTAAACAAGCCCCACAAACGACGAGGACATGTCGAGGGAATGAATGATAGCGGAGAGACTAGAAAATATGTGGGAGGGAAAAAAACACTACAAGACGTTAACGAAGAAGATGGATGGGCAGCAGAGAAATTGGTTTTTGAGAGAAAAGGGTGGACATAACTCAGGAGAAGCGGAAATAAAGAAAGACAAATTATAGGAACTTATGTTTAAAGCAAATAGCATAAGCTCATCACGGCTAATATGAGGGCATAGGAAAGCCGATTGGAAAAAAAGGGCGGGGGGGGGGGCGGTAGAATGAGAAAGATGAGCGTGACAGCAGGAAATTTTTTAATAACAATATTCATTCATTCATTCATTCATTCATTCATCACCTTTCAACTCCCCAAAGAGCATAAGCCTTCAACAAACGTAGGTCAAGTCTGTCTGTCGCGTGCTATCAGCTTAATGCCTCTCCATGTGTTCTTCATCCCCTTCATGTATGTCTTCAGTTCTCTTCTCGGTGTATTCTTTGGTCCTCCTCTACCTCTCTTACACGTGAGATCCAAGAACAAGGACACAGCGGGTAATGCTATCATCAGGTTTTCTCAATATGTGTCTTATCCATCTCCAGTGTCTTCTTCTCATCTCTTGTTCCTCCGGGGCTTGTTTTGTTCTTGTCATTAGTTCCACATTAGAGATCTTGTCATACCATTTGAATCCTTCTATTCGATGCCAGCTTCCATTTATGAAAGTCAAGCCTTTTGGTTGTTGTTTTAGTAGGGATTTTAAATACTGTGATGAAATATCTTCTTAACCTTTCGTTCAATTTTCCTTTCTTCACTCCTCTCGGTCAATCTTTACCCGACCATCCTTTCTTCCTTCTTATCCGTTCAGTATCTTTTGTTTCCACTGCACTTATGATATAATGTTCACCTTGCCGGTGTCACGAAATATGTTCGTTCTCTTTTTCTTGTCTTCAATCCTCTCCGGCAATATTACTCTTCCATTCCTTTTACGTGCTAATTTATTGATCACGCATTTATTGTTCAAGGTTTTCTTATCATATCTTATCAACATTAACTTCTATTTGTGCAGGGTGAAGTGTTTACGTTATGTAACAGCTACCGCCCGACAGACAAGGTGTCAGTAAGTAGCGATACAGTGTGACGGATTGCCTCCCCGGCTTTGCAGTAGTGGTCCAACGGTGGCTAAAACTCAAGAGTATCTAAATGGGTCGTCAAAGGTGTCTACATTCGCACAATATATTTTCAGAAGTCAAGAACGATGTTGCATTGGGATGAACAATTGTTAACTTATATCTGATCCGTCGCCTTTTGTGAAGGATTTAAGCAATGGTTTTTTAGCCCGTTCAAGCCCCCAGCTGAGTTAATTCAGCTAATTTCCTCTTATAATGGTATAGCTCTGTTTAGAGGTAAATATATGTCCAAATGTATATATATATCTATATATATATATATATATATATATATATATATATATATATATATATATATATATATATATATATATATATATATATATTAATCGTGCTCTTACGTTTGCTTTCATACATGTAATAACTGAATCAACTATGTTTGTTTAGTTTTAAAATAACATGTAACAAATTTAATATTGAATTAGTCTTTAACAGGTTAAAATAAATATTGAAAGATTGGTGAAATTTTAGATGAAAGCGTCCACATAGAGACTTAATAGGGGAGTGATAAAAGTCTGTTTTGCTGATGCCTTTTTTTACAAGAACTTAACTCTAGGTGAGTCCTGTCGCCATGGTTTCCGTCACTTCTTCTTGGTGATGCGTGCACTTCTCCATATAACTCCAATGTAGGCGGTCAGTGTTGATGCTCTTCTCTCACACTAGTGGCGTGGGAACTTCAGTACTTCAAACAGTCTGATAGCTTGTAACCTTACTTACTTAGTCGTTCCTCTTCTACCGTGAGGTGTAGAGGTTTGCAGGAGAGAGTGCCATACCATTCTATCGGCTGTCTTCCTCCTGGCGTGGTTTCATTCTAGTCCTCGGTCCTTCAAAGATTGTCTAATGTTGTCCTCCCAGCGGACTTTGGATCGTCCTGGAGGTCTAGATCCCTGGCTCTTAGTTTCCCATGCTTGCGGTGGAAGCCGATCTTCTCCAATTCTGCAGACATGGCCAAACCATCTCAGTTGGGACTGTTCTACTTGGGTCTGCAGGGGTTGGGTTTTTAGGCCTTGACGTATCGTCTGGTTACGGACCATGTCTCTTCTTATTACTTCAACCACCTTCCTCAGATACTTCATTTCTGAGGTTTGGATCTGGCTTTTGTGGGTTGTAGTCATTGCCCATGACTCGCATTCATACGTCAAGACTGGGACATAGGTGGAGAGGTATTCAGCCATCTTCGTCTTCTTACCAACTTTTCTTGTGCTGAGGAATCCTCGATTTATGGCTTGAAAAAGTCTCCCAGCTGGTGCTCTTCGGGTAGTTTGTAACCACGAACCAAATATTTGGGAATCTACAATCTCCTCGCACAGGTTAGAATAGACACGAGCAATTTAGGTTATATGCTCTCGAATCACTTTGTCTGGAAATTTTAGAAATTCCTCTTATGACAGTTGTTCTGTGATTCACTTGGTCTGGAAATATTATGATTCCTCTTATGGCGGGTGTTCTGATACCTTAGGTATCAAGACTTCGTATTTAAAATGCGGGTTTACTTTTTTAAGTTTCAAAGTTGCCCAAATACTCGACCTGTCACTTATAATTATGGAATTCTAAGTCCGATGTCTCACTGGCTTCTGGGAGTTTGCTCTTCTGTGTCTCTGATTTCGCTAGATTATATCTCTCATTTTCAGTTCAAATCCCAGATTGTACTTCCCGGCAAACTCGCCAATGAGAACCAAAGTATATACCGGCTCTCAAATCAAACCAATCGAAAGCTCTTTAGCACTAGGTTGGGGTGTTTAAACTCATAATCTCCCCGGCGAGTTTTAAAATATTTCGAACATTCCAGAACATTTTGTCTGACTAACAACTCACCGTTCCATTCAAAACACGCGAATTGTTCCCCTCGCTCACCTTTCCAAACCTAGACAAAACAAAACACGACAATCCTCAACCAAGGGATGTAAGCACTACTCTTGACCCCTCTTCTCGTTCTATCAATTATTTAGATTAGACTATAAATTAAAAGTCAGCAAATCTCCATCATACAAATTAATCTCATAAAAATACTTCTAACCAAATTTCCCTCTTAACCGACCTAACGGTTACAGGGGTAAAATTATAAAAAAAGCTGCAGTGGTGGCTCATGCTCTGTAAGGACAGAAATGGAAATGTTTATATCATATATATATATATATCTATATCTATATATATATATGTATCTATATATATATATATATATCTATATCTATATATATATATGTATCTATATATGATATGATGGGTGGGTGAGTTTGTGCGTGCGTGCGTGCGTGTGTGTGTGTTCATAGACAGGTACTGGCATGATAAAATAAAATAAACATCCACATGAACATATATATATATATGTTCATGTGGATGTTTATTTTATTTACAAACATATACATACATAATACTTAAATGCGTACTTACATAGTTAACCTATCTATATACATGCATACGTAGATAAAATCTGCCATCAATGGTACCTATACCTTGTAGCGGTATGGCAGCTTGCGTACCCTGATAATCCCCAGAGCTATGCCAGTGGGAGTTTTACTCCTGGTAGTTTCAACCAAGCTGGACTGGTCTGTGTGGGTAGGGGTCAGACAAAAGCTGGTACCCTGGTCCTCCAGGTTGGGGGTTTTAGCACAGGGCTGACACCCCTGTCTGTGTAAAAAAAAAAAACAATGAAGTTACGGAAACCATAATAAATGAACAAACTTTGCTGCGGGATGGACATTCGGAGTCTGTGGCTCGTATGACTGTCAGTGGTGAAAGCCGAAAGGAAGCCACTGACATGAAAACGGATGTCCTGACCGCAAAACAGGATACAAGAATAGGTTTTTGGAATGTCAGGACAATGTACGAGACAGGTAAACTAAGACAGGTCACGGCAGAAATGAGAAACTATAGGTTACACATTCTAGGGATAAGCGAGAGCAGATGGACAGGGGCAGGAAAAGTTAAAACAGCAACAGGAGAAACAGTACTTTACTCTGGAAGAGAGGATGGACAACACAATGAAAGTGTAGCCATTATTCTACAGAAAGGAATAGAAAGGACATTACTGGAATGGAAACCCATCAACAACAGACTGATAAGATTAAGATTGAAAGGGAGATTCACCAACACTACAATAATACAATGCTACGCACCAACGAATGACAGCGATGAGGAGGTCAAGGTTGAATTCTATCAACAACTGCAGAAAGAAATGGAAGACACACCTAGATATGATCTTGTTATAGTAATGGGAGACCTCAATGCGAAAGTTGGTACACACAATACATATAATGAAAGAGCAATGGGGAAATGCGGCAGCGGAACAGCAAACGAAAATGGGGATAAACTAATAAGTTTCTGTAGCATTAATAACCTGGTCATTGGAGGAACACTCTTCCAACATAAAGAAATTCACAAATTAACATGGGAATCACCAAATGGTCGGGACAGAAACCAGATAGACCACATCATGGTTAACGGTAGATGGAGACATGCATTACAAGATGTGAAGGTAAGAAGAGGTGCAGATGTGGGAAGTGATCACCATTTAGTAGTAGCAAAACTGAAAGTGAAACTAAGAAGGGCTGCACCAACTGTAACTACACAGAAAAGGTTTGACATCAGCAAATTGAAGGACTCCCTTACCAGAAAAGCTTTTACGGCCGACATATTAGAAACGATATCAATTTGCCAAAAGTCAGGAAAAGACATTGACTGATGATATAGACCAGAATTTCAACACCATTTCAACAATATACAAAGAAAGCAGCAAATCATGCTTGGGATTCCAGGAAAGGAAGAAGCAAGACTGGGTAACACCAGAAACTTTAAACACCATAACAATGAGAAAGGAAATGAAAAGAAAGAAAACAGAAGCAAAGTCCCCCAGGTTAAAGCAACTATATAGCGAACAGTACAGTCAGCTGGACAAGGAAGTTAAACGCCAAACCCGAGCCAACAAAAGGAATTTCCTAGACGATCTTGCAAGACAGGCAGAGGAGGCAGCACTGAGAAATGAACAAAGCACAGTATACAAAATAACTAAATTCATCAGCGGAAAACGAGGTGCAAACAATATTACATTAGTAAGAGATAAGCAAGGTAATATCATCACGACAGCAGAGGGACAAGAAACAAGATGGGCAGAACACTTCAGAGAAACTCTGAACAAGGAACCACCAGAGACACAATTGAATGTTCCTGAGGCTGAAAACGATCTAGATGTGAATACAGACATTCCACGAAAAGAAGAAATCATCACAGCAATCAAAGGGTTAAAGAACGGCAAAGCTCCGGGCCATGATAACTTAAATGCAGAGCTATTTAAGACAGACCCTGAGCTAGCAGCAGAACTATTAGAACCACTATTTGCACAAGTCTGGAAAACGGGGACAACACCATCAGAGTGGAACAAAGGAAAAATTGTCAAATTGTCCAAGAAGGGAGATCTTGCAGACTGCAATAATTGGAGAGGAATCACTCTTCTCTCAGTTCCCAGCAAAATACTAGGCAGGATAATTATACAGAGAATTTCAAAGGCAGTAGATCACAAACTGAGGAAAGAACAAGCAGGATTTAGAAAGAACAGGAGATGTGTAGATCATATATTCACTCTCAGGAACATTATAGAGCAGTGCTCAGAATGGCAAAGACAGCTTTACATTAATTTCGTTGATTTTGAAAAGGCTTTTGACAGCATACATAGGGACAGTTTATGGAAAATACTGAGGGCTTATGGAATTCCAAGCTGCATAGTGTCAATCATAAAAAGCATCTATGCAAACTTTACGTGCAGTGTTGGGCAGAGCAACCTAACCTTTGAGGTGAAGACAGGAGTACGACAGGGATGCCCCTTATCAACCACTCTATTTTTAACAGTCATAGACTGGGTGATGCGCCAGACAACAGAGGGCAGTCCAAGAGGAATAAGATGGACAACATTTTCTACATTGGAAGATCTGGAATATGCAGATGACATTGCACTACTAGCACATTCACATCAACACATCCAGGAAAAAACGGATAGACTTAATAAGTTTAGCCAGCAGGTGGGCTTGAACATCAATTTAAAGAAGTCTGAGGTCATGACGCTCAATGTGAGCAACCCTGAGCCCATATCAGTAAGGAATAAGCAATTGGTACAGACAGATACCTTCACATACCTAGGAAGCATAGTAACACCAGACGGCGGGGCAGGCAAAGACATCAAAATCAGAATGAATAAGGCAAGAACAGCCTTCTTTAGCCTAAACAACATCTGGAAGTCCTCCCAATACAGCACAAGCACAAAATTAAGATTATATCAGAGCTGTGTGCTTTCTGTGCTTCTCTATGGTGCGGAATGCTGGAGAGTTACAGAGAAGGAAATGTCGAAATTGTCCTCTTTTCACACAACATGCCTAAGAAAAATTCACTGAATCTTTTGGCCGAATACCATCACTAACCAAGATCTGCTTACTCGTAGCAAGCAAGAGGACATGCACACCATCATATCTGGCAGACGCTGGAACTGGGTTAATCATGTCCTCAGAAGAGACCCCGATGCCATCACAAGAACAGCTATGCTTTGGACCCCTGAAGGAAAACGAAAGAGAGGCCGACCAAAAACAACCTGGCGGAGGACTGTGGAGGCTGAGATGCAAAGAATGAACCAGAGTTGGGGCACTGTACGAAGGATGGCCACCGACCGAGCAATGTGGAATCAATTTGTTGTTGCCCTACAAGACGCCACTAGGCGTGATTCAAATGTGTCTACCTTCGCACAAGATTACTCTTGGCAGAGATGTAGACAGAAAGGTAATGACACTTCTATCACAAAGGGAGTCTTCACAAGATATTCAGATAAGCGAAAACAATGCTGCTTTGGCTGAGCACGTTAATTCTAGAATCTGCAGAGAACTTTTATGAAGAATTAAGCAATGATTAATCTTAGCTCGTTCAAGTCACCACCTTTGATTTACTCAGTGGAATTCTTATTATACTGGTATAGCTCTGTTTAGAGTGTGGAGTAAATTGACTGAGACAAACATGTAGAACATTTGAAAGGATTAAATCGGCGTTAAATGTGTAAAATTACAAATAACAAAATTTAATAATCACCCCAGTTTTAACAGTTAGAAAATAATCTAATAGTTTAGAAGAAAAGTTTCATCATTGATTGATAGTAGAGTCGATAAAACAAAGTTCTCTTTGGTAGCGTATATTATTTTGCACTTAGATGCTAATGGTAGTTTCTGCTCCCGCTGAAGGGTTCTTTTTACACTGCTCACGCTCATCGCTGGTCTAGGTTTTAGGGTATAGCTTGTTTCCCAGAAATGTCAAGGAGAGTCTACGAAAGTTGGTCCCTCGTCTTAAAGCTTAGGCCACTTGTTCCAGAGATACTACTTCCTGCTGGTACCACCAATAAGCCAATCAATGCTCACAGACATTTTTGCTTTTTGCTTAGATGAATAAAATAGACTTAAATTGGCCTCTTACACGCGTCTGGTGTGTCGTTTCTTTAATAAGATAATTCCCTCTATGACTCCGTGTGTTTTCAGTGTCCCCAGTCCCGGTTTCCTTATTAAAATGATAGAAATTTCCTGGGCTGTTTTTGTTCAGTCCGTCAAGATTCTCCAAGAAAAGGTCCGGCCTAATACAAGGAATTCTAAATTCTAACTCTGGCAAGGTCTGGTGTCGTCGTGGTAAGCGTGGATCTCACAGTAAATTTTCACAGTGAAAAAGACTGCGAAAATTGTCAGGTTATATTCCCATTCTTCCCACGCATGTGTTTGTTACGAAGCTAAGTAAAAAGCCAATCGTCTTCAAACATGCGTGTCCCGTGGAGAAATTCAGAATATTTCCGACATGGGAAAATTGTGAACATGATGTGAAGGTCACGTTTCCCATATATGGCAATCGTGACAATCAAATATTCTCGTCAATGATTACATATAACTTCTTACATCTTGATAAGGGTGGAATTAGGATGCCGTCAAACTACCACCTCTATCGACACCAGGTATTACAATGCAAGATGTGGGTGTCTTATCTGGTTTAGATTGTTGCTGTGTGTGTTGCAGTAGAACAGTTCACAGGGTACACCACAGGCAACATGACGTGTAGAGTCATAAAATGGTAACTTCGCTTTAGGTTTATACCATTTATTGCACGCCACAAAACGGTCATGATACTTATGTTATCATCAGCATAGTATAACGAATGCAGCATTCAAACTCATGTTAACTGACAGTCATGTAGAAGTCAATACTCAATAGTTGTATGGAAAACAAATATCATAGCGAAGCTTGATAAATAATACATATAACTTCTGCAACCGTGGTCCGCTGCAGATCCTTAATGTTCATAGACAATAATAATTATTCCTTCCTGATGCTAGCAGATCAGATGTATACAATACGTCCGTTTACTGTCTGCACGTGAGTAGCATACATGGATTACAGGTCAGCTCGACCTTTATAACCTTCCTAAGTCTAACCATCTGACTTGGACGTGATCTCTGATATAACGAATCCTGGAACACAGACAATAGTCTTGTTGGTCTAGAGCGACCCATAGATATATAACTAGTTCAGGTATAAAGATACCGGTGACTTAATCCTAGTCAAAGTACCTCTCCATTTTGAATCACACAGGCGAGCAAAAAGGCGACAAAATGACGAACCTCTAGATGATAGCCTAAAGTTCGATACAAGAGGAATTACCTTATTTCGGAAAATCAACCATGAACATATGCCTCCAGGCAGGCTTGAATAATACGGGGAAATAGTCTAGTTAGCTAACTAACTCACAAAGACAATGTATTTCCCTCAGAGAATCACAAGACGCAGTCGCGTCCGCTCGCTAATCAGTCCATTTCTCAACTGCCCGACCTGGGCGGAACAACAAACGACAACCAAGTCGAGACATGCGCAGAGTGACAATCTCTGAGTCGCTGTTCACAATAAGACGATTCTAAGAACATTCGAGATAAAAGTCTTACACAGTCGCGCCTTTTATGGACATGAACAGAAGCGTTAAGAAAGGTTTCAAACATCTACAACAGTTGACTGATACTACCAAATAAGGAGATATGGTCACGCTTCGTTCAAGACATTATAGACCGAACGTGACTCTATACAAGAGGAGGTAAACTCATAAAAAATAGCAGTATCGATATATCGGATTCTGTCCCTTTGACCATAAAATATATATAACATGCATTTCAGTCAAATAATGATCATACATACGAAAAACGATCATACAAAGACTTTGGAAAAAAGTAATTATTTGTGCGTAACATTACCGCACCCTCCCGGGAAAAAAAAAATGAAACATTTTTTTTTAAAAATCCTGGAGCCTGAAAAATCTAGGCTCCTAACGCACGTATGATGCGCGGATATACCTAACAAAATAGCTCAACACTTGGAGCAAAACTGAGATCATATCCCAGGTCCTTAGAGAAAAATTTATCTAAGTATACGCGTATATATCCCAGGAAGGTGCCACCAACACAAACCACAATGCTGGCAACATCATAATAAAAGTCAAATTATTCTCATACCAATATATGAAATCAAATATGTTATTATGATATCATACAATGTGTTGCAAATAGCGGTGTAATATATTAATATACCGCACTATTTTATTACATTATGTAATGCATCAGTAACTAATAAGTAATACATGTGTTGATCTTCGTTGACATAAAACATTCAATAGAAGAAGATGTGGACATCATCCGCTCCCAATCTAGGACAGGACTTGATATACTCAAAGTTCCACAATGGACACAATCTCGCATCTTCAATGATGTGCTGCGAAAATATCAATAACACAAATCTTAAAGACAACTGGTAAATCTCTCAATACAATCCTGAAAATAATTTATTTAAATGTGGCCGAGTGATCATTTGGCCCGTATATCACTAACTAAGCCTTCTTAGATAATTACATGGAACAATGTTATAAATTCCCCCTCAAAAAAGTGAGAAAAAAAAATCTACCAACATGTCATTATAACATTGGACTGTATATCAGGAAATATATATATGACAGAAGAATCATGTGGAATCGTGTGGGCATCTGGACAGAATGTCCGCCATTACATTATCCGAACCACGGATAGCTCGAACCGAGAAATGAAATGGTTGAAGAGCTATGGCATAACGAGTGGACCTCGAGCTCTTCAAGTTTTTGCTCTGAATAGCAGTAAGCGCTTTCTGGTCGGTTTCCACAATGAAATGTGCGCCTAGAAGAAATCTTTGTAACTTCAGAATAGACCATACCATAGCCAATAACTCACGGTCTAAAACCGAGTAATTCTTTTCTGCAGCATTTAATTTCCTAGAGATATACATCACCGGATGCAGAGTATCAGAATACTCCTGCATTAGTGCTGCCCCAATCCCAGTTGACGAGGCGTCACTTCGAAGAACAAAAGTCTTCTCAATAGTAGGTAACCTAAGAATAGGTGGAGATGAAAATAGGTCTTTAACCTGGTCCAATGAGGATTGACATTCTTTTGACCAGCGGATCAAATTAGGCGACCCTTTCTTCAATAAAGTAGAAAGCGGTGCCATAATGGAGGACAGATTCGGAATGAATCGTCCGTAGAATTGGATCAAACCTAATAGACTCCTTACTTGTTTCTTTGTCTTAGGGACCGAAATGTTAAGTATTTTTGAAACATTGTGGTCCTCTGTCTTTAAAAGACCATGACCAACACGATGACCTAGGAAAGAAATCTCACTAAATCCTATAAAGGCTTTAGAGGGTTTTGCAGTCAAGTTATACTCGCGAAGAGTAGACAGTAATTCGTATAAACCCAAATAGTGATCTTCCCAGGAATCACTGAATAGACAGATATCATCTAGATATGCTATGACATCTGTACGATATGCGAGAATTCGGCGCATCATGCGTACGAATGTAGCAGGGGCGTTCATAAGACCAAAAGGCATGAAATTCCATTGGAATAAACCCCTAGGTGTAGAAAAAGCTGTAAAAGGTTTGGCACGTTCAGTTAGCGGGACTTGCCAATAACCTTTAGACAAATCTAGTTTGGTAAAGAATCTAGAATTAGAAAGTTTATTGAGTAGCTCTTCTAATGAAGGCATAGGTTCAGCGTCGAACTTCGTAACTTGGTTCAATTTGCGATAATCTACGCAAATGCGAATGTTATTATCCTTCTTTCGAACAATAACCATAGACGAAGAGTATGCTGAAGTGGATGGTTCAATGATTTCCAAACGTATCATTTCATCCAATTCTTTCTCGACTTGAGACTGGAAATGGATAGGTATTGGATAGGGTCTGACTCTGATAGGATTATGATCAGTTAGCACAATGTCATGTTCAATGACATGTGTGTGTCCCGGGATGTCTGTAAGAACATCCTGAAATGTTTGCAACATCGAAGAAACTTGTCGATGTTCCTCAGCGGAAAGATTTGGAGAAACGGTCACGTTTTTCCAAGATTCCGTAGAATAAAGTGGGACCATAGAAAGAGGAAGATTGACATCAGAAAAAGTAGTTTCCTCATCCTGTATAACTGACAGCGATGAGTATTGACCATGAGGTACTTGAGAATTGTCCGTTGCCTGGAAAATAGGCTGCAAATAGTCTGGTCTTTCATGAAATTCCGTGAGCATATTTATGTGGAAAGTTTTATGCTTTCCATCAATATCGACAACATAGTCGACATCAGAAATTTTGGAGACTATTGCATATGGACCTTTCCATGCAATTAGAAGTCTGTTCTCCCTTGAAGGAAGTAGAACGAGAGCTTTGTCACCTGGACAAAGTTGTCGTAGACATCTATTCTTATTCGCAAACTGCCTTGCCTTTTCTTTAGCAAATTCGGAAGACGAAGTTGCTAGTCTGCATGCCTCAATGATTTTTTTCCTAAGAGCAATGACGTACTCATAAGAAGACTGAGTCTCATCGCTAATATTATCGGCAGTGATTAGATCGTGAAGTAAAGACATAGGGCCGCGCGGTTGCGCGCCAAAGACAAGTTCAAAAGGGGAAAACCCCGTATGTTCATTGGGGACCTCTCTATACGCAAAGAGAGCCGCGGGTAAGACCCTGTCCCAATCCTGAGGATGATCCTCAGTTATTTTACCCAGTAAAGTTTTTAGAGTCCTATTTAAACGTTCGACCAACCCATTAGACATTGGGTGATAGATACTGCTGAGAGACCTTTTTATATGTAGCATAGACATTACCTGTGACATAGTGTCTGATATCAGTTGAGTGCCATGGTCTGACAATATTTCTCCGGGAAAACCCAAGCGAGAAAATATCAGCCAAAGAGCGTCTGCGATATCAGCAGTTGAGATGCTCTTGAGAGGTATTGCCTCTGGCCAACGTGTGCACATATCGACACATGTAAGAATAAATTGATGCCCTCTAGCCGACTTAATTCTAAAAGGACCGATAATATCTATTGCCATTTTTTGAAAAGGGCGAATTGGAATGTCAGCAGCCTGAATAGGCGCAGCATGTCGTGGTCCTTTAGATTTGACCTCCTGACATACTTTGCAAGAGCGACAGTACATTCGTATGTCCTTGCTCACAAATGGCCAAAAGAAAGCCGCAAGAACTCTCGACTTTGTACGGGAAAAACCCATATGTCCAGCACATTGCGAGTCATGAGCATGTTGCAATATTTGCACCCTCATGCTCTTAGGCACAAGAATTTGTGAATGAGTGGATGTAGTCGAGTCTTGTACCATACGTACAAGTACGCCGTTCTTCATAGAAATCCAAGATTTTCTATTAGTATTTTGATTAGGATCACCTTTTTTTGCTAGAATGAAGAATTTTTGTAACGACGGATCTTCTTCTTGCAATTTGATAAATGAGTCACGTGTAATAGTCAAGTGACTATTTTGTTCATTTACTTCATCATTATTAGTTAATGAAGTTTGAGGTGGATCCAGAGCATGTGCTCTTGTGACCACCGTATTGGTAGCTTCAATGTTTTGCTCTTCCCAAACAGCAATCTGCTGTGGGGTACATTCCCTAACTCCGTGAATACGACCAATAATAAGGTCCGCAATAGGGTTTGGAAGTAGACACGCGTGGACCTCTCCCGTGAAGAAAGGAGTAGCAATATGTATTATGGCAGTAGGATATTTTTCCAACGTGCCACCAAATTTGACACATTTGATGACCTTTCCTGTAGCACAGAATGGATCTACAAGAGATTGCCTAACCCCGACAGTAGTACATCCAGAATCAAACAACACCGAGACTGGATTACTATTTACAAGCCCCTTATGTAATATAAGAGAACCTCTCCCATCATGAGCAACATTAGCAGGAAGAGCGGGCAAAGGATGACCACAGCTTAGAGTACTAATGGTTTTCGGATCAAATAAAGTACTGCATTGGATACATTTATTTGCCCTACCAAAGTCAAAAGATGAGCATCCGATAGCATTATGGTCTTTATCATTATTAACCTGTTTATCTGCTCCCTGAGATTCTTGTTGAACAGAGTTTGTCTGTTGATATCTTTTTCTCTTCTGTTGCGATCTACCGCGACCATTATTGCCTCTGCAATTATCATTAAAGTCCCTACTGTAATTTTTATCCTGGTTTGCGTTCCAGTTTCCATAACTGTCATTACCATCTCTATGCTGTTGAGAACCTCTATTATCTTGGTATTGAGGTCTCTGCAAAAAATATTTTCCTCTATACCGATTACCTTTATGAAAATTTCTAAAGTTACCGGGAATAGAATACCGTGTAATATTAGGTTGTCTCCAGTTCTGGGAAGAAGAATCTTCCTGAAATTGATTACCATGGTTCTGGGCATAATTACGGTTACTCTTTTTATTGAAATTTTGCTGGCTACCCTGAAATTTACGCATAAAATTCGGGCCATAAGGTGCTGCCGAAGCAACTGGCAGACCTTCTTTTACCTTAGAGTTGCTAATGGTTATGTGAGGATGTGCAGTAACATACTGGCTACAGTATTCTTCCATTTCTTTTATATTTTTAGGCTTACGCTCATGAAGAAAAGAAAGAAAAGCTTCATTAACAGAAGACATAACCTTGTCTCTAAGAAGTAAGTCCATGAGGGCTTCAAATGTACTTTCTGTCTTAGAAAGCTCAACCCATCGTAAAAAAGTAAGACGTATGCCTGAGATGAATTCTGAGAATTCAACTCCAGTTTCTGGTAACATGTTTTTAAATTTTAGACGATATCCGTCTTCGTTAAGTTGGTACTTCTTTAACAATGCCGCCCTGACAACCTCATAGTTGCTCTTGTCAGGCACATCTACCATACCCAACAAAGTCAAAGCATCACCTCTAAGTATCTTGGACAGATGATAAACATATAATGTTTTATCTATATTATGCACCTTACATGCACTTTCAAATCTATCTAGATAAAATGTTATATCATCAATTGAAGCATTGAATGCTGGTAAATTAAGCTTGAAATCAACAGCATTAGACTTATTAGCAGATGATACCTTATTAGCATCATTAGCATTACTAGATAATTTCAACTTTTCTAACTCCAAAGCTAAGAGTTTTTCTTCATGTTCCATTTTTGCTTTTCTCTCATCAGACTCTCTTTGTAACCTTCTTTCTTCAGCCTCAGCCTGTTTTTCTAATCTTTTATTTTCAGCCTCTATTTCAAGTCTCTTATTTTCAGCTTCTTTTTCAAGTCTCTTATTTTCAAGCTCAGCCTGAAGTCTCTTCTCCTGAGATTCTGCTTCTCTTTTTTGTTTTTCCATTTCCATTTGTAATCTCTTTTCATCTACCTGCATCTGCAGTTTTAAATTTTCAGCATCTATTCTCTTTTGTTCAGTTAGTTCTTTCATTTTCTTTTCCTCCGACTTCAATGCCTTGGCATATTGAACAGTCGCAAATTCTTCTAATTTATCACCTGTCTTCCCAAGGGCTTTACCCTGCTCAATAAAGTACTCAAATGTAGACATGATGTCTAAAATGTGAGTACAGAACCTGAAATAATTAATTATCTTATTTCAATCTTAATAGCAACAAGACTTAATAAAGTGCTTGTATAATTACTATGTTCACTCCAATCTCTGTGGGAAACAGACTTGACACCAATTTGTATTATCAGTTGTACAATAATATCACAAGTCACCTCTTAATTATCAGTGCACTACCCAAATCAGTGCATAACCATCAGTTATTTATCATAACTGCACTACAATAGTGCATAAGGAAAAAACCACCAGCTAGTTATGATAAGTGCACTATAGATCAATAGTGCATGAGCATATATGTAACAATAGTGAAAGCTAACTATGCAAGAACTATGCAAACAATAACAAGACAATGTAAACAATAACAAAGTACCAACAATGTAAACAAAACAAAGATCAAAGTCAATGTAAACAATAACAAAGATCAGAGTCAATGTAAACAATAACAAAGATCAACGTCAATGTAAACAATAACAAAGATCAGAGTCAATGTAAACAATAACAAAGATCAAACAATACGAAAACATTCGCATAAGTCAAATAAATAAACAGCGAAACTAAAAAGAATATGATGACAGAATGCGAAGATATGACAAACAAATGACGCTACAGTATATACACAAAAATTTACGTGAAGAACTGAATAATAGAAAAGAGGAGACCTACAAATACAAACAATTGAAATCGAAACTAAAAAACAGAAAGAAAGAGAAAAACAAAAAAAAAAATATACAAAAAACGAAAATAAAGCACAACTCGTCACAACTAAACAGATATAGCAACGATTGTCGCTAGCAAATTTCACAATAGGAAATTCGCACAGTCCCTAACGAAAACGCTAACAGTAGAACCTCTGTGACGTGGTATCATCTACTGAAAGACACCGCCCAACCGAGAAAACCCGCAGAAATATAAACATATAAATACAAATCCAAATAACATATAACATGTAAACATATAAAGAGTGCGAAAAATGTGATAGACAGAAGGCTCAGTTAGAACATAAGGGCACAGTTCACAAACAAAACAGGCCACTTAACTTCTATGTATCCACAACGTCAGCACAGGTCAGAACAGGATGTGATCAGCATTCTTAGGACAATGATCCAACGTTGATCCATATCTGCTCTCGTAAACTGCCATGACGAAGGAAATGAGCTTCTAACAGGAAACAGCTTCTGACAGGAAACAGCTTCTGAACTTGACCTTCTGAATCTGCAACAGTAATTCTGAGACCGGAACAGTTGTTACGGCACTTGTCCTTCTTCTCAACAGATCAGGAAATCCATTCGCTCGGTACTTGTCCTTCTATTTGTAGACAAACTTCAATACCGCCGAGCAGCGCCGGGTAGTTTCAAAATATCAACAACTGTCAGTACTGCTGCGTCTTTCAAAAAATTTCATCAAAGGTGATGAATAGCAACTGCAATGTTGTCTTGTAGTCTGCTGATGATGTCTGGGTTTGTTGACCCCCTTGAGAGTTGGTACCAGAATAAACCAACTATTGGCCACCATGAATTGATAAGGGTGGAATTAGGATGCCGTCAAACTACCACCTCTATCGACACCAGGTATTACAATGCAAGATGTGGGTGTCTTATCTGGTTTAGATTGTTGCTGTGTGTGTTGCAGTAGAACAGTTCACAGGGTACACCACAGGCAACATGACGTGTAGAGTCATAAAATGGTAACTTCGCTTTAGGTTTATACCATTTATTGCACGCCACAAAACAGTCATGATACTTATGTTATCATCAGCATAGTATAACGAATGCAGCATTCAAACTCATGTTAACTGACAGTCATGTAGAAGTCAATACTCAATAGTTGTATGGAAAACAAATATCATAGCGAAGCTTGATAAATAATACATATAACTTCTGCAACCGTGGTCCGCTGCAGATCCTTAATGTTCATAGACAATAATAATTATTCCTTCCTGATGCTAGCAGATCAGATGTATACAATACGTCCGTTTACTGTCTGCACGTGAGTAGCATACATGGATTACAGGTCAGCTCGACCTTTATAACCTTCCTAAGTCTAACCATCTGACTTGGACGTGATCTCTGATATAACGAATCCTGGAACACAGACAATAGTCTTGTTGGTCTAGAGCGACCCATAGATATATAACTAGTTCAGGTATAAAGATACCGGTGACTTAATCCTAGTCAAAGTACCTCTCCATTTTGAATCACACAGGCGAGCAAAAAGGCGACAAAATGACGAACCTCTAGATGATAGCCTAAAGTTCGATACAAGAGGAATTACCTTATTTCGGAAAATCAACCATGAACATATGCCTCCAGGCAGGCTTGAATAATACGGGGAAATAGTCTAGTTAGCTAACTAACTCACAAAGACAATGTATTTCCCTCAGAGAATCACAAGACGCAGTCGCGTCCGCTCGCTAATCAGTCCATTTCTCAACTGCCCGACCTGGGCGGAACAACAAACGACAACCAAGTCGAGACATGCGCAGAGTGACAATCTCTGAGTCGCTGTTCACAATAAGACGATTCTAAGAACATTCGAGATAAAAGTCTTACACAGTCGCGCCTTTTATGGACATGAACAGAAGCGTTAAGAAAGGTTTCAAACATCTACAACAGTTGACTGATACTACCAAATAAGGAGATATGGTCACGCTTCGTTCAAGACATTATAGACCGAACGTGTCTCTATACAAGAGGAGGTAAACTCATAAAAAATAGCAGTATCGATATATCGGATTCTGTCCCTTTGACCATAAAATATATATAACATGCATTTCAGTCAAATAATGATCATACATACGAAAAACGATCATACAAAGACTTTGGAAAAAAGTAATTATTTGTGCGTAACACATCTACCCAGAAATATTACAAAATTTCCGTTCAGGTGTGTCTGTCATCCCACCAGGTCGATTCTTGACCGGCGCTCCTTTTGCAAACACAAACTCCTGTTTGACCATCTGTGCTTTGTCTTATCACGACAATAATTATTGATGATAAAGAAAGCTTACAGTCTTTATTTTGGTTGTGAGATCGGTGACCGGGACCGGTATTGGGCTCCACGCATATGTTGTCAATCCTGTGCAATGAATCTGTGCTGCTGGTTGAACTGAAAAGGACGATCGATGCGTTTTGCAGTTCCATTGGTGTGGAGAGAACCGACAAACCATCTTAAAGATTGTTACTTTTGCATAACTCCTTCAATTGGACATGGCATTTCTAATAAGAAAAAGCGGCCTGTGACCTATCCGAATATTCCCTTTGCTATGCGGCCAGTACCACACGGGGAAGGGCTTCCTGTTCCGTACCAACCAGAATCTTATACTCTGGATGATGAAGAAGATAATAAGGCCAGTGGACATCCGTCACATGTGAAAGCATCTACATCAAGAGATTCTGATTCTTCCCTACTGAAGAGTCTGCACAGCCACATAAAATTACCCAGAGGGAATTGAATGATCTAGTGAGAGATCTGGAATTGCCAAAAAAAAGCAGAGCTGTTGGAATCCAGACTGCATCAATAGAATCTGCTAGAAGCGAATTTGCATGTTTCTGTGTTTCGTGCTCGGCAAAAAGATCTGCTTCCATATTAAAAAAAAAAATGACAGATAACCTCATTGCTTGCGTTGATATAGTGGGTCTGATGGCAGCACTACACATCAACTACAAAGGCGACAATTGGAGGCTGTTCATTGATTCGTCCAAGTTGAGCTTAAAAGCTGTGCTGCTCCATAATGGTAACGTTTTACCATCTGTTCCACTCGGGTATGCAGTCCACATGAAAGAAACGTATAACAACATGAAACAACTGTTACACACCATCAACTGTGACACGTATAAGTGGCAGATTTGTGGTGACATGAAGGTCATTGCCATCTTGATGGGGCTACACAAAGTTTTGCTGTTTCCTCTGTCTGTGGGACAGCCGTGCCAAGACTTCCCACTACAAGAAAAAGGATTGGCCCCAACGACAATCACTTGAACCGGGGAAAAAGAATGTACTTAACGAACCACTTGTAGAATCCCACAAGATCTTGCTCCCTCCTCTCCACATCAAACTTGGACTAATGAAGAATTTTGTAAAGGCCATGGATCGAAATGGGGCAGGATTTTTATACCTTCGTGATAAAGTTCCAAGACTTAGTGAGTGTCGTAAATTTATTTTGAGAGAAAAGAGTCGTAGAAATAGTGGTCCGGTTTAGAGTGGAAAATGATGATGGTAAGCTCAGTGATAGAAATGTAGAGATTTAATAGTTACTTCACAGCGTGCTGGAGGAGAGTAAAGACAGACTTATTTACGACAAATCGTGTCTCTCAATCTTCTCTTTCACTCTCCTGGTCAAACAATTATTTGCCAGTTTTCCAGACTCGCATCTGCGCGCTCACCGATTCGGTGTTTTCAAACACACACACGACGTTGATACAAACTATATTAAACGAATAGGGGAAAAGTTGGGCTTTGGGTATATCCAACACACAGAACTAAATGAGTTTAGGTGATTTTATTCACTTTAAACATCAATTACTAAAAATATCAGATATTACATAAATTATCATAAGTACACAAATGCAAATAACAAGTTTGGGAGGGGGGTGAAGAAGATTGGTATCGACTAAGCCCTTCCCGCTCATTAGACAAAGACAAACCCAGTCCAGAGATAGATAATATCAGGAACACGGGTACGTTAACCTAACAGTAAAGTTAATTACTCTGAAAGAGGTGTTACCAAGTTAGGTATAAGTGATAGAAAAAAAAAAACCTGTTCTTCCCAGCTGTTCTTCCCTTTACTAAGCAAATGGAAAGGAGGTGGTTTTAAACAGAGTTAACAAATTATCAACTATCCCACTTAAAGGAACAATGTAGGGTATACAGAAAAGATATATGTTACCAGGTAAGCAAGTTAACAAAATGGTCACACAAAAGAATTAATTTCCTGTCATTCATACACGCGCTAGCAAAGGCCTTCACTCATCTTGCTCTCACTTACCGATTGTGAAAAAATCTTGCACTCCATAGAATAACACAACAGCAGTTACACCTCAACTAAATGTATGAGTGTTTGTTCAAGTTCTAGCCCCAGATTATCGGGTAGGCGGTCAGCACATAAAAGGATCCCGTAATCGCTGGAAAATGAATCTGTAGTTGTGTCTCTTTTCTTAATAACAGTTTCTATGGGAGGGCACGGTCTCTGATACCGGGGTGAGGATGGTGTGGTCTATTTGACTATGCCGCGGATAATAAAATTCTTACGCGTGCTGGTACACTTTATCCGTGAGGTATGGTTTAAGTCCAGTGAGAAAACTAGTCACATCACTGTTCAGGAAATTATGAATTATCTCTCTGTGTCAGTAAACTAACAAAGCTCGGGCCAGTGTTCTTCTTCCCGTTACGACTTAAGTTGTTTGATGGTGCGTTAAATTTGTCTTTGGGTGTGCTTTCTTTGCTATAAGTTAGATAGCGGAATTCCAAACATAGAATCGCCTCAAAGATTAAAAATTTACACAGTCTCAACAAGTTCTGCGTCAGGGGAACTCTACACACTGTTTATGCTTTGCTTTGCTTAGATTGATTTCTTTATTGCTTTCTTAATGCTGGGATCGCACAGGTTACGATCACTCTGTATGAAAGAAAAAAAAAGACATGTAATATACCGAAAACAAATAACCTTCTAAAGCGCGATGAATTTCCCGTTAAGCCTATAATACACTCGAGTATTTAATTATGTATTTAATAAACACTGCGCGAGTTCTAGTGGTTAAAAACACACATCTATAAAACTAGGACTTAACTGAATTTATTAATTATAAATTCCTTCGCGACTTTAAAAGTTAATTTAAGCATCTATTATCTTTTGAAATAATATAATAGATAGATCATTATATTTAAAACTGGAACTCTTGAGATGGTTTAATTAAATAGATTTAAATTAACACAAAATCCCTTTAAATAGAATGACTGAGCTAGACCACTGATCACTTTACACAATATATATTTTACCGCTTTGCACAGAATTAGAAATCACTGCAAATATATATAAAATCCAGGGGAAAATCTATAACAAGATTTCAATAAAGCTAGTGCTTCTGTAACGTGATAACGTGTCTAGTTCTTCATGGTCTATTTAGCTAAAATGAAATGTAAGTTGAGTGGGACATGATAAACTTGACAACTTATTTGATCTCACGAACTTTTGGGGATCTGACCGCCAAATCAAGAGAAGAAGCCGCCCCCTGGTCTTCGTATCCGCTCGCTGCTGCCCGTTTCGCTTTCCCCCGTTCGCTCGGTTCCTCGATTGACACCGAGACGCGAAATTAGCGGCAAGCAACTGCGTCTCGTATCAGGGAAAACTACTGTCTTTGATAGCGCCGATAGTCTCCCTTAAGATCCCTCGGTCTGTCTCTTTGATCTCGTCGCTGTATCCTACATGAGTCCCGGTGGAATGCGTTCTGGCAAACGAAAAGTTACAACAAATGTTCAGGGGTTCTAATGTTATGAAAAGCTAAAGGTCCCTTTAAATCATCCATCATATCAGGGAAAATTCACTAGTCAAACTAGACGTACGTCACAATCGTCCCCACTTTTAGACATGAAACCATTTTTCATGTTTTCATTTTTGACAATGGAGGTGACCTGATTGGTGATTTTAGGATGAGTGGTATCTTCAGTTTGCTCTTCTTCCTCTGTAGACCAGTTTCTACTCAGAAAATCAGCCCCGACATTCTGTCTTCCCGGAATATATTCCACTTTGAAAGAATAGACGCTTAGAAGGAGGGCCCAACGCATGATCCTAGCGTTAAATTCTTTATTGGCACCAAGAAATGCTAACGGAGCGTGGTCTGTTTGCACCGTGAACGATGTACCATAAAGAAACTCATGATGGCGTCTGATACCGTCAATCAGAGCAAGACATTCCCTTTCAACTACGCTGTAGTTCCGTTCCGCTTTATTTAATTTCCGACTGCCATAGGCAACTGGAAATAGCATGTTCAGGTCACTGTCATCGGCTTGAAGCAGTGTTGACCCGATGCCCTGACCTGACGCGTCGACTCTCAGTACAAAAGGTTTCTTGAGGTCAGGCAACCTCAAAAATGGGGTATGCAGACAACTGTCCTTTCAAAGTGCTATACGCGTGTTCGCACTTTTGATCCCATATGACCTTATCAGGACAACCTTTCTTTGTGAGGTCAGTCAGAGGTGCCGTCAGTCCGTTGAAGTTCTGGATGTACTTCTGATAGTATGCACATAGCGATATGAAGGAACGTACGTCTTTCTTCGTTCGGGGTCTTTTTGCTGCCACTATTTTCTCCACGTTCTTCTTAATAGGCCAACTGCATCCGTGAGAAATAGTGTGCCCCAGGAAGTCTAACTGTTCAAACCCGATGAGACATTTGCTAGGTCTGGCTGTGAGACCCGTTTCCTGTAGTCTCCTGAGGAGCATAGCAACCGTAGCAATATGTTCTTCATAGGTTTCCGATGCAATTAAGATGTCATCCATGAAATTATGGATATGGGGACTTTGCAAAGGTTCTAGAAGCTTCCTCATCATCCTGGTGAACACTCCTGGTGCGTTATGCAAACCGAACGGCATCACGTTAAATGTGTAATGTCCTTCACTAGTGCTGAAAGCTAACAAAGGTTTAATTTCCTCCTTGACTGGTATTTGATAATAACCTTTACTGAGGTCAATCTTGGAGAAGATCTTTGCTTTGCTGAGCTTGGTGAACAACTCAGAAACAGTTTGGAGAGGTTCGGGCTGGAATTCCGTTACAGCGTTTAGCAACCTGTAATCAATGCACAGCCGAACTTCCTTATTGGGCTTCTGCAACAGCACTACGCTCGAGCTGTAAGGAGATGTAGACTCACTGATAATTCCTGCCTGACGCAGCTTGTCTATTTCTCCGCGAAGTGCATCAGCTTTAGCGTACGGGATGGGGTAAACTCTGGTTTGAACAGGGGTCTCGTTTGTTAATTTCATATCAAATTCAATGAGATTTGTTCGACCAGGTACATCCGTTAAAACTGCACTGTACTGTTTTAGTAGAGCCCTAGTTTCTGTTTGTTGTTCTGGTGAGAGATTGTCGCCGAACTTGACATCTTTAAAGGATTCTGTGGGTTGCAGTGGATACTCCATGCAACCATCATCATCTTCCTCGTCTTCCGTTGCTATGGCGACAGCCAGGAGATGCTCGGAGGATGGCACCGGTCTTTCCAAATATTTCTTTAGCAGATTTATGTGGAAGACCTTCTCCTTTCCTTTGATGGAGATCTTGTAGTTGGTACGTGAGATCTTTTTAAGGACGGTAAACGGTCCTTGCCATCCGATGCGAAGTTTATTGCTTCCGGTTGGAAGTAGCAATAGGACTTTCTCCCCTGGTTGTAGTTCTCTCTCTTTTGCAGCTTTGTTGTATCTTTTAGTAATTTTAGCGCGGGCTTTCTTAAGGTTGGTAGTAGCTAGATCCCATCCTAGCTTTAGCCTTTCCTTAAGCTCAGATACATACTTGCTTGCAGAGACGACTGTCTCGTCAGCCTTCTGGTCTGTCAGGGACCGAAGTAAGGCTTCTAGTGGCCCCTTAATAGGTCTGCCAAATAAAAGTGTAGCTGGCGCAAAACCCGTAGACGCTTGGGGTACCTCTCGGTAGGCGAATAAGGCAGCCGATATATATTGGTCCCAGTCTTCCGGTTTCTCCTGACCCAGCTTACGTAACATCATGGTGAGGGTACCGTTAAAACGTTCCACGAGCCCATTTCCGGCCGGATGGTAGGGACTTGTGTGGATATGTTTGGCCCTCAAGATCTTAAAGATCTCCTCCATTAACAGGCTACGGAATTGGGATCCATTGTCCGTCAAAACTTGTTGAGGGAATCCCAACCGTGTAAAAATTTGCACAAGGGCTTCTGCGACATGCTTGGAATTAGTGCATGGTAGCGGTACGGCTTCGGCCCACATAGTGCAAGTGTCAACTAAGGTCAGGATGAACCTGTTCCTTCTTTTGGTCTTTTCCAGAGGACCAATAATGTCGACAGCAACCCGTTCAAATGGAGTCCCTACTATTGGCATTTGCCCCATAGGTACTGGGGGTGTCAAGTGCTTGGGTGCTACCCGTTGGCACTGGGCGCAGGATTTCACATACCTGACAATGTCAGAGTTCATTCCTGGCCACCAATAGTGGTTTTTTATTCGCTGAATAGTGGCGTTTTGTCCCATGTGTCCGCTAAAGGGAAGAGAGTGCCCCATTTCTAAGATCTGGTTTCTGTACTGCGTCGGTACTAGGAGCTGGTTATTCCCCGTGTTTGGTTGCCCGTTCTACGATAAAATACACCATCCTTAGAAAAGATGTCTCCGTTGTGTCTGGGGTCCTTAGCCATGGGCAGTTTTTTAAAGCAGGGCGCCAGAGTAGGGTCCTTTTGTTGCGCCTCCTTCAGTTCATTCGGCAACAAGTTTGGCGCAGGCTCCCTCTCCTTCTTGGCTTGCCCTCTTGTGGTTACCGCTGCCACAATCGGCTCCTTAGGTCTCCCAATGAACACATATCTACATCCCAGGATAACTGGGTAGATCGGATCATCCATTATGGCCGCTTTAATAACTCCTCTGACAAAGTCAGAGTGTATTTCTACCAGTGCGATAGGAAGCGTCCTGGGTGCATCACTCCTGAAAACTCCACTAAGTTTGACGGTTTCCTCTGTCTCCTGACCGGGTTTGACTAGGTGCCTAGCGACAATACAATCAAAACTTAATCCAGTGTCAAAAAGACAAGTAGTAGAGGTACCGTTCAAAATTACAGTTCCTCGAGTTGAGGGTCGGTCCCCCTCAGGTTGAGAATCACTGACATTGACTCTACCTTTCGAGGCTGTATGCAAACATCCAATGCGGTTTGCACCGGTTTGTTTGCCCTGATCAGACGTTCCTGGTGTAGGGGTCTTCCCTTTTCCTTGACCTTGGTGGCCGCGCTGCCACGTAGGCTTGATCAGAATTGTTGTTGGGGGGGTATCGGGTTTTGTAGAATTTCGATTTTTCCTGGGGAGGTTTCTGGGTATTGTTATCTCGTTGGTTATAATGTTGAGAGGAAGTGGAAGAATAGGATGCCTGTTCTAGATTCTGTTTTCGAGATGGCTCATCGGTGGGTTTACGTTTAGTGCTGGGAAGTTCGGCCATTGCATTGCTATAGCGTTCGGCTTTATTGAGTATGTCTTTAAGCCTGACTGCCCCCTGTTCAGCCAAAAATCTACGTGTTTCATTCGACAAAGTGGATTTTATCTGCTCCACAAGAACAAGTTCGAGGAGTCCCTCATATGAAAGAGGTAGGTCAGATAATTCAATGCACTTTGTCAGATAACCCGTGAGACGTGAAGAGAACTGGGGAAAGTTTCCGTGCTCTCTTTTCGGCTGTTTCTGAACAACTGCAGAAACTTTCGGGCAGTCATCTCAAACTGCTGTAGTAAGGCCTTTTTCAACATGTCGTAATCATGTTGATTCGGTCCCAGCTTTGTGTACACGTCATAAGCATTGCTTTCAGTGACGTTGAAAATTTGAGCGCCCAGCGGGTACTCTCTAACCCATAGAGATTCGCGAGTCTCTCGAATTTTTCTAGGTAGCTGTCAATTTTTTCGTTAGGGCTAGGAAAAGATTCTAAAGAAAACGACATAGCAGTTAATTGGGCAGATTGAGTACTGGAGAGGTCCATTGATTGAGACTGGGGCGAAGACGGCTCTCCGTTAGTCGAAGTAGAGGCGCCCCGACTCTCTAGAGCCTTAAGCGCCAGTTGATGCTGTCTTTCCTTGTCTCTCTCTCTCTCTCTGCGAGTTTCCATCTCTGCTTCAATTTTCTTCTGTTCCAAAAGACGTTCTTCCGCTTCTTTCTTATCTGCCCTCTCCTGGGCTTCTCTCCTCTCTGTTCTTTCTTTCTCTTCCTTCCTCTCAGCTTCGGCTCTCTGTTGCTTCGCCTTCCTCTCAGCTTCGGCTCTCTGTTGCTCCGCGTCATATATTTCCAATTCCTGGTTAATAAACGCGTTTGCAGCTTCTGCATCTAATCCTGCCTCTTTCGCTTCCAGCCTCAAGATGGACCTCATCTTTATCCTCTCTGCCATTGTTAAAGAATAAGATGAAGTATGCCTAGAGAACTAGTAATAAGCAACGCGAAAGGGAGGAACTCTGAACAACTACGAGAAGAAAAAAAAACACAAGTACAAATTTACCTGTGTTACCTCCTACCTGTACTGTGCAAACTTATCGCTGCTATTATCTGGCAATTAAGGCTCTAAACGCAAGCGACTATGCCACTAAATGGTAAGTTACACTGGAAAAGAATCTACTTTTACTAACAGTAGAGAAAAATTTATATTAAAACAATTTAAAAGGAAAAAAAAAATTTCCCCTAAATTTTAAATCTCTGACAACAAACTCCGTCCCTAAAGTCAATTATTGAGATGAGACGTTGTTAACTTAATTTTTAAAAATCAGAACAATCCGTCTTTAGCTAAGCTCAACTCTTTTTGATTTCAAAAACCTTAGTGACTGTAAAACAATCACGCAATCCCAGCAACTTTTATAAAGAAAGAAATATAATTATCTCCGCCAGAGGATAATTAAAATAGCAAATATATTTGTTTATCTGTACTTTCTACTGCTGTGGAGAGAAAACAACCTGTAAATATGCTGTGTGGACAACCCAAATACTTAAAGAACGTTTGTCTAGGGGTGTAATTATTTATTTATTTCCCTAATTCACAAAGACAAATCATTCACACTCTACCTAGTTAGACCCAAACTAAATCAGACTCAAAATATCTTTATCCCGGCTATGCGATTGCCTCAAATGTATCTCAAAATTATCCCGGCGAGCCGGCCAAATATTGTCGTAAATTTATTTTGAGAGAAAAGAGTCGTAGAAATAGTGGTCCGGTTTAGAGTGGAAAATGATGATGGTAAGCTCAGTGATAGAAATGTAGAGATTTAATAGTTACTTCACAGCGTGCTGGAGGAGAGTAAAGACAGACTTATTTACGACAAATCGTGTCTCTCAATCTTCTCTTTCACTCTCCTGGTCAAACAATTATTTGCCAGTTTTCCAGACTCGCATCTGCGCGCTCACCGATTCGGTGTTTTCAAACACACACACGACGTTGATACAAACTATATTAAACGAATAGGGGAAAAGTTGGGCTTTGGGTATGTCCAACACACAGAACTAAATGAGTTTAGGTGATTTTATTCACTTTAAACATCAATTACTAAAAATATCAGATATTACATAAATTATCATAAGTACACAAATGCAAATAACAAGTTTGGGAGGGGTGAAGAAGATTGGTATCGACTAAGCCCTTCCCGCTCATTAGACAAAGACAAACCCAGTCCAGAGATAGATAATATCAGGAACACGGGTACGTTAACCTAACAGTAAAGTTAATTATTCTGAAAGAGGTGTTACCAAGTTAGGTATAAGTGATAGAAAAAAAAACCTGTTCTTCCCAGTTGTTCTTCCCTTTACTAAGCAAATGGAAAGGAGGTGGTTTTAAACAGAGTTAACAAATTATCAACTATCCCACTTAAAGGAACAATGTAGGGTATACAGAAAAGATATATATTACCAGGTAAGCAAGTTAACAAAATGGTCACACAAAAGAATTAATTTCCTGTCATTTCATACACGCGCTAGCAAAGGCCTTCACTCATCTTGCTCTCACTTACCGATTGTGAAAAAATCTTGCACTCCATAGAATAACACAACAGCAGTTACACCTCAACTAAATGTATGAGTGTTTGTTCAAGTTCTAGCCCCAGATTATCGGGTAGGCGGTCAGCACATAAAAGGATCCCGTAATCGCTGGAAAATGAATCTGTAGTTGTGTCTCTTTTCTTAATAACAGTTTCTATGGGAGGGCACGGTCTCTGATACCGGGGTGAGGATGGTGTGGTCTATTTGACTATGCCGCTGATAATAAAATTCTTACGCGTGCTGGTACACTTTATCCGTAAGGTATGGTTTAAGTCCAGTGAGAAAACTAGTCACATCACTGTTCAGGAAATTATGAATTATCTCTCTGTGTCAGTAAACTAACAAAGCTCGGGCCAGTGTTCTTCTTCCCGTTACGACTTAAGTTGTTTGATGGTGCGTTAAATTTGTCTTTGGGTGTGCTTTCTTTGCTATAAGTTAGATAGCGGAATTCCAAACATAGAATCGCCTCAAAGATTAAAAATTTACACAGTCTCAACAAGTTCTGCGTCAGGGGAACTCTACACACTGTTTATGCTTTGCTTTGCTTAGATTGATTTCTTTATTGCTTTCTTAATGCTGGGATCGCACAGGTTACGATCACTCTGTATGAAAGAAAAAAAAGACATGTAATATACCGAAAACAAATAACCTTCTAAAGCGCGATGAATTTCCCGTTAAGCCTATAATACACTCGAGTATTTAATTATGTATTTAATAAACACTGCGCGAGTTCTAGTGGTTAAAAACACACATCTATAAAACTAAGACTTAACTGAATTTATTAATTATAAATTCCTTCGCGACTTTAAAAGTTAATTTAAGCATCTATTATCTTTTGAAATAATATAATAGATAGATCATTATATTTAAAACTGGAACTCTTGAGATGGTTTAATTAAATAGATTTAAATTAACACAGAATCCCTTTAAATAGAATGACTGAGCTAGACCACTGATCACTTTACACAATATATATTACCGCTTTGCACAGAAATAGAAATCACTGCAAATATATATAAAATCCAGGGGAAAATCTATAACAAGATTTCAATAAAGCTAGTGCTTCTGTAAAGATCTGGCCAGCGAGTGATAACGTGTCTAGTTCTTCATGGTCTATTTAGCTAAAATGGAATGTAAGTTGAGTGGGACATGATAAACTTGACAACTTATTTGATCTCACGAACTTTAGGGGATCTGACCGCCAAATCAAGAGAAAAAGCCGCCCCCTGGTCTTCGTATCCGCTCGCTGCTGCCCGTTTCGCTTTCCCCCGTTCGCTCGGTTCCTCGATTGACACCGAGACGCGAAATTAGCGGCAAGCAACTGCGTCTCGTATCAGGGAAAACTACTGTCTTTGATAGCGCTGATAGTCTCCCTTAAGATCCCTCGGTCTGTCTCTTTGATCTCGTCGCTGTATCCTACATGAGTCCCGGTGGAATGCGTTCTGGCAAACGAAAAGTTACAACAAATGTTCAGGGGTTCTAATGTTATGAAAAGCTAAAGGTCCCTTTAAATCATCCATCATATCAGGGAAAATTCACTAGTCAAACTAGACGTACGTCACAGTGAGGCCAAAATCAAGGAAGGTGTATTTGACGGTCCACAGATACGTCATCTCTTCCGAGATCAGCATTTTGATGATATCCTTACAGGTGATAAAAAGGGAGCTTGGAATGCTTTCCAGCAAGTGGCCACAAACTTTCTAGGAAACGACAAGGCTGACAATTACCAGGAGCTTGTAGAAACCCTCTTGCAGCGCTACGAGAGACTAGGGTGCAACATGTCTTTGAAATTACACTTTTTACACTCTCATCTGGATTTCTTTCCTGCTAACTGCGGTGCTGTCAGTGACGAGCATGGGGAACGATTTCATCAGGACATTACTACCCTCGAAAAAAGGTACCAAGGGAAATGGAATGCAGCAATGCTAGCAGACTATTGTTGGACCCTTGTGAAAGATGCTCCAGAAACTGATTACAAGCGACAGGCAAAAAGGCGTCGCTGTGAATCATTTCCACTATGAGCATTATTATCATCTATAATGTATATTCAAATGTGTAAAACATGTTTTATAGATATTTAAAAAACTAGATCTAATCTGGTGTTTTAATGGCCATTTTCATATTCAGCAGCCCAAACAACATAAAGGTAACTTGGTTTAATCTCAGATACACACAAAAAAGTCAAAATTTGTTGTCCAGTGTAATTAGTCGGGCACACTGGCCATATCAGCGCTAAGTAAACTCGCTTGGCCATTTACGTGCGAAAACAGTCGCACCCTTGTGGTACAATAGGATTTATATCGGTCAACCGTGCATCTCCGTCTAATCTATCCGCAGGGATAGACAGGTAAATACAGAGACATGATGACTATCGCTGAGAGGAGTGTAAGAATGAAAAACCCAATATCTGCTACACATAGCAGAGAAAGAGAGAAAGTGCGACAATTAAAAGCTCGCAATAAAAATCAGTACAAAAATGTAACTGATACTGCCGTAGTGAAACAGAGATCGAGAGGGGTCGCCCCATTCTGTCACATTCACAAGCAAAACCACTTCTCATATATTTTCTGGAGTGACTTAAGGAAAAGCCAAACTACAGATCCACAGTACACACGGACGCATCTTACACTGCACGCGGTTAAACATCTTAGTACCAAAGAGGTCACGTCTCACTTCAAACAGTGATTGCCTTGAAGGTCTCAGAAGTTTAAAGTTCTTTGTCAGTCTATAGGATATTGAGGGCGCTTAGAAAAATACTTTAGGGGTTTTAGGATTAGATCTGAGAAACAGTAAATGTCGCAAGAAGATATTTTTAACTGTTAAACTTAGCGGAAAGAAAAATAAAACCATTTAATCCTATCTGTGTTGAGGGCTTTATTGGCGAGAAGTTTTATGAATACCGACGCGTCTCAAAAAGAAAGCTAAAACTCTTTCCACCAGCCGGCTCCGAAGTGCCTCTGCTTTATACGCCCCCGACATCTGAAGCAGTCGATTTCATTAGCTTTTTCATACGTCAGCGTCTTTTTGACAAAGCTGAGAAGACAAAGTACTGGAGAAAAATGACTGGCACAACATGTTTAAAGATGAGATGTATAAAGGAGTTAATTGTGGATTTATAGTAGGCCGAAACAATTTAGCCATAAAAACCAATGCTAATCACGGATGTCTGTAAAATATTCGTAGCAACTGTAGCATTTGGATGTACGCACAAAGGTCTACTGATAAATGTAAAAGTGTAAAAAAGCATGCAGAGCTATTAGTAAGTAAAAGTGGATTAAATAATATATAAATATATAAATTAAAAAATAATATGGTATGAAATCAGTTTTACAAGTAAACGGTACACATGAGACAAGGGACGTTTCGGGTTTTACCCTTCGTCAGCCACAGTTACGAACAGGTGACAAGGACTAAATAATATATACATAACAATGCACGAAATTGTCTGTGTTATTGTATGTAAATTTTCTTTTAATGCATGTTTGTTTGTAAAGATATATTTATGTTTCGCCATCTTCATAGTTTTTTTTAAATGTAAAACATTTCCCTCGTTTTGGTGAGGCGCGTCCCGTTCAACTAGTCGGTTATATTAGGGCGCATGTCCAAATATAAAAAACCCTTAGGCCTGAGGGATAATATATATCTTCATAGTTCAACTTTTCTTGACCTATAGAACACAGGGGCTGGGATAGTTGCTCGTCACATATTTATGTTTTGGATTGTCGTCTACCTACTTTTGATATTGAATGTATGTATGTATATGTATTTATGTGTGTGTGTATATATATATATATATATATATATATATATATATATATATATATATATATATATATATATATATATATATATATATATATATATATATATATATATATATATATATATATAACTGTATGTATGACTGTATGTGTGTATGTATGTATGAGCCCTCATTAACGCTGTATGAGTTTGTAGTGTGTTGGGCACATGTCCAGGATTATATTGCTGAATATTTTAAAGGTCATAACATCAAGTTTTGATTGTCATGTGACGAATTGAATTAAACGGATTATGAACGTTTGGCGATTGTTTCCTGGGCGGGGTTTAGCACACTAAATGATTATCCTATATTCCATGTTGTATTTTATTATATAATGTCAGTACATATCAATATATTTTCTGGAGAATAAAGATTCTGCTATAAATGTATATATGCATATATGTGTATATGTATGTACGCACGTTCGCATGTATGTGCGTATGCATGCATGTGCCCATGTATATATTACGTTCGTTAACTAGTATATATGTATGAGTGTTCACTAGTATGTGTGTGAATATGTATTACTTTCGTTAACTAGTATATATGTATGTATGAGTGTTCACTAGTGTGTGTGTGTGTGAATATGAATGTATTACGTTCGTTAACTAGTATATATGTATGTATAAGTGTTCACTAATGTGTGTGGGAATATGAATGTATTACATTCGTTAACTAGTATATATGTATGTATAAGTTTTCACTAGTGTGTGTGGGAATATGAATGTATTACGTTCGTTAACTAGTATATATGTATATATGTATGTATGAGTGTTCACTAGTGTGTGTGTGTGTGAATATGTATGTATTACGTTCGTTAACTAGTATATATGTATATATGAGTATTCGCTAGTGTGTGTGGGAATATGAATGTATTACGTTCGTTAACTAGTATATATGTATATATGTATGTATAAGTGTTCACTAGTGTGTGTGGGAATATGAATGTATTACGTTCGTTAACTAGTATATATGTATATATGTATGTATGAGTGTTCACTAGTGTGTGTGTGTGAATATGTATGTATTACGTTCGTTAACTAGTATATATGTATATATGTATGTATGAGTGTTCACTAGTGTGTGTTGGAATATGAATGTATTACGTTCGTTAACTAGTATATATGTATATATGTATGTATGAGTGTTCACTAGTGTGTGTGTGTGTGTGTGAATATGTATGTATTACGTTCGTTAACTAGTATATATGTATATATGTATGTATGAGTGTTCACTAGTGTGTGTGTGTGAATATGAATGTATTACGTTCGTTAACTAGTATATATGTATGTATGAGTGTTCACTAGTGTGTGTGTGAATATGAATGTATTACGTTCGTTAACTAGTATATATGTATATATGTATGTATAAGTGTTCACTAGTGTGTGTGGGAATATGAATGTATTACGTTCGTTAACTAGTATATATGTATATATGTATGTATGAGTGTTCACTAGTGTGTGTGTGAATATGTATGTATTACGTTCGTTAACTAGTATATATGTATATATGTATGTATGAGTGTTCACTAGTGTGTGTGTGTGAATATGAATGTATTACGTTCGTTAACTAGTATATATGTATATATGTATGTATGAGTGTTCACTAGTGTGTGTGTGAATATGAATGTATTACGTTCGTTAACTAGTATATATGTATATATGTATGTATAAGTGTTCACTAGTGTGTGTGTGAATATGAATGTATTACGTTCGTTAACTAGTATATATGTATGTATAAGTGTTCACTAGTGTGTGTGTGAATATGAATGTATTACGTTCGTTAACTAGTATATATGTATGTATGAGTGTTCACTAGTGTGTGTGAATATGAATGTATTACGTTCGTTAACTAGTATATATGTATATATGTATGTATGAGTGTTCACTAGTGTGTGTGTGAATATGTATGCATATTTTCATGCTATCATCATGATCATCATTTTCCGTTGTGCACCTTACGAAGCATGGGACCACCGCTACAGCTGCCCCCCCCCCTTCCCTGGTTAGGAAGCCTGTGCCCCCCAGCAGTGATGGTTTTTGTGGCAATTTATTTTACATGATAAAGTTGCCAGCGCCATGGGAGATCTCATACTAGTCGCCTTGTACGACATGCTTGAGTGTGCAGTTGTCATATTCTTTCTTTGTCTCTTCAGTTACCCCCGGGAACTACAGGGGGCTAATACTAACATGCATGTATGGTAATCATTACCTCATCATCAACATCAACATCATTATCATCATCATCATCATCAGCAACATTATTATTATCAACATCAATATCATTATCATCAACATCATCATCATCAACATCATCATCATCAACATCAACATCATTATCGTCATCGTCATCATCAACATCATTATCATCATCATCATTACAAATGCCCGTGAATATCGCGGGGCGTATAAAGCAAAGTAAAATCACAATAATATTATCCTTTACTGGATGTAACTTATTACTGTTAACATCGTGATGTCACTGATTTCGGCTTGTGTATACGAAGTGTTTGTCCTTCAGAATAAAGGTTGTTATTTCTTAGGCCTTTAGGTCACACTGGTGTTCACAGTATGAAATTATTTCTTTGTCCGTTTGTGTACTCAGCTCTATTTGTTAAATAAACGAAATGTCGGCCTGAAACCCAGCCATCCTTTATGGCCCATGAAGATCGTGCGTGGCGCGGAACAATGATCCTGGTCTCCGTCATATTGGTGGAGGTCCATAAATATACTGATAGAGTCTGCATGGGTGGGCCTAAATTGTGTGGGATTACTTTGCTTAAATATATTAAGACTTCCAGGGAGAGACAAAGACACGAAGAAAGACAGAGAGACAAAGACACGAAGAAAGACAGAGAGACAAAGACACGAAGAAAGACAGAGAGACAAAGACACGAAGAAAGACAGAGAGACAAAGACACGAAGAAAGACAGAGAGACAAAGACACGAAGAAAGACAGAGAGACAAAGACACGAAGAAAGACAGAGAGACAAAGACACGAAGAAAGACAGAGAGACAAAGACACGAAGAAAGACAGAGACACAAAGACACGAAGAAAGACAGAGAGACAAAGACACGAAGAAAGACAGAGAGACAAAGACACGAAGAAAGACAGAAAGACAAAGACACGAAGAAAGACAGAGAGACAAAGACACGAAGAAAGACAGAGACACAAAGACACGAAGAAAGACAGAGACACAAAGACACGAAGAAAGACAGAGAGACAAAGACACGAAGAAAGACAGAGAGACAAAGACACGAAGAAAGACAGAGACACAAAGACACGAAGAAAGACAGAGAGACAAAGACACGAAGAAAGAGAGACAAAGACACGAAGAAAGACAGAGAGACAAAGACACGAAGAAAGACAGAGAGACAAGTAGAGACAGAGAGACAAGTAGAGACAGAGTATGGACTGAAAGGAAGAGACAGAAGGATAGATTCAGAAAAAAAGTAGAGACAGAGAAGGGGGGAGGGGGAACAGGAAGTGACATAGAAAGACGGAGAGATATAGGCAATAAGATAGGTATCACTTTTGAATAAGGTGACCATCTGTCCTCGTTTCCTCGTATTTGTCCTCTTTTCCTCGTATTTGTCCCCTTTTCTTCTTATTTGTCCTCTTTTCCTCGTATTTGTCCTCTTTTCTTCTTATTTGTCCTCTTTTCCTCGTATTTGTCCTCCTTTTCACCTTCAGATTGGGCGTCCGTGCGGCTGTTTTCAAAAGTGCTATGTGTCCAGGCGTTTTCCTTTCGGGGATTGAACACGACGTGCAGAGGTCTATCTTAAGCAAATACATTCTTTAAGGATTATTTTTCAAGTAAATATTTAACGAAATGCATATGCATATAGTTCAGTTGTTAGAGTGTAAAATTGTATTAAATCTATGATAGACATTCTTAAGCAGAACATGTGTCAAAAGTATGTGCCTTAGAAGATTCCGAATGTTCTTGTTGAAATACGAAGGTGCGGACTTGGTAGTTTGTGTGACACGTTTCATGAAGTTTTCATCAGTTGTTAGAAGACTTAGATATATCGATGAAACCATTATAAGATTTCACATATATTTTCATGGATGACCTTACATGGAGTATAAACATGTGTAGATGTGCGAGCTTATGGGCGATATTTCATTGAGAATGATGTTGCATCTGACGATGCAAGCGATATGATCAACTTAACAATGTAACAATATTTGTTGGAAAAAAAATCAGTTATAAAGGATTCATGCAGTTGCTGGCACACGAGAAGTGAATCCAAATTTTAAAACTATCAGTAAATTTTGAGTTTCATTCTGAACTTCTAATGATCTCACAGTATTTGTTTGCGGTGCCTGGTCAAAACATCCAGTATCATAATTCCCGCCGTAAGATACTTCGGTCTGTCGATCTGTCACACTTTGCACACCGTCGTTTGCGCACTTTTTTCAATTTTCGAGAGAGTACATTAACTTTCGACCACAGCTAAGGGGGTGCAACTGTGGTTGAAAGTTAGACAATAACTGTATTGTTTCCCCTTATATGTGCTCTCCCGAAAAAAGAAAAAGTGTGCAAATGAAGGTGTGCATGAACATTTTGATTATGGAAATGTGATAGGGTGGGCGAGATGATGATGATGATGCTGTGATATGTGATCACTCTCTTTTCACACTCGCAACCGACCCGATTCAACAATAAAACTCTGATTCTTGAGGCAGGGCCTGTATTTATTTCTACAACCCATCAGTGACATTAAGAGCACACTGAAGCAAACATTAAACAAATAAACCAACATACTAAACACCAAACAAACACCCAGCTAGTGCTCAGTTACTAATCCTGAAACGCAAACAAAGCACAGGCTAGTTAAAATCATAGTTAAATAACGATACTCTCACAGAGCAAACAGTCCTTCCACGCCACCTGACACCCTCAACTATCACACACGCACACACTCATGCGTGTCGTCCAATGCGACTAGTAAGGTGTTGTGCATGAGGCTGGAAATCTCACCGTGTAACATCGGTTGCTACCGAAACCACTACTGCAAGAGCACACACTCAGCTATCACACACACACACTCATGCATGTCGTCCAATGAGACTAGTATGGTGTTGTGCATGAGGCTGGCAATCTCACCATGTAACACAGATTGCTACTGAAGCCACTACTGCACGAGCATATGAATACTTCAAGCGGAGGCAAACCACACTGGTGGCACCATGCTCCCTCAGGAGCTGAAAAGAGAAATATATATCTCCAAGTGAGCCCACGTGCTCTCACAAACCATTCTTCACATAACAATAATTAAATAATAATCAACTGGACATAAAATAATATTCTTCAACTACATGTACAACAAATACTCTCAATAATGAGAATAAGCTACTACCTCTCAACCGATCCACATAAATATTCGTTCTGCACTCTGAAGCATGTCGTATGTGACGACTGGTGCGTCTGGCAACAAGCGTGTCGTATATGACCACTGATGAGCCTGGGAATCTCATCACATGAAACACATCGTTACCGAAACAACCACTGCAATAACATAAAAATGCTTCTTGTCGGCTTGTGATGGACACCAGCCGCATTGGTGTTTCCATGCTCCGCTAGGAGCAAACAGAGAAACACCTGTCTCAACGTGCCTTACGCACCAAGGAGTGCCTCGCGCTCTCCAGAAATCTAAATACATATCCTCACCTCACTCAAAGTAACCCACTGAAGATATACAGTAGAAATATCAATAATCGTGAAATACACTCAATTACTTTTACATTAAAGAATAAAATATAATTATTCTTAACTTTAACAAAACTGGAACTAAATACATCAACTAAAGGAAATTTAACACGAAAACTCTCTCTTCTATTACTGGGGAAAATTACATTTAACCTACTTTCACCCACGTGTCAATAGCGTATCATAGCGTGTTACATTCAGACTCCTTGGCGCCTTCTTTATTCACATGCATGATGACGCGCCGCCTTTCATGAACACGTGGCAGCCATCTTGCTAATAGTTATACTATCTAAATTCAAGTAATAAATCGCTTCTCTGCCTGGTTTCATGTATGAGATAGTTTCATACTATATTTGCCTTTCTTGCCCGGTCTGATGAATGAAATAATTGCTACTAAAACTCTCACATCTGTGATTTGGACTTACACTATTAAAATCAATCCACGCATATTACTTTCACTCATTTATATTTCAAGACTAAATTATAAGGTCCTGGAAACACATCAATCTATTTATCTATTTCATTAAACATTGGAACAGACACGCTCAATATCATTTCAGAATTATTGAACACTAATGCTATTCTAAATTAACTCACGTGCTCAAGGCATTTACAGCTTGACTCTGGTGTCTAACTTCGTTTCTCTCTCGTCTGGGCGGCTCTTGAAAGAATATAATCTTTCGAAGGCTTACATTCTCTTTATATAAGCCCTATGGCGAATCACTCAACTTAGTCCGCGCGCGCAGTAATTGCTCCACGCAAAGAACACTCGCCTTTATTGCTCTATTAGGCACTAAAACACACAAGTATGGCCCATAACTATCAAATATAACACACAACTCTACACCACAACAATTTTTAGGCTTTATTGTGGCCTAAACTAATATATCTTCTATCACTTTTCACATCCCAGCGTGCTGCGCGCACATCGAAAATATATGGGCGATAAATATGCCTTAAACATGAAGGGGGAAGCCGGGGTGTCTTTACGGCCCCATCACAGAAAGAAGCCAACAACACGATTGATAAACATATTTAATACATTTATATAATTTTCACTACAAATATCTAATGACGGTCGCCTGCAATTTAATGACCACAGTAGTAATAGTACCATCTCGAATACATTTAACAGAAACAACACACTATAATTAATAACCTGTCAATGTTGACGGGTTATTGCTAGTAAAAACATAAACGTGGACAGGATTTTATCATTGAAGGAAAGTCACAGGACAAAAGACACAAACATGTTCAATGTGGATTCTATCAACGGACATTTCCTTCTGCAATATAATTTAAAAGTAGGTCGGTGTCGTAATTTTTATCTGAGAGGGTGCTGATGAATATTGGTCCCTTTAGAGTGTAAAGTGATATTGAAGGCTCTGTGAGAATAAGGATTTACGAGAGTGAGGTAGTAGATTCACAGGCGCTGGGAAGAGCGAGGACAGTCTCTTATTACGACAATATCTGTTTCTCACAGACTATTCCTATCTCTCTTCTGAACAAACAGTTGTTTGTCAGTTCCAGTCGCTCAGACGCACTCACCGATTTGGTGATTCTGTCGCTCAACGTACATGAATACAGCCTACACAAATGGAAATGTTTGGAGTTTTAGGCCAACCGACAACCAACACAAATAAAGATTAATACCTTTATTATCATAAAGGAGTCACACATAATTGTACATTTACAGTAAAAAAATCAAAGGTTACAGAATACAAATATAACAAGGGAAGAGGGGGTTTTTGAGGAGAAATATCCCATCCACCGTTTCCCGTTTATATTTACTAACAGACAAGACCCGGTCCCAAAGACAAGAAAAGGGGGGGGGGGGGAAGGTGATCAGAGATAGTCAATTTAACCCACTGGTAAATTTATTACTCTGAGGCAAGGGGTTACAGTAAAGGGGGGGGGGGGTGTAGAGGAAAAGCTAGGGTTCTCAATTGTCTCCCTTTAAATCAACAAATTTTACGGGAGGGGGAATGAACACAGTTACCCAATCCCGCTAGGAGAGATCCCGTACAAGGAATATAATGCACCTTAATACTAGGTCGAACTAATTAAAAGGGTAAAGAAAAGATAAATCTCCTTTCATTCAAAAAAAAAACACACTAGGGCTGGCCATCCCCACAAACACACACGCAGACTTACCGAAAGGTGAATTCTGGCACTTCATAGGAAATACATCACAAAACAGCACTAAACCTTGGCTTAGGTAAAAGTATTTTCTTCCGTGTACAGCCCCAGATTAGCGGGTTGTTGAAGTTAACACAGTGTCCCGAAATCGCTGGACGTTGAAGTTTAACGGTACTGTTTGTTTATTAGATAAAGTTCCTAAAGAAAGGCACAGGCACTTGGCTAGGCGTGAGGTATGGTGTGGTTCCTAAAATTGGCACAGCTGGAGGAGATAACTTTTCTTTTTCCGTAATGTCACAAGTTAAGAAAAACACTGAGGTAAGTTCTTCTTCGGGGGGGGGGGGGGGGGGTAAAATCCACTGAATATACGTGACAGACAGTGTTCAGGTAGATCGATGTTTTTTCTTCACAAATAGGGCAGTGAATAAAATATGTTCTGCTTCCAGTTTTTCTTTAAGGACTCTATATGAACTAGTATTTTCGAAGTGTTTTCTTGTGTGGCTTTATTCTCAGTTAAATTCAGAGGAGCGGGGCCCATTACAGGTCGCCACAAGTTTAGCTTTAAAAAAAGTTCATATGTAACTGGAGTTATCGAATTGAGTTGGCAGAACTCTGTATATAATTAATAATTGCTGGGATGCAGGTTGAATGATCGTTCTGAATGAAAGATAATCAAAACAAGAAATGCATTACAAATTATATTATAATCTGACACGCGATAAATTACAGTTAGCCTATTTACTTATTAGCGTCGTCAATTAACAAATCGGGAAAACTTCCCGTGAGTTAAAAATAATTAAAGCACATCTATCTATCTGCAAAATTAATTTACGCGTCAATTGTATTAGGAAATACTTTTAGCTGTAACATTAGTTTGCACTAGAACTTTGAAAATGGGTTTATTTAATAAGGTTAAATTTACACCACAATCCATTGAAATCAATTGAAATAACTCGACCACTGATCACTCGAAGCTAATGTATAAATTACCGTCTGCGCAGAAAGAATACACTCCAATAGTCACGAAGGTAGGTGGAATCAAGCAGTAATCCGACTATGCTAGTGAAACTAGGATTCTGTCAGAGCGAACGATAAAATGCAGTTTTTCGGAGTTCTCTATTTATACTTCTCGAATGTAACTTGAATAGGGCGTGTTAGGTTTTCGCACCTTTCTTGAAGTTGAGCAGAATCCGAGGTACCTCGCCGTTGTGTTAACCGCTGCGATTCCTTCGTTTTCCCCGGTCTACCGATTTTCTTCCGTCTCAGGCTTGCTCGCATGAGGGTGCGAAAAGTTTCTCGAGAAGCTAACTCCGTGAGCTGAAAGTTCCCTGATTCTTTAGATCGTGTACCGCTGCGATTGAATTCTGAGATCTGTCTGTCTTTGATGGTGCCACTGTTCTGAGAGCTTTGGCAACTCCCACCAGGCAGGGTGACAGCCAGGTAAGAAAATGATCTGCTGTTAATTGCTCTAGAAACAGGAGTGAGTCTGTGACCCGTCCTCTTTTGGGCCGGCGTTAAGGAAAAGATTGCTATAAATCGTTCTCAGAGATGGTTGTGGGCGTGATTTTAATCTCCCATCAAAGGCCATGCGATCTCAAAGTTCACAGAAGATAGCAGGCTACATATTAATGATCCAGCGTGTAAAATTCTCGTGGAAATGCTGCATGCGGGTTACAGTTACAACAGATGATCAGGGGTTCTAAAGTTATGAGAGGCCAATATTCTGTTATTATCCATCGAGCCAGGGAAATTCATTTGTCATACTTAGACGTACGTCACAGTCGGAAGGTCAATTACATAATTTTTAAAAAGAAAATAACGAATTATTAAAGAAGATAGTGTCCGACAAAATAAAATAAATACAATAAAATAATGATAATAATAATTTTATCAATACTGATGTATATGTGGTTAAATTAATTTTTGATGTTAAAATGATTTTAAAACATACATTTTAAAGTGCTATTTGTTTCAATGTTTTTTCTAACTTTTATAAAACCTAATCATGATAAATCATGCATTGAAATTAATAAGTCCTTTTATTTGTCTTATTATTTTTTTGTCATGCATTGTCCTCTTATTTTCGCCAAAACGTCAGAAAATGTCTTCTTTTTGTAAAAACGGTTTTGGTCACCCAACTTTTGGAATAAATTTTGTGAAAGCAATTTGTGCATCATCCTCAAGTGCAGAAGCTACTGGCTTAGTCGATTGTGTCCCTGTGCAACTTCTGATACCCTTGGGTCTATCACGTGTGTTGTAGGTGCTATCCAGTATAATTTTGTTACATTGTTCAGCATCTTCCCCTTTTGTCATCATCTGCCTTCAGTAAAAGGTATAGGATCCCGTTACACGCCCATTGAGGAATATTGGGAATATGGTGTTAGGCCCATATTTTCTTGACCATCGATACACTAGGGGTGATGTGGTCAGCATCACGCCGGCCTGCTTAATCTTCCCAGAGTTGCTATTGTACCCAATTCATGAGGCTAGGTCGACCCCACAGCCGTTTGCGGTCTAAAAATGTCCCACCTGAACTGGGGATTGAACCATGGACCACCGAGATAGGAAGCCAGCGCACTAACCACTGCGCTACCGCGACTCTCATCTACCTTCAGTGCCATTAATTTTTGCCTAATGTCATATTATGGCCCAGCGTGTCACACCTGAGCCCGTTTGTTCACGGGGAACAAAGAATAGTAATACTGTAACCTGCCAGGCAATGCGTAGAAGGCTACTGAGGAAGGTTGGGCATGGGGCTGGCTACTCCATCCTGTTGACACTTCATGCCAGAAAAACGTCGCCATCTACATGAACAAGTCAACTGATGCTAATTTAAATAATTCAGATCAGTCATTCAAGACGGGAGAAGGTGTTCTTCAAAGAAGGCATAAGACGCAACTCAGAAAAAGCCGAAGAGTCTGGGTTGATGACTCGCCCCCTTTGTTTTTGTTTCCTTCAAGAACACGTGGACATGAGTTTTGGAGACGGGAAGTGGGTAAAGAAGTTGCTATTGTTACTACTGAGCATAATCGACATCACTGCACACCCAGAATGCATTCTCATAGACGTCCATCATTGCTGGCTTACGTCTGATTCCAAATTCCAATAATCTTAGCCTTGTTGATTCATCGACTGCACTGTCGTTCTCTAATAGGTGATCATTAATTGTCCTCAGTATCTCTCGCTTATCCATATCCAATGTCCCCACTATGGGTGCTCTTGAAGCTAGTCTGTCAGCTTTTTAATTGCCGCCTACCCCTGCAAAACCAGGACAGTAGATCTACACCAATTATTGAAATTCGAAGCTTCTTTGGAGGCTTTCCATTCATGCTGTAGATATCCATGTTTTTACCATCCGAAACATGGACTGATAGTAAAGACTGAGGGTTAAGAAGACATGGAAAGACCTCTTGAACGGATGGCACAGGACAAGAATACTCGGATTGTATTTGTTGAAGGTATGTGGTCCATGCGGAGCTGACGTACATCTGAACTGTTGAGCCGCAACAGTGAAATGTCTCTGTCAGATGTTTTTACTCTGACACTTCAATCTGCGCTGCTTTGTCTCTTGCAGGATATTACCATAGACGCTTTCCTTGCATTGCAAATGTCAGCGAGATTCTTCAATTGTTTTTGTCCAACACATTACAAATGTCAGTGAGATTCTTCTTGTGTTTTTGTCCAACACATGACAAATATCAGTGAGATTCTTCCAGTTTTTTTGTCCAATACATTACAAATGTCAGTGGGATTCTTCCTGTGTTTTTGTCAAATACATTACAAATGTCAGCGAGATTCTTCAAGTGTTCTTGTCCAACACATTACAAATGTCAGCGAGATTCTTCTTGTGTTTTTGTCAGTGTGAAAGAAAGAAAGCAAGCATATCGTTGGAAGAGTACCAGTGAGGGAATATATTTAGACAGAATCAGTTGTTTTTGGCAAATTGGGAGAATTGGTTTCGATCAGCTAGCAGTACAGGTATATAACCTCAGAATGGAAGCGAGCAGGAATACACGACGTACCAGAAGATGGATTTAAAGAAACACAACATGACAGTACACTAGGCTGCAATACACGCATGTAATTGGAAACTGATAACAGGCTTTATGTTTAACGCTTCAGGAAACAAGCAGTAAAGAGACGAATCAGAAATCATCGATATCCTATCTGGTCAGTGGTCAGTGTCTGGTGTCCAGGACAATCTCTAACGAACAAATAGTTCTGTCCAAGTTAATCAACTGAAGATTGGTTCAGTCGTGTACTCTCATTACAGATGTCACATTGATCCTGTTTCTTCCATTCTGGTTCACTTTACACTCTTACGTGTTTTTCTGTAGCTGCAATAACGTTTTCTACCATGCATGTCGTAAAAGCAACTAAGGATGGGTTGGACATGGGACTGGCTACTCATCGAGCGAAATTGTTAAGTCTCAAAAACTTGAACAAATAAAATGAACAAAATACCAGGTATAAGACGCTGGTGATGAATAGGACAAACATTGAGGAGACCTGTTGACGTCATTACAAGGCAGTTCTTGTTCTTCAATCCCCAGAGTAAGAGAAATAGAGGTATACTGGAAAAAAAACGTGGAGAAGAAAACTGGAGACAGAAATGAAAATCATGAAGAAGACACAGAAAGAACCTTATCTGATGGTTCGCTACGAAATGACTCGGTGTGCGTTTGCTGGAAGGCTTGACTGTGACGGTATTGTCTTCCCTGCTCTGCAGTAGTGGTCCGGCTATGGCCAAACTTAGAGTATAAAAATGTCAGTCTTCAATGGTATCAACCTTCGCTGAAGATAACTCTTGACAGAGATATAAATAGAAGAATGCTTCTACTTAAGGGAGCCTCACAGAATTTTAAAGGAAAGCAAGCATAACAAGTGAGATCATCTAAGCTGTATTGAGCTTATTATTTCCTCACCCCTTCTGTGAGGAAATATTGACTCGTATTTTCTGAACCCCCAGCTGACGGTGATTCAGCAACTATTAATTGACTAACTCGTTATGGTTATGTATTTTTTTTAAACCTGAGTCAATGAATAACGTTTTTTATAAAAATAGAGCGATGATTTTTGTCATTATTGGATGATGTAACATTTTGATGGATAAGAGGGAAAAATTCGACATGTCCATTGGCTGTGCTTGTATGCTACATAGCTGTCGATGGGGGTCAGTTGGCGTCTGCTTCAGTCGCTGTTGGTTCCCACATATGCTTTGGACTGGTCCTGCTCTTCAATAGCCAAACCAAATATGTTGGCAGTAGCACGTCCCTTGGAACAAGGCCGAAATAACTACTTAGGATGTCCTGGTAAGCGTCTTCAAAACCCGTCTGATGCAGGCGTCTAGCGTCGACAGCTGGCAACTTGAACCCCAAACTAAGAGGATACAAATGCCTCTTTTTAATTATCGAGTCTGCTGATATGAAAATCAGGCGATCTCCTCCTCCATCCACCACTTCACTTTCCTCAGAATTTGTACCCTCGCCGAGTATTAAATTTTAGTCCCAGTGAGCATGAATTTCTTTTGAATATATATATATATATATATATATATATATATATATATATATATATATATATATATATATATATATATATATATATATATATATATATATATATATATATATATATATATATATATATATATATATATATAATATAAATAAATAATGTGTAAGGACCATTGAGTCCGAAGATATAAGTCGGTATTATATTAACTGCAATAATTTATTAGTAGCGTAAGTCGTGAAATGCGAAACGCAGTTATAATATGAAAGGCTGATAGAGCCCGGCAACGGATGCCAAAGTGAATTAATAATATGTCAGAGTTCTTGAGATGTATATTAAGCAGTGTCCCTAATAGAACTATTAGCAGAATGATTAATTCTGTATAAATATAATAAGTATACCAAGCATTTGGTTACAAGATATTCCCTTTCTAATTTTAGAAGATCCTCTAGTAGACTGTCCAGGCCTATACTGGAATCCTGGATTCTATTCGTTACCCTGACTGTCTGAGATTTCTCCTTGACGAGATGGAAATGCAGTGAAGTAGTTTTACACTGCTGTGGGTTTAAAGCGAAATTTCGCTCCGACACAAATATTTCTCCGTTGAGGAAAAGCTCAAATAAGAAGTTGTTTATTTTAGCATTTCCATGACGAACCAACCATAAATAAGGGTCTGATTTTGGTAAGGGTTCCCCCACCCTCATGTAGAAAATAACTGCATGACACATAAGATATTCCTCTTACATGCCATTTTCAAACTCATCTGACCATCCTTCATGACCCTATAAGGTCTTGGCACCTCCGTGTTGCCTGTCATGTCTACCAAAGTCACCACGTCACAGACGTATCACTGATAATCTCCTCAAGATGTTACTTTCTAATTGTTGACTGTTACAACGAACTCAATCTGCCTGAAGTGTTATACGTATCATTCCTCGTGCCACAATCTTTAACAAGATTGTTATCTTCCGAGATCCTAGTTTCTTCAAGCCTCCTAGCTGTTCATGTCTACAAGATTGTAGCGTGCAGTTTCGCGCTATGTATAATATTCTGCTTTAATGAAAATGTCTATATTAATTTTGATTCATGACCTACGGGATATCACCCAGGATTTTACTGGGAGGAGTATTTAACAGTGGTTGTCTGTCCACCGGTTTCAACTTACCGGTTTAAAACGAGAACCGAGGTTTAGTTGCATGTCCATATTTGGGCTTATGGCTAACTTTTCTAAGAATGTTTGCAACTAGAGCTTAGGTCTTAACTCATGACCATATAAGGCTTCAATGGTCAATCTTTACCTGGAATGTGTTGAAACACTGCGTTTGAGTTTTCGCTCAAGGAAGCGTAGCGTCCAGGCGCATGCGCGGTTTAGTAGGGGTTAAACGAGATTTCCGATCTGGAGGTCGAACGAAAAATGTCACTTGTGTACGCCCAGGAAACATTGCAGTTTGATGCATCCCGCTGTTTCAGCGGTAAAATATTATAGTCAAGGTCTGACCCACCTTGCCTGCCAGTCACAGAGGCTAGTTAAACTTATAGGCCTGCTACCTTAAGGCCTGTTGCATGCAAGCAACACATCTGATGAACTCATGTCAGGAAAGAGTTGGTTAACTCGTGTATCAACACCCGCGAGCAATGCGGGGTATTTTTGCTGAGGCTTGTTTGGAAGGGAACTTAGGTTGTGGTCAACAATCGTGCTTAGGCCCAGCTTACTGACTTGTGATATATGATGCTATCCGTGTACTATCGTCATGTCTACATATTCCTGAGTCTTGTTAAATGATCATGTCCCTAACGTTCCTGAGTCTTGTTAAATGATCATGTCCTGATGTCGTCGTACTACATTAAAGCTTGTGAAAAGTCAGTTGCTGTTACAACCTTCACTGACTTCTACTTGTGATTGAGTGTGAGTACTGAGCCAGGCTTTAGAACTGTACATGCATTCGCGTATATTACATCTACACTCATACTCTATGTCAACACTGCACTTTGCCAGCGCCTCAAGACTTAACGAACAGGCTGACCTACATTCACGTTCCTGCACTGCTTGGGTTGACCTGACCTCTACACTCACATACACAGTGCTGTGTCCTTTATATTTGTAAACAAGTAAACGGTCAGCTGCTTTATGATAAGGTATCAATGTGACTGTACCAGAATTTACACTATATCAATGTGGTGGAACCAGCTAGATGGGGCTATTGGCTCTATTGTCAAGTCACTGCTGCTGTTTAGAAGGTCAAGTTACTGCTGCTGTTTAGAAGGTCAAGTCACTGCTGCTGTTTAGAAGGTCAAGTCACTGCTGCTGTTTAGAAGGTCAAGTACCGTTCCCATTGTCACGATTGCAGTTCAGAAGTTCGATTGTCGTTACCATTGTCGCTGCTGTTGTTGTCAAGTTCAAGTTCTTGGAACATTGTTGTTGTTAGAAGCAAGTACAGAAAGCTCTTTTCAGCGTTGGATCTTCGCGATCTTAGAATGCTGAACACTGTACCTCTTCATTGTTCATAGACGATAGGAGTGCATCATAAGTTAAGTGGCATGTATTTTTGTTGTGATTTGTGCCATTATAGTGTGTAATTGAGCCTTCCCTTTACACAACTTTTGTTTACATATTTCTTGTTGTGTTACATGTTGTTTATATGTCATTTCTATGTTTATTTTCAGCGGGTTTCAGGTTGGGTGGTGTCTGATATAGGAGATTCCACGTAACAGAGGACTTATATCGGCGTTCTGTAGGGACTGTGCAAATTTCCCTTACCGGAATTTGCTAGCGACAGTTGTTGCTATTTACGTTAGTTGTGACGAGCTGTAATTCGTTGTTATTGGTAATATTTTTCTGTTTTTCAGTTTTGTTTTGAGTTGTTTGTATTTGTAGGTCTCATCTTTCTTTCGTTTAGTTTTTACAACTTTATGTTTATACACGGTGATGTCATTGATTTGTGATAGTTTTTGCAGTTATCATCACATACTTTGTGATATTTCTTTTAGTTTTCCATTATAATTTATTTGATTTCTGCAAACGTTATCGTATTGTCCTTATTGTTTGTTGTTTCTTTACATTAGTCATTGTTGTTGTACACTGTTTCTATATATAGTTGATCATATTTAGTACACTTAGGATAAAAATGATTGATGGTGGTATTATTATAAAGATGTTTATACAAGTTCTTGGCTAAAAGACTTGTCATCCTCAAAGATTGAGACAAGGTGAAATATATATGCAAGTTCTTTATAAAAAAGACTTGTGCCCACAGTGATTGGAATATAAAGGTATTATTTTCCACATGTACTTAAGTGATTATACTGTTGCATTATAAGCAAGGTAACCATACAAAGTCTTTGCCAAAGACTTGTCCCAACTGAGTTTGGTATATAAATTGTATTGTTATTTCAGGTGGTAATAACACAATATTAGACATAATGTCTACACTGGAATACTTTACTTGGCAAGGAAAATCCCTTGGTATGACTGATGAGGAAGTTGAGAAATTCGCACGTGTCGAATATGCCACAGCTCAAAAGTTTGAGGTGTCTCGAGTACAATATTTCATTGAACTAGGGAAATCGCTTGGCATGTATAGGGAGAAACTAGGAGAGTTTCTGAAAATACAAATAGAGTCTGAGGAGAGAAAACAGAAACTAGAAGCTGATGAGAGAAAATTCCAAATGGAAATGAAAAAATAGAAGTTAGAAGCTGAAGATAGAAAAATTCAGCAGCAAAGAGAGTCTGAAGTGAGAAAGATTGAAGATGAGAGAAAAATCCAAATGGGGAAGGAACATGAAGAAAAACTTTTAACTATGGAAGTGAATCGAAATAAGCTGGAAGATGAGCTTCTCTCAATACGAACAATGGTTAGAAGGTGAGATGAGCTTGGCTCAATACGAACAATATAGTAAAGAACGATCTCTTGATAAGGAGCTAAACCAAGTCAAAATGGACTATGAGAAATTAAAGATTGAAGCTAAGAGACATGAGGATGACTTACGTAAAGCAAACTTAGAACTTGCTAGTGTGCAAGAAAGGTGTTGCAAAGTAAAAGTTCAAGCCAGACAAGACAAGAAGTCTTATGAAAAAATAATTCTGGAGTTAAGAAGTGAAGTGAATCTTTTGCAAAATACTGCTACAAAGAAGAATAAGGAATCTCTGGAAGAGATTAATGAGTTTAAGAATAGCAAGGATAGTGAGATTCAGTCTTTACAACTGGAGTTAACACAGTTGAGAGCGAATAAAGAAAAGGATGAGAAAGTTGATGAACTTATGACTACTCATCATAGTGCTATGGAAGCACTCAAACTCAAACTGGTTCAGGAGAAGGCTAAGGTGATAAACAATTTAATTTAATCCACTACTCTTGACAACACTGTGACACTCACATACATATAACACTCTACAAAGATATCTTAAAAGAGTCACTGATAAACTTTCAAATAACAATATGTATTCATTACTGGCATGAATGAATATGTGTCCAGATTCAACTACAAGGGAACCAGGAATCACAATCAATTTAAATTACAAGTTATGTACAGAATGTATTTAATATGAATATTGTAGTGACATATATTATTACAAATGTTCTATGTGTGTCAGTTGTGTAGTAGTAAAATGAGGTAATACTGGTTTTGTTTTGTTCAAGCTCTGTTGGTATTTGTCATCATGACTTCAATAGTTTGTCTTTAGGGACTAGTATTGGAGATGTTCACAGTTCCTGATTTTAAGACAAGTAAATTCCCCTCTTAATGTTAATTTTAAAAAGTCAGTTCAAGATGAGGGGACATAATGTTGAGCTCAGCTGGCCAATTCGCTTATCTGGCGTGATGGCGGAAGGAAAGGACTCCTCTGCTCGAATTCTCCTCTGGGCTCAGGAGACACCTCACTGATAGCTAAAAAGACCAAGGAGTATGCTGTCCGACTCTGGATTCAGCAAATCTCTGACCAGATGCTGCTCAGTACCATCAAGACCACTGTCCCTGAAATCAAGAAGGATGTACCTTCTACTTCATAACTAATTTATATTCTCTTTTACACTGATCACAATACAGCACAAACATTGCGTTCAGAGCGTTAGGCCAACAGTCAGCTTCATTTGAAATACTTTATCCAGTATTACCCTTCTTAATGGTTACTACGCCTCTGCACTTCCAGCATTATTTCTTTCTAGTCAATCATCCAGGTGTCAGTGTACTGTTTGGCCATTCCATGCCGTTTTACTTCTCTCCGACACCCTCTGTTCAGGCTGGAGCATTTTAGGCTTTACCTCACGTTTGCCACTGAACTACATATATATATACAGGCATAAATCAACAATTCACATTCAATTTTCATTAAAAGATATTAAATGGTTCAAGCTTACCACAATTCATACGAATAACACAGATACGTTGATTAGCAATGAATTCTTTGGCACATTAAACTGAGCACAAATTTCACCTGCTTATCTTCCAGGCTTTTATTTAGCAAAAATATGAGCTGGCTTCAACGCACTGTTGCTTTATCAAGCTTATTTGAACTAGTGGTTTCGAACTAACGCTCCCAAGTGTGTATATCAGCGAGACTGGCCAATGAGCCACGTTTCGACAAGTGGTTGAAAAAATGTTATCTTTTCCCGTCTCCCCTAACAACCAAGATAGTATTTATAGCCCGACCAATCGTGGTTAGGCTTTCATTTGTTGCGCTCCAATCAATTTGGAGTTTACATGGTAGGCTATTTCTGTAACGTAAATTTTGTTCAAACACGTTAAAAAAAAATCTTATGAGCAGAAATGATTTTATGCTGTCAGGCACCCCCAATATTTTATTTTGGGTATAATTTATTAATTCCTGGACTATTTGCGTAACGTTTTACATATTATTTGTCAGCAAGCCCTAAGGAACCCAAAAATACTAATTTAAAGGAGCTACGTGGCTGCGTTCAAAATATGCAATTTCTTCTACCTCCTGTTTCGAAGATGTGCTGTCTGGGTACTGTTATGTGTTCAAACGTAAACCCATCTAATGTTGTCTTTTCTAATAAGAGTCTGTTATGATTTATAAACCTAACTCTGGGAAAGGGTAGTGTATTTTATCACTGTCCGTCTGAAAAAGTTAGTGCTTGTAGACTTACACGCGTGATGCCAGCATTTGTATATCGCGCGTCGCGTGTTGCATGCGTTCCTGATTTTCAGCCCGCCCCTCTCGCTATCCTTTTGTCCATCTGTTCGTTCGTTTTGGTAACGTAATATAATTAATGTTAGGATTAATTTAGGTCATTACGCAGTACGTCTCAATGTTTTTCTTAGAAATGCAGCACACGTTTCATTGAAGAAGGCGGGTAATAATACAGTAAGCTTTTATATCAACGTGAAAGCGTTACAATTTGCAGACGAAGCAGAAAACAAGGGGGATTTCGAGTACATTCTTTGTGACAGCACTGTTATTTTACCATTGCTCTTCTCTTTATTAATTTTATTTGTTAGGCTTCATATTTACCTAATAATTTATATATGTGGATTAGAGTATTTCATGACACCTCCCCTCTTAAAACAGACATTATATGTCAGTCCTTTATTCTATATACACATAGAGAAATTTATTATTATTTCTGGGGTTTACGGTGATTCTCATCACACGGATGGCGGCTTAAAAAATCCGCTCCCAGATTGGTTTTTCCAGATATATATTCAATGCTAAAATTATATGGAGCCAGAAGCAAAGACCATCGGAGTAACCGAGAGTTCTCATGCTTAGCCTGTGCTAAAAACGATAAAGGTTTGTGGTCAGTTTGCAACTTAAATGCCTTCCCATATAGATAAATATTGAATTTCTTTATTGCCCATATTACTGCAAGACATTCTTTTTCGCTAGTTGAGTAGTTGATTTCAGCTTATTCAACTTTCTGCTAGCATATGCCACTGGGCTTAATTCCCCATCCAATGCATCTGATTTCTGTAGTAGAGTTGCACCTAACCCAATATTACTTGCATCCGTCCTTACTATGAATTCTTGACTTAAGTCAGGTAATTTCAAAATTGGTTTACTTGTGAGCTTTTCCTTCAATTCTTGGTAAGTCATTTCACATTGTGGTGTCCATGTAATGCGATCTGGAAGTCCTTTACGTGTCAATTCCGTTAAAGGTGCACATATGGAATTAAAGTTTTTGATATACTTCTGGTAGAAACCACATAATGAGACAAAGGATCTCACGTCCTTCTTGGTTTGTGGTTTCGGGGCTTTCTGTAGTTTCTCTAAATTCTTTGGGTCAGGGGTCATGTTTCCCTGATAAACTGTGTGTCCCAAAAATTCCAATTCTTTACATCCAACGCAACATTTGGGTGGTCGGGCTGTTAAATTTGCCTCCCTAAGTCGATCAAACAGCATGTTCAGAGAGTCAATGTGTTCCTCAAATGTTTCTGTTGCTATAAGGATATCATCCATAAAATTTGTTATACAGGGATTATTCAGAGGATCCAATAATTTTCTCATCATTCTAGAGAAGACACTAGGCGCATTCTTCAATCCAAATGGCAATCTATTAAACTCATAGTGTCCTTCTGAGGTACTAAAAGCTAGGTATGGTCTAACCTCAGGCTTTACTGGAATCTGATAGTATCCTTTACTCAGATCCACTTTTGAGAAATATTTAGCTTTAGTTAGTCTGGCAAACAGCTGATTTGTATCCGGCAATGGATCCACCTGTCCTTCTGTAATAGCATTCAGTCTCCTGTAATCTATACAGAGTCTATGTTCTCCAGAGGGCTTCCTTAAGAGTATAACACCGGAACTATACGAAGACTCACTGTGCGAAATAATTCCTTCCTTCAACAGATAGTCTATCTCTTCCTTCAAAGCTTTTTCCTTAGCAAACGGAATCGAATATGGTTTCATACAGACAGGTGTGGAGGCTATGAGTTTCATATCATATTCCAATAGGTTTGTATGCCCTGGTCGGTCTGTTAACACCTCTGCATGATCTTTAGAACCTGTTGCACTCTCTCTTTCTGAGTTTTCGTTAAATGTGTACTGATTTTCACCTGTGCTGCTGTCTCACAGGGTAGTAATGGATATTCAAATGATGAAAGTGGTTCCTTTTTCATCTCCATGGCGATGGACAAGGTCAACAAGTGTGTCTCTTCCTGATGTTCTCTTTCCAAATATTTCTTCAGGAGATTCACATGATAGATTTTTTCTTTCCCCTTCTTATCTATCTTATAATTTGTTCTAGACACCTTCTCTAGAACTGTATATGGACCCTGCCATCCAATTTGTAACTTATTCTGACTCCCGGGCAAAAGAAGCAGTACCTTCTCTCCCACAGCCAAATTTCTGTCTTTCGCCTTCCTGTTATAATAGGCAGCATGTTTCTTCCTGGCTTGTTTCAAATTTTCATTGGCAAGTTTTCCAGCCAGTTTTTAAACGAGTGGTCAGCTCATTCACATATTGGTATGAAGATGTAATGTTTTCCTCTGCCTTTTCATCAGTCCACGTTCTTAACAAAGCTACATATGGACCTTTAATTGTGTGGACCTATTTGTCCATGCACCGGTATGGTCTCTTCCACTCGAAGCTTTATAGTGATGATTTTTCCTCCCAGAATTATCATTCACAAAACGACCGCTACCAATTCTTTTGGGGCTTCTCCCCACTTAAAATTCTTGATGAGAGATTTCCTCCCTACATCCTCTTCCTCCAGTTTGTTTAAGTCCGATTGAGGGATTTTCGGCTTATCCTGGGGTAAGACATCTTTTTGCACTCTCCGCATAGTGGCCATTGTAAAACAGTTAAGTGAAGCTTGTCCGTGAAAGGGGCTTCCCATTCCATTTGGTCCACTTTATCAAATCTATATTTCTTTTTATTATCAGGCCTAATTTTGCCCCGTGGCGTGTCCAGGTCCTGATCAATGTTCCCACTTGTGGGTATTCCCTCATGTGCTATGCTACACCTTTCTACAAAATTCTCAATGTCCCATCTTGCTTTGGGCCAATAATAATTGTGAGCCACCTTTTGAATGATGGTACCTATCTTCTCATGGTCCCCATCTGGTTTCACATGTAGGCTCCTTATTAATTCTGTCCTGTATCTTTTTGGAAGAACCAGCTGTCCGTGACCATTGGATCTAGCTCCGGCCTTCCTATACATCAACTTGTTTTTCATGTAAAAATCTCCCTTGCCTGGAGTTGTATGACAAGTTGACAATTTTCTGAAACAAGGCTTGAGTGTTTTATCCCCAGCCTGTGCCTTCCTCATCTCTTCTGGAGTGGTATCTAACATAATATCCTCCTCCTGTCTTGAGGTCGACCTGACCTGAAGGGTTGCCATATACACAGGTTTCCTTCTGCAACGGTCAGTGTCATGATTGTCCATCTGACAATTCTTACACCACCTTTTTCCTTGGTTGAAAGATTTTCTTTCATCATATTTCCTTTCATCGAATTGTGGGAATTTATTTTTATTGTCATACCGTGGCCTATCAAATTGGTGCTTACCTTTATTTTGATCCTTAGGATCAAATTTATTAAAGTTCTGTGGTGCCCTAAAGTTATCCACTTGTTTCTTTTTATTACCTGTTACCTCTGCTTGAGCTGTTTGATACCTTTCAGCAACATTTAGCAACTCACCCAGCCTCTCTGCACCTTGTTCCATGAGAAACTTTCTCAGGTCTGGAGCCATGGACTCTCTTAGTTGCTCTATAAGGACCATTTCCTTAAGATCTTGGGTTTTCCCCAGAGAAGTCCATTTCTCCAAGTATGTCTCTATTCGTGCAGAGAACTGGTGATAGGTTTCACCTGACAGTAGTTTAGCATTCCTAAATTTTTTCCTGTAAAACTCTGCATTCTTTTCATACCTTAACAAAAGAGCCTGCTTTAGCATGTCATAATTTTCCTGATCACCTCTGCTCATTTTTGCAAAAACTTCATAAGCTGCCCCAGGAAGTCCCTGAGATAACTTTAAGCTCCACCTTTCTCTCTCTAACCCATACGTGGTAGCTAATAGTTCATACCTATTTAGGTAGCTCTCAATATCATCGTCTTTCTCAACAAAATGATCTAAATGAAAATTCATAGCTGAGGTTGAGGCTCCTTGAGTAACCGTAGCATCCGAGGCAAAGGGACTGGCACCATTTTCAGGAGCATGGCCTTGAAACTCAAACTCCCTTAGTCGTAATTCATGTTCCCTTTGTAATCTTTTATCTTCTGCTTCCCTTTCTGCAGCTAATTTCCTCTCTTCCCTTTCTGCAGCCTGTCTTCTTTCCTCGGCTTCCCTTTCTGCAGCTAATTTCTTCTCTTCTGCTTCCAATTTCTTAGCCTCTTTGTCAGCCTCAATCTGCAACCTCTTAGTCTCAGCCTCAGCTTGCAACCTCTTAGTCTCAGCCTCTACCTTTCTTTCGGCCTCTTTTTCTAATCTTCTTTCTTCGCGTTCAATAAATTTGTCACATTCCGTAGTGACATAGGCAACCATAACTTGCCCATCTAATCCTAACTCTTTTGCAGTCTGAACCGCAGCAGATCGAAATTTGGCCAGGTCCGCCATTGTCTATCAGGTAAATTTTTATAATGTCTACCCAACAATTCAATTTCTAACTAAATATCTAATCGACAACACAGGCACCGTGAGCTCAACCTTATTTAATTCCACCCAAGGATACCTTTTAATTCTTATATTCCCTGAAGTGAATTACCCCCAATATTTTTAATAGTTAAAGATTCAAAATCCCAAGAGCGAGACCCCAATATATGTGGTGAAGTGGGATGTTATAAATACTTATAGGGAACTTAGTGTACTGACTGAGATCAGCTGTGAAGGTATCTATATCTATTGAGAGTAGTGTATTATAGATAACCTTACTTGCTACCACATATCTATATATCTCAGTCAGAATTATTCTGGAATAGTGTGATGCTACGTTATGTGTCTAGGGTATGAGTATGGTGAAGTGTAAGTCACAACAACAGACAGATAAACAATTTAATTTAATCCACTACTCTTGACAACACTGTGACACTCACATACATATAACACTCTACAAAGATATCTTAAAAGAGTCACTGATAAACTTTCAAATAACAATATGTATTCATTACTGGCATGAATGAATATGTGTCCTGATTCAACTACAAGGGAACCAGGAATCACAATCAATTTAAATTACAAGTTATGTACAGAATGTATTTAATATGAATATTGTAGTGACATATATTATTACAAATGTTCTATGTGTGTCAGTTGTGTAGTAGTAAAAATGAGGTAATACTGGTTTTGTTTTGTTCAAGCTCTGTTGGTATTTGTCATCATGACTTCAATAGTTTGTCTTTAGGGACTAGTATTGGAGATGTTCACAGTTCCTGATTTTAAGACAAGTAAATTCCCCTCTTAATGTTAATTTTTAAAAAGTCAGTTCAAGATGAGGGGACATAATGTTGAGCTCAGCTGGCCAAGTAGCTTATCTGGCGTGATGGCGGCAGGAAAGGACTCCTCTGCTCGAATTCTCCTCTGGGCTCAGGAGACACCTCACTGATAGCTAAAAAGACCAAGGAGTATGCTGTCCGACTCTGGATTCAGCAAATCTCTGACCAGATGCTGCTCAGTACCATCAAGACCACTGTCCCTGAAATCAAGAAGGATGTACCTTCTACTTCATAACTAATTTATATTTTCTTTTTACACTGATCACAATACATCACAAACATTGCGTTCAGAGCGTTAGGCCAACAGTCAGCTTCATCTGAAATACTTTATTCCAGTATTACCCTTCCTAATGGTTACTACGCCTCTGCACTTCCAGCATTATTTCTTTCTAGTCAATCATCCAGGTGTCAGTGTACTGTTTGGCCATTCCATGCCGTTTTACTTCTCTCCGACACCCTCTGTTCAGGCTGGAGCATTTTAGGCTTTACCTCACGTTTGCCACTGAACTACACATATATATACAGGCATAAATCAACAATTCACATTCAATTTTCATTAAAAGATATTAAATGGTTCAAGCTTACCACAATTCATACGAATAACACAGATACGTTGATTAGCAATGAATTCTGGCACAAACTGGCACAAATTTCCATCTGCTTATCTTCCAGGCTTTTATTGAGCAAAATTTTAGCTGGCTTCAACGCACTGATGCTTTATCAAGATCATTTAAACAAGTGGTCTCGAACTAACGCTCCCAAGTGTGTATATCAGCGAGACTGGCCAATGAGCCACGTTTCGACAAGTGTTTGAAAAAAAATGTTATCTTTTCCCGTCTCCCCTAACAACCAAGATAGTATTTATAGCCCGACCAATCGTGGTTAGGCTTTCATTTGTTGCGCTCCAATCAATTTGGAGTTTACATGGTAGGCTATTTCTGTAACGTAAATTTTGTTCACACACGTTAAAAAAAAATCTTATGAGCAGAAATGATTTTATGCTGTCAGGCACCCCCAATATTTTATTTTGGGTATAATTTATTAATTCCTGGACTATTTGCGTAACGTTTTACATATTATTTGTCAGCAAGCCCTAAGGAACCCCAAAAATACTAATTTAAAGGAGCTACGTGGCTGCGTTCAAAATATGCAATTTCTTCTACCTCCTGTTTCGAAGATGTGCTGTCTGGGTACTGTTATGTGTTCAAACGTAAACCCATCTAATGTTGTCTTTTCTAATAAGAGTTTGTTATGATTTATAAACCTAACTCTGGGAAAGGGTAGTGTATTTTATCACTGTCCGTCTGAAAAAGTTAGTGCTTGTAGACTTACACGCGTGATGCCAGCATTTGTATATCGCGCGTCGCGTGTTGCATGCGTTCCTGATTTTCAGCCCTCCCCTCTCGCTATCCTTTTGTCCAACTGTTCGTTCGTTTTGGTAACGCAGTATAATTAATGTTAGGATTAATTTAGGTCATTACGCAGTACGTCTCAATGTTTTTCTTAGAAATGCAGCACACGTTTCATTGAAGAAGGCGGGTAATAATACAGTAAGCTTTTATATCAACGTGAAAGCGTTACAATTTGCAGACGAAGCAGAAAACAAGGGGATTTCGAGTACATTCTTTGTGACAGCACTGTTATTTTACCATTGCTCTTCTCTTTATTAATTTTATTTGTTAGGCTTCATATTTACCTAATAATTTATATATGTGGATTAGAATATTTCATGACAAAATGACAAAGTTGAGAAAGGATCTCAGAGATAGAATTGCTAAAGAAAAAACTTTTACTTCTGAGTTACACGACTTGAGATTAGATTATAACAGGGAAATTAAAACCAACGAGAAAATGCATAAAGCCCTTGCTAGGCAAAAAGCTATCTCAGAAGTAGAAATTGCAAAACTTCAAAAAAGAGTTGATGGTCTATTAGATATTGTTTTGTACAATAAGATGTTAACTACTACCAAGGTGAATGAAGTTAGACATAAAGCTGATGGTCAATATGTTAATGCAAAGAGTCAGCGACATGCACTCAATGCTAGTAGTAACATTAAACAATATGTGAATAAATCTTTTCGTGGCAGATATAGTTTCCCACGTGATAACGATGCTGCCTCTAATGGGAGTTGGCGGCAGGCCGACAAAAGTAAATCAAGTTTGGATCACGGTGAGGACTTTGATAAATGCAAGGGCAAGATTCCTCAGGAAAACCGTGTATCGACTTCTCAGAGTTCAGATAGACTTATAACATCCGACAAAACTATTAGTGCCCATCATACCCAGTCAAGTCAGTATGATGTACCTGTTAAGCCCATTGCCACAGGCAAAATTAACAACAAGTTTGCTAGGAAAGATAATCGTGGTTATGAACAGCACCAAGGGGGGTCATCACGTGATAATTTTCTTTTTTCAAATAATTGGAGACAATTTAAAGGTCCTCAGAATTTTGGTTCTGATATCTATAGGAACTTTGGAAAAGGTAACTCCAATAGAGGTTGTCAACCTGGTGGTAATTTTTCTGGAAGACAACAAAAACCATCACAAAGATATTTTGACCAAAGAGAAAATAACAATCGCAACTATGCTAACATGAGGTCAAATAAGAGCAATGGTCTTAAGAGAGATAATAATTGTGATAGATCTCAACATGACACTACTAGACTATTGTGTCCTAGTTTTCCTGATTTACTTTGAAACGTATAACAATACTTTTCTACATCTACATATCTGCACATCTATTCTCACTTTTAGTGAATTCATAGTATTATGCTGTGTGATTGCCTTTCTCTGTTCTCATCTTTGTTATAGCAGGGAAGGTTTAAGGCTCACAGTATAATGGCCGTAATATCACTCGGCCACAGTACAGTTAAAAATTTATATTTCATTATTGTATATTACAAAAATCTTATGGTTGTCAAATAGAATTGTATTCTTTGTATTCTCTTAGCGAGTCATTGATGTTCGCAGAGAAGCAGTACATTATGCCAACCAAGAAGTTTTGAGATGTGCTTACTTACACTTCGGATGTTACAGTAGATGTGCCCTCTCAGTCTAGGATCTGGAATTCATTGTTCATTCGTAGTAATATTATGTATAAGAATATGAAAAAATATTGTTGTATATTAACATGAAGTAATATTTATGTTGCTATTTGTTTGTATATCTAAAGCGGTATATTTAGATTATAACACCGCTATTCTTGATGATGTTGTGATGTATAGACTTGAAGATAAGTTACTTGATATCAGATAAGATTATATATATATGTAACTTTTGCTATATTATAATTATGCCAGCATTATGATGTACGTTGGTGGCTCCTCCCTGGAAAAGTATACTTAGAGAAATATTTTCTCTAGTGAAATTTACTTTCACCAGATGCTCCATGCATCGACTTAGCCTCACATTAGGCATTATTTTTATTTGTGATACTAGTCATCCGCGCATCATTCGTGCGTTATGAGCCTGTTGTAGCTTGTTCTCGGATGTTCAGTTTTAAAAAAAAAATGTTTCATTTTTTTTTCCCCGGGAGGTGCGGTAAACTGTAGCGTGCAGTTTCGCGCTATGTATAATATTCTGCTTTAATAAAAATGTCTATATTAATTTTGATTCATGACCTAAGGGATATCACCCAGGATTTTACTGGGAGGAGTATTTAACAGTGGTTGTCTGTCCACCGGTTTCAACTTACCGGTTTAAAACGAGAACCGAGGTTTAGTTGCATGTCCATATTTGGGCTTATGGCTAACTTTTCTAAGAATGTTTGCAACTAGAGCTTAGGTCTTAACTCATGACCATATAAGGCTTCAATGGTCAATCTTTACCTGGAATGTGTTGAAACACTGCGTTTGAGTTTTCGCTCAAGGAAGCGTAGCGTCCAGGCGCATGCGCGGTTTAGTAGGGGTTAAACGAGATTTCCGATCTGGAGGTCGAACGAAAAATGTCAGAGGGTCAAGACGTGTTTTCGACGTCTTTGTGTTTCGGCTTCATGCCTGAGGAAATGGAAAACCTCTGTGGATGGACTTAGAAGTATTTGAAGATATTCCCCGATGATAGTGATATATTTCTTACGTCTTTAAGACGTGTATGTATGTGTGTTATTAGTGCATTCTGATGGTCTATCAAGGTAAATGGACATTTTGTTATTCTCTTTGCCTATCAGTGTCGCACCACATATATTTGTCAGCTCATTGACTTTTCCCAGGGTGGGAAAGCATCTAACAGTTTACATGAGCTAAGCTCTTAAGTTAGGCTGACTTTATTAGCTGAGGGCTTGTGTACGCCCAGGAAACATTGCAGTTTGATGCATCCCGCTGTTTCAGCGGTAAAATATTATAGTCAAGGTCTGACCCACCTTGCCTGCCAGTCACAGAGGCTAGTTAAACTTATAGGCCTGCTACCTTAAGGCCTGTTGCATGCAAGCAACACATCTGATGAACTCATGTCAGGAAAGAGTTGGTTAACTCGTGTATCAACACCCGCGAGCAATGCGGGGTATTTTTGCTGAGGCTTGTTTGGAAGGGAACTTAGGTTGTGGTCAACAATCGTGCTTAGGCCCAGCTTACTGACTTGTGATATATGATGCTATCCATGTACTATCGTCATGTCTACATATTCCTGAGTCTTGTTAAATGATCATGTCCCTAACGTTCCTGAGTCTTGTTAAATGATCATGTCCTGATGTCGTCGTACTACATTAAAGCTTGTGAAAAGTCAGTTGCTGTTACAACCTTCACTGACTTCTACTTGTGATTGAGTGTGAGTACTGAGCAGGCTTTAGAACTGTACATGCATTCGCGTATATTACATCTACACTCATACTCTATGTCAACACTGCACTTTGCCAGCGCCTCAAGACTTAACGAACAGGCTGACCTACATTCACGTTCCTGCACTGCTTGGGTTGACCTGACCTCTACACTCACATACACAGTGCTGTGTCCTTTATATTTGTAAACAAGTAAACGGTCAGCTGCTTTATGATAAGGTATCAATGTGACTGTACCAGAATTTACACCTTATCAAAGATGAACAACTTATCTCAAATTTCCGTCTGAGATCCAGCTTGGACAACTGACACAACATGATTTCGTGGCTATTTTTGCCGGCCATGTTCGCGAATCAAACATTCGTTGCGTAGCTTCCCTAACAAACGCCTGGGTATAACAATGAGAATGTCGTTAAACATAGACTCTTAATCCGTCTAATTAGCTATTAAACAACCACGTTGAGCGGTCATGTATTGTAGGGTTTCTCAACCATGTTTTGCTTCTGGACCCCTCATTTACCTCAGTGACCCCCCTCATTGTCGCTGTTAGCTGGAAAAAGGTACTTTATCATCTTTCTGTGGCCCTGTCACGGGTTGCCTCCCCCTAGCTCTGCCGTAGTGGTCCAACACTGGCCAAAACTCAAGAGTAACTAATGTGGGTCTTCAAAGGTGTCTACCTTCGCACAAGATTACTCTTGGAAGAGTTGTAGGTAGAAGGATAATCATGCTTCTACCTCAAGGGCGTGTTTACAAGATATTCAGAAAAGCGAGAACAATGCTGCATGAGGCTGAGCAAATGTTAACTCTAGTATCTGCCGTCAACTTTTCTGAATGATAGAGTTTTCTTATAATCGTTAGCTCGTTCAAGCCTGCAGCTGAGTTAATTCAGCGAAATTCCTCTTATTATTATTGTATAGCTCTGTTTAAGTGTATTTAAGAAATTGTCTGAATCATACGGATGTAGTACATTCAAAAAGATTAAATCGACTTTAGATTTGTATATATATACAAATAACAAATTTTGTAATCAATTAAAGTTAACAGTTTAAAAAATGAATACTTCTTTAACAAACAATAATCATCATCGAGTGATGTTATGGAGTATTGGGTAAGAGTTCACTTGGCAGCTTTTATGTTTCTACAGCTGCCAATGAGGTTCTGCTCCAGCTGATGTTTGGGTCTTTGCAGAAAGATGACTGGATCACACTCGTCATTGATCAAGTTTGAAAGCTGTAGCACGTTCCAAGAAGTGTCAGGGAGTAACTACCAAGCTGGTCCCGCGTCTCTAAGACTCGTCTGATGATGGTGTCTAGCGTCGACTTCAGGCCACTTATACCCTCACTTGTTCCAGAGAAAGTGCCCTCATTTGGTACCACCGACTAGTGTCACAAAAGAAGAGAACCAATACCCTCTTGAGTATTGCATTTCCCGACACATAGTTATGTGTCCCCCTCTTCATATTTCCCCATCCCATCCATCTCAGAACTTTACCCTCCATGAGAATTAATCTTAATCCCATTTAGCGTAAAAACATTCATTACATTTAGGTTGAATATATTTATATTTACCTTTACATTGGTTGAACAGGTTGAAAACTTTCATTACTATTAGAGTGAATATATTTACATCTACACTGGCTGAGAATGTTAATAGTATAATAAGTATGTACATCATTCTCTCATCATTACCTCCCTGCTCCATATGGAACTTGGGACTACCTGTGCTTTTAGTCCTCTATAAGAAACTCGCATAACGCAGTCACCAGCCCTTGCAGTGGGGGTTCATGAAATCACCATTCTATATCCTGAGGTTGCCAGCCTCGTATGACTTGGACATCAGCTAGCATTTTTCACATATTCATATTTACATGTCAATATATACATATTATTTCACTTGTTAATAATGCAAAACATAGAATTATAGATATACAACTCACCCCATATTGATTTTGGGTTCACCAACACACTGCTGGCTCAGAGAAATAGCGAAGGCAACTTGTTAAAGATGCCTCTTACACGTGTTCTGGGGTGTTGTTACTTTACAATAAGTTCCCACTTTGACTCAGTGTTTCAGATTCCTCAGATTCCGGTTTTCCTTGTTAATAATAGTAGAGTTTTCTTGGGCTCTTAAGTCCTCAAGATGCTCAAACAAGTCCGATCCGATAAATGAATTCTGATTCTATTCTTAACTTTGGCAGGTCTGGTTGTCTCTTGACAAGTTGAATTTCACAGTGCTTTCAACCGACTAAAGTGTCATGTTATATTGCAACTTTCGTCCCACGCACGTTGTTGTTTTCTATTAGACCAGGCTCCAATAAGAAATGCTGTTATGTTTACATCTCGAATGCTCGGCAATAGTTGTAATCATTCGTGGTTTGATGACGTCTATTCAAAACATTTCCTCATAGGAAAATTCTGCATGTTATTGTAGAGGTCACGTCTCCCAAATATGGACGTAAAACCTCCAAATATTCTCGTCAGTGATTACAAATAACTTCTTACTTTTATTTCAAATAATATCTTCGTAATAATTCTGCCGGAAGCTTATTAAAACATTTCCGCTCAGGTGTGTCCGACTGATAGTATCGCCACGTCCTTGTGCAAACAAAAATTCACCGTATTACCATCTGGGCTAAGACGTCACACTAGTCTTATCTGCGATAATCAACCTTTACTGGCCGTTTTCCGTGTGAAACAGGCGCCCAACTTCTGGTATACGCGAAAGTCTACCAACGGATTGTCGGTTAAGGTTGCTTCATCTGTCTACTCTCTCAGCAGAGAAAATCAGGCAAACAGACAAGACGAATTATTACGCAGAAGAAGTGCAAACAATGACTCTAAAATAACAATACTGCTGGAGAGGAAAAGAGAGCGAACCCAATTATGTGACAGGCCCCTTAGAAATTTGGCATGGCTGATGTACTGTATGGTGCATGACGAAATAGTACAAAATAACCTCGAACGATGAAAGCGAAAAAGCACGATTAAGGAGCGGTTGAGAAGGAAGAGAAAGAAGGGCACAGGAGAGGGTTGAAGGAGGTAACAGTAAAATATAACGTTCGAATATATGACTCGTCACACTGACTGATATGACGCCTAATGTAATTTATATTCCATGCGTTCCACTTCTTTCCCAAACTTAATTTCCCGTCGACTTGTATTTTAAAACATACATTGCAGACGTTTTTTCTTTCCCGGTGTTCAAAAGTGTCTCAGAGTTGCACGTTCTAATGTCATGTCACATGTTATCATGATTTCAGTCGATGACTCGTCCAATCGTTCATTCTGGAAGTTATTGCGTCTTTTCTTTGTAAAGCACCAAAAGTAGTGATGATCAGGATTACGCTTTTGCTAGATTCATTCATAACCTCCTTTTTCACTTCCTGCAGCTCATGGAGCCACAACAGCAAAGGGCCTACTTGCAGGAAGCCTGCGTCAAAGCCCCCGTGCTCTTGCAGCGGTCGTGTTTATAGCAATCTGTTTCCCTTGATTATGTTGTCAGATTCCCCCCCCCCCCCCCCCCCCCCCCCCCCCCCCAGCCATGCACTAGCTCATATTGTTCGCCTTTTACGGTATGCATGATGGAATTATAGGAGCCGTGTTAGCGCAATGGTTAGTGCAGTGACTTCCTAGCTCGGTGGTCCATGGTTCAATCCCCAGTGTAGGTGGAATTTTTTAGACCGCAAACGGCTCCGGGGCCAACCCAGCCTCATGAATTGGGCACCAGAGTAACTTTGGGCAGGTTAAGGCGGCCGGCATGGTGCTGACCACATCACTAGTGTGCAGATGGTCACGAAAATATGGTTCTAACACCATATTCCCAATATGCCTCAGTGGGTGTGGAACGGGATCCTTGACCATTGTGGTGAAAAATGCAATGATACAACGTTAAAATACCTCCAATTATAAAGATAACGCGTAAGATAACATGTAGGGATAAAATTATACGTAAGATACGAGGATACATTCTCGCCTACGCCAGCGCTTTCTACCGCCATTGAAACTAACTAGTTAGACATGCAGACGAAACGGTTTACCCTTTTAGACGGGAGGGGAAACGGAGATAAAAAGGAAAAAATATGACTGAACACGTGTTTGAATCTAAAAGGCAAAAAGACGCAATTTGTAGTTTAAAGAAAAAAATCACGCAACTAGTTGACACAATGTAAAGAATTGGTAGAAAAACTAACCTTGAGAAAAGTAGGATTTTCTTTAATAATAAAGTTATGAAAATAAAACCTAGCTAGTTTGATAGCCCATCTTGAGCAGAGAAATAATATACTTTTAATTATACAGACGGACAGATAACACGGAAGATATTGACGAAAGACTGTATTGTTCACATTAGACTAGCGAACAGTTTTTTGTGCATATTTCATTAACGTTACATTTTGGTGTCCTTGAGCCCTAAAAATGCAAAAATCAAACTGCAATGAACTAGAGGGGAAAGTCGGAGGATAGAAGCTAAAAATAACTTAGGGGGCAGGTTTGTGCAGTTTTTGCATGTAGTTAGTCCAAGAAACAAGTGTATTTTTTGTGAAAAGCCAAGTAGAGACAGACGGACCAACAGAAAATAATACACACTTGACTGAGATTTGACTGAAATTTGACTTTTGGTTTGAATATTTGAAAAAAGTTAGAGGGGAAGTTCGTGGATTGGACAAAAGTATTTATATTAGTGAATGAGAGACGCGCACTTGTGCCATTTGATATAAGACTGTCCATTAACACAGTTCTTGACTGCTAGAGGTGATTTCCCGGAGTTAATAAATACAAATCAGTGGGACGCCTTAATCTAGCCAGCAGCTCAGCTGAGTTTTGCTAGTCCTAATTAACTGTGTTCTCAATTCTGAATTGTGGTAAGGAAAAAAGCATTTATCTTGTTTATTTTAATATTTTGAGTGATTGATACTGCCATATCATGAAAAATGATTACGACAAGTAAGTGCCTGCTCTAGGTCCCCAGCCGCAGTCCAGGGCCTAGAGACAAACTAATAAAATATGAAAACCTATCTAAGACTATGGAAGGCGGATCTATTATTGACATCAGTGGGAACATATCACCCACCTTATTGAATAGAAGAGGAAACTATTGAACATATTTCGGATGCAATGCAGTCTTGGGAAACTGATACTAATTGATAACAACTGGGTGAGATGTGTTATGTTGGTCAGAGAGATCTGACCCAGTCTGTGTAGTGTTGTTTTGTGGTGTTGTGTGTAAGAGTGGCGCAGTGAATAGAGTACTGACACATGGCACAAATTTTGTTTCAGAGTTTCTGATCTGGCACTACGATTGTGCCAGATACTCTTGTAGAAGTACAAGAGCGGGTGTCTGTGCAGCCTAACATTTTACTCCAGCTACTAAGAGGAGTGGGGCACAAGAATTCTGTACTACATCATTACAGGCCAGTAAAGTGCAACCTGGCCTGCTGGAGATTCATTAACAAATCCCACCATCAATAAAGAAATAAAGCTTGTAATAAAAACATTAACATCAGTCCCTATGTTAAGGACTATGAAATTTGTAACCACAGATTGGACATGATGACGCCACCCCAACTAACCATCCAGTGCTAGTTTTCCCAAGACAGTGTAGATACCATTAATATTAACCATTGTAATAATATACCTATGTACAAAAGTTATATTTGATTATGCAATACATATATGCATTTCATTGATAAATACCTATCATTTCATATGTTACGACCAAAAGAAACAATTGGTTCAGGACTAATAAATTAAAACAATTTTAAACTTAAACTTTAACAGCCAGTGTTAGTTCAGTGTATTATAGAGTTTATTATTATTATTAGACTTATTAATTACATGTGTGTGTCTGTGTATTTTATTACCTACACATTACATTTCAGTACCCCAGACTTTTAACGTAGCTAACACTCATTATAGTAGAATAGGTCTGTTTGAGGTCGTAAGTGGTAGCAGAAAGGCCTCCTGTAACTCCCATAAACTTTTATCTCAGGAGCCTTCACAGCTGACCTCATCCAGTACACTAGGTAACATATCAACCATACAATAACATCAAAAACCACTACAACCATGATGGAACTAGAGTCTTACTTTTATCTTTTGTTTCCTCAGAGACCCTTAGGAATTATACGGGGTATGTCGTTAGATGTTTAATTACGCTTTTAATACATTAGCCAATTGCGAACCTAAAAACGAATGTAGGCATAACAAAGACGAAAAAGAATTTGTCACAGTTCTTCTGATTGGACGGGAAGGTGGAGTCAACTAGTGCCCTAGATAGAGTCAACTAATGGTGCGTGCCTGTTTCCATTGTTATAGCACACTAATTATGAAAACCGTATGCGAATAAAGATCGAAATTGCATTTTTAGAATTTTATTTCCAGCAATTAAAGTTTTTATTGTTTACCCTATCAACTGCAAGATGGCTTTAAGAACAACATGTCAGGTTAAGCATCATCCTACTGAGGAGATACAGACAACGTTGGTGGCCGTTTACAAATTACGTCACGCAAAAGGAAAAAAAAAGGGGGGGGGGGGTGCCGAGATATAACGCTTTTATGCGGGGTTGGAGGGGGGGGGGGTAAAAATGTTGTGGGTTTTTGTTACTCATATGATGAGGGAGGGGGATGGGGATGGAAATGACAAAAATTGCGTTTATGTAATTTGTGAACAGGAGAGGGTTGAAGGAGGTTACATGTTTTTTTTTTACCTAATTACTTTCATATCCTTCAACCCCCTCCTCCCTTACCCACATGCAAATGGAACTGCAACAGGGGTAGCTAGTAGTCCAATTCAAGACTCATCATTTTCACGGTTTCATCACGCTGGCAAATAGATGCTGTTAGTCTTTTTCAGGGTTTAGTATTTATCAAGGCTGCGCGAGCGAGCAGTCATTTTCAGGACTAGAACTTGTCAGGGCTTCATCATGCTAGCAGTTAGATGCTATTAGTCCTTTTCAGGTCTTTATGAATGCTACAAGAGCCAGCAGTTTTTATCAGGACTAGCACTTCTTAGTTCTTCACCATGCTAGCTTATAAAAGCTTGTTGTCCTTTTCATGCCTTCATCAAGCTAGCTTATAAAAGCGTGTTGCCCTTTTCAGGACTTAGTTTTTTATCATCAATTTAACTTCAGTTCAGGGAGTTCACCTATATTTGAATGGCAATTGCGTTATGATTAACCAAAGGACTAGCTTGAAAGTAACGTGCCTCGACACAAGAAGGCAAAACCTCAATGGGAAAAAAAGTGTACGCTGAGGTATAACAAATTTAATGGGAACGTTGCTTATCGCCATTTTTAACTGCTCGTCATTTCTCAATTTTCACAAGTATCTGGTGTTGCCACTGGGACCACAAGATTGGCGCCCTGAAAGGAAACTACCCCAATATTATTATTTTCATGTCAAAGGTCAGTTCAGTTAAGCATCCGTTTCCGGTGCTATTCAAAAGCGAATTTACGAGACCTACATTTCGCTGGAACGACTGAAGGAACCCGTTTATGAAACTGTAAACCAAATTTAATGGTTACATCCGCTTGGACATTTGGAAATCTATTGTTTCCACTAGAGAGAAGTTCCTGTCACATTTTCTTTTTAAATTCAACCTGTTTATTTCCGTCTCTAACACGTCCTACAGCAGGTACCGGCAGGCGCATACTTTAAAGTATTTGGAACCCAGGGTGGATGCTTCCTTTGGTATCTTCAACCAAATAAATAAACGCACAGAAAAATATAGTATGCTTGCAAGCAGACTTTTAAACAGAGCAGTATGATCATAAATGTGTCCACCCCCTTCCCCCCGGCCTGCCACACGTGACGCACCGCCCCCTCGCACCTGGGTGCCGGAATATTTCTCCATTTTTTTTGTTACCTAATTACTTTCAAATCCTTCTACCCTCACCTCCCCTACCCACATGCAAACGGAACTGCTACAGACGAAATGTATTTTTACGCCATCGCCAGGTAATTACTCATTTTATTATACAGGCCATATAGGGTGTTCTCTATATCATCTATCTATCTATATGCCCCTCTGCCTGGCTGTCTGTCCGTCCGTCCGTCTGTCTATCTGCTTTCCTGCTTGTCTGTCTGTTTGCCTGCGTACCTGGCCGTTCGTCCATCCCTCCGCCCGTCTGTCTGTCAGCCTGCTGGCCTGTATCTTTAACCCAAACTTCTGTTTCTCTTTCATGTTATGCATATCACTCTCTTGTCACAGGAAAATAATGAATAATAAAATCAGAAAAGAAAACATACTAACTAAAAAATCAGAAAAAACAGGGCTGCTCACAAATCTTAGCAAAACAAATAAAATGGGACGAAATAATAGGCAGTGAGAAAAAATGTCTGAAGAAGTGCACAATTTTAATTATTTGAGAAGTCCCGGTAATGTTACAAGAAGAACGAACATATGAAGATGTCAATGCAAGAATTAATAAAGAGTCCAGCTGTCTCCGACAGTTGTGGAATTCCACAAGTTTCCCCCAGAAATAAAAATGAAATATAGCTGTTCAATACAAATGTACACTTATGGTTCAGAAACGTAGCATGTCACTAAGATTATCATGCCAAGACTGCGGATATTCGCGAACAGAGGTCTCTGACATATCTTCTGTATGATACGTCCAGACAGAGGCGTCCCTATTGTACTTGGCACCCTGGGCGGATGTTACAAGTGACACCTCCGTTCCCCATTAAGGAAACACACTAGGAAGTAACATTTTAACAGAAAGTACTGTATTAATAGTGTCCGATGGCACCCCTTTCCTAGCTGTCCACCGGGACGGACCGCCCCCTCGCACCCCCTTAGTACGCCATTGCGACCAGAAGTATGTGACGAGTCATAATTCAGTCGCTAATTTTTATATGACCATTTTTGCTCCCTGGCCTGTCCCATTCCTATTTTTTCGTTTCATCCGCTCATTATCTTTTGCTTACGCCCGCAGCTGGCGATATTATCTTCACCGTGCTGGGTTGACGCCAGATACTTATCGGCCTGTCACCCGTCTGACCTGTTTATCCTTCTTTGTGGCCATCGGTGTTTAGCAAGAAGGGAGAAAAAGCCACCTTGAATTGGTTGATGTTGGTCACCAGACTTGTTCTGTAAGCCTGGTGGATTAAGTTGTATATCCACACACTAGATTGCATAACTACTTCCGCTCATCTGGTGAAGAGCCTAATAGTGGTAAATCAGATTGTCATTTAATAGATAACGTGGAAGCGACGTGCAAAAATACAGCCATTTCTTAAGTCCATCATGATTTAACAATATGAACGACAGACATTCCACGTAACAATTTTCAAACTTATCTGACCATCCTTCATGACTCTGTGAGGTCTTGCCACTTCCGTGTTGCCTGTCATGTCTACCCAACTCACCACGTCACAGATCTATCATTGGTAATCTCTCCAAGATGTTACTTTCTCGTAGCTGGTTTATCACTACAAAGTCACCTGCCAGAAGTGTTACATCATTTCTCGTATTCCACTTCTTTCCATCTGGTAATGTCTACTGCTAATACATTTTTTTTCAAATACCATATGTTGCCCAGGTTGGAAAACCCGATGCATCATGGTTTAGTAGCAATTTCTGCGAGTCATGTCCTCAAATTAAACGTACGTTATCTACATTCCACATCACAAGTCTGGGTTTTCGTCCTTTCCCGTCTGAAATATAAAAAAATTACACTGTTATCTCTCAATCGTGCGTCCGGCTTGACAATACGGATGGGCTATAGGTAGACTGTTAATCCGTCTAATATTGACGAGTAATCAAACAAACACGTAGACGTGGCTACAAAACAGGTCAAGCGGTCAGGTAACTCTGGTTGTGAGTAACAAAGTTGTGATAATTCGAGTAGAAAATAACATCGAAAGATAAAGGCGCAGGTAAGACAATGAGAGGATTAAACACAAAGAAAGAATAGTACAGGCCAGGGGCAAGATGGCCACATAAAAATTTAACGACTGGTATATTATTTGTCACAAAGGAGTAGTACTAAGGACTCCATTAGAGGACAGGCGTAAGAGCTAGGAGTACCTTTTAAAATAAAATAAAATAGTAAACTTCAGTTTAATACTTAGCGCCTCAAGTCCGAGGAACCTTCCTCACGTGTCAACAGTTAGGAACCTGACTCATAGAGGGACGTCTGCAGTGTAAACAACTTCAGTACTTACTACGGCCATCTTGTGCAACAAAGTCTGAGATATATCCTTATAATTCATCCAGTATATTGGGGAAAGTTGTAACATGTACATTTTTTTATTTTCTATTTGCATTTGACATGTATGTATCGCTTATAGATGTACAGTTGCACATGGAGCTGGCAACCTCATCATTTAAGATAACTTGCCACAAAAACCACCAGTCCAAGAGCTGGTGACTACTTCGCGCGGGTTTCTTCACAAGGAACTAATAGCAGAGGTAGCCACAGGCTCAGTAGGGAACATGGAGTGCATGGATATACTATCATGATATATGTATGTGTAGTGAAGTGAATCCGTATCACAACACGCTCAAATAAAAACATCACACACCCACCCCAATATTTATCGAAGGACGTAGTAAAATTTAACCAATCAAATCGTTACCTCCTTTTTGTAGAACAAGAAAATTTTTGGTTGAAGTGGAAATAATGCCTATTTTGAGTTTTTGACCGAACTTAAATAATTTATTTCTTGATAACTAAAGATAATTAAAATAAAAGGGATATCTCAAATTATAGCGCTGATATTGCTTAACATATACACATAGAGATTCCCTCATAGAAAAATTATCTTAACTTAGAAAATTTAATTTAGTAATATTTTCATATCAGGTTAAGATCAAATTTAATTACAAAAAAATTAACCCCATTTGAATGCAAAGGAATAACTAAAGGAAAGCTATATAGAACGATAGAGAATAATTGGCCGTTTAATTATCACTTTTGATAATTAAAATCGGTTCACAAATAAATAAGATATAAAATAAACACATTCGGTCAGATTAGACAAACACGCTTAAAAATCGCTCAAGTTTATAGTTTCGGGAAATAGTTGGGTTTTTTTTTACTCGCCTTCTGATTGGTTCGGGGTAGGGTGATAAAAATTAACAACGTCTTGTATAGTCCGCCATAAATCGAAAGCTTCCATGCCAAGCTAACCTGCTTGAAAAAGACAGAAGGGACAAGCCTTTGCCGTCTGTACTGTGTGCACAAGTGCTAGAGCCTTTACTGACTGTTAGCTTGAGTGTGTGAAGATTCCTTACTTGAGGGTTGAATTACAAAGACCTAGTTGTTGCAGAAACCTGGGGAAGAAGAACACGAGGGAGTTGAATGCTCATACTATAACCTGCAGCTAAACTCCTCATCTTCGTCCAAGAGGCACAACGTTTTGGTGAACCTGAATACTTATGAGCCAACTGTATCAATAAAGTTCAAGATAAGTCCTTCACAACAGGCCCATGATAGTTCATTCAAATCAAATTCCACACAATAAACTTTACCTTGGAGGGATGAAAATAACAGACCTTACAGTACAGAATTAGTGATAATATCAAGAACTGTGGGTGTACTCATTCCAGTGACTTTTGTTGTACACAAATGGACAGAGTTTCCAAAAATATTAATTTTGCATGTAAATAACTTTTTCTTGATTTTATGAGAATTCCTGTCCCAACAAGATTGAGGTACAGGAATAATAAATTGTAAATATATCTATTTTCAAACAGTCTTGCTTAAATTTCATTAAAGTTAAAGTTCTGTTTTGAAATTCCTAACTGTGAAAATATATTACCCTAGACACCTTGCCAAATAACAACACACAGTTAACTTATTCTTGGTGAGATCCCAAGAGGTAGCAGATAGGGACCCAGAGAACTTCATCATCATCATTTCTTACTCTGGGAACTTACATAGCTGGACCTCACCTTGATTGTCTATACACCCTTGCTCTTTTCAGAGAAGGGGGTATTTCTTATAAGACCAGTCTCTTATCTGGCACTATCCTGGTATCTTCTGATACATCTATTTGTCCAGGATATCCTATAATTAATAACATCTAAACCTCTTATCACATATTGGGGTCCTGTCCGGGATTATTTTACCACCATACCCTGGGGCTCTGATTGTAGAAATAAATAAATATAAAATACAATTAATCAATTTGTGGAAATTGGATGAGCTGTCATTGTCTATAGTTAATTAAGATAATTAATATTTGCACATACGATTAATAATTTGTGTACGAGAGTGAGAGAATGGCAGACTTGGCTAAATTTAGATCTGCTACAGTGCAAACGGCGAAGGACTTGGGCATGAGTGGGGACATTCTGATTCAGTATGTTACTACTGAATGTGATAAATTTATAGATAGGGAAGATAGGAGGTCCAATATGTGATAAGAGGTTTAGATGTTATTAATTATAGGATATCCTGGACAAATAGATGTATCAGAAGATACCAGGATAGTGCCAGATAAGAGACTGGTCTTATAAGAAATACCCCCTTCTCTGAAAAGAGCAAGGGTGTATAATTTACTAAAAATCAAGAAAAAGTTATTTACATGCAAAATTAAATATTTTTGGAAACTCTGTCCATTTGTGTACAACAAAAGTCACTGGAATGAGTACACCCACAGTTCTTGATATTATCACTAATTCTGTACTGTAAGATCTGTTATTTTCATCCCTCCAAGGCAAAATTTATTGTGTGGAATTGGATTTGAATGAACTATCATGTGCCTGTTGTGAAGGACTTATCTTGAACTTTATTGATACAGTTGGCTCATAAGTATTCAGGTTCACCAAAACGTTGTGCCTCTTGGACGAAGATGAGGAGTTTAGCTGCAGGTTATAGTATGAGCATTCAACTCCCTCGTGTTCTTCTTCCCCAGGTTTCTGCAACAACTAGGTCTTTGTAATTCAACCCTCAAGTAAGGAATCTTCACACACTCAAGCTAACAGTCAGTAAAGGCTCTAGCACTTGTGCACACAGTACAGACGGCAAAGGCTTGTCCCTTCTGTCTTTTTCAAGCAGGTCAGCTTGGCATGGAAGCTTTCGATTTATGGCGGACTATACAAGACGTTGTTAATTTTTATCACCCTACCCCGAACCAATCAGAAGGCGAGTCAAAAAAAAAAACCAACTATTTCCCGAAACTATAAACTTGAGCGATTTTTAAGCGTGTTTGTCTAATCTGACCGAATGTGTTTATTTTATATCTTATTTATTTGTGAACCGATTTTAATTATCAAAAGTGATAATTAAACGGCCAATTATTCTCTATCATTATATATAGCTTTCCTTTAGTTATTCCTTTGCATTCAAATGATGTTAATTTTTTTGTAATTAAATTTGATCTTAACCTGATATGAAAATATTACTAAATTAAATTTTCTAAGTTAAGATAATTTTTCTATGAGGGAATCTCTATGTGTATATGTTAAGCAATATCAGCGCTATAATTTGAAATATCCCTTTTATTTTAATTATCTTTAGTTATCAAGAAATAAATTATTTAAGTTCTGTCAAAAACTCAAAATAGGCATTATTTCCACTTCAACCAAAATTTTTCTTGTTCTACAAAAAGGAGGCAACAATTTGATTAGTTGTTAAATTTTACTACGTCCTTCGATAAATATTGGGGTGGGTGTGTGAGAGAAAGGGGTGGTAACTTTTAACTTGTTTTCTTAGAAAAATTCAAATACTCTTAGTTAAATGTTGTCGGTAAATTTGACTAGACCCTCAGACAAATTTCAAATACTGTAGTTATTTATAGATTTTAAATAAGTTAGCTAGTATGTTTTAAGCAGGGAATTTGAGCGTGTTGTGATACGGATTCACTTCACTACAGTATGTATGTGTAAAATATATACAAACACACACAAACACACACACACACACATATATATATATATATATATAAATATAAATAAATAAATATATATATATATATATATATATATATATATATATATATATATATATATATATATATATATATATATGTAATTTTAATTCAGATTTATTGTGTATGTATATATATATATATATATATATATATATATATATATATATATATATATATATATATATATATATATATATATATATATATATATATATATATATATATATATATATATATATATATATATATATATATATATATATATATATATATATATATATATATATATTATATATATATACATATATATACATATATACACATATATATACATATATATACATATATATACATATACATATATATACATATATATACATATATATACATATATATATATATATATACATATATATATATATATATATATATATATATATATATATATATATATATATATATATATATATATATATATATATATATATATATATATATATATATATATATATATATATATATATATATATATATTCAGTTTAGACAAGGTTTATATAATTCCTCGTGAGCAGGGTCGATTTTCCAAATGCCCGGTAGCTTGAAATCTCTCAAGAAGTCTCTGAATGGTAGAGTGGGACACTGCTAAACGTCTTGCAACATGACGAACACGTTGACCATCCTGAATCCATGCCATGGCTCGACCACGGTCTACAGTGCTGAGACTTCTCTTTGGTGGCATGGCTAATACAGTGAACATTTCGACCACTTGTCATACTGATTTATTGCATACCAACGGTGAACACTCTTTACCGATGATCATTTTCCACGTGCATTCAAATTCAACTCACTTGTTCACCTTTTGAACTAGTGGGGCGTGTTGCAAAAACCACGAGTTTTTGCAGCAACAATGGTAATTTTCACGTGCGGGTTAAAGTGACCCAGTTTCGGGACATTTAAAAAAAAATTAACCTAGTGCACACAGAATTGTATACACATTTCTCTGAGCTCAGTTTTAATGACATTTTCACGTGTCTTTACAGTTTGCCAATCAATTATATAAACCTTTCAACGGGCTAACGGCACCCCTTACTGACCTTACCAAAAAGGGGCGACCACACAAAGTTATTAGGGATTCAAAGTGCAAACACGCTCACGTCACACTCAAGACACAGCTGTCTGAATACCCCATTTTGCGGTTACCCAACTTTAGCAAACCTTTCATATTGCGGATTGACGCATCGGGTCAAGGAATCGGGTCAACACTACTCCAAGCAGATGACACCGATCCGAATCTGTTATTTCCTGTTGCTTATGGCTGCCGTAAACTGAATATAGCAGTACGGAACTATTCCACAGTTGAAAGAGAGTGTCTAGCACTTGTTCATGGCATAAGGAGACACCATGAATACCTGTAAGGAGTATCATTCACGGTGCAAACAGACCATGCTCCTCTAGCTTTTCTTGGAACGAATAAGGAATTCAACGCGAGGATCATGCGCTGGGCCTTGCTATTAAGAGTGCACTCCTTCAAAGTAGAATACATTTCGGGAAAACAGAACGTGGAAGCAGATTTTGTGAGTCGAAATTGGACCACGGAAGAGGAGGATGAAACTAAACACAACAATCATCCAGAAGCTACAGATCAAGGCAGCTCCATTGTCATAAAAGAAACATGAAAAATGGTTTCATGTCTTCAAGCGGGGACGAAATTGTGACAGATGAAAATCGAGCATCTCGATCGGTCCACTTTACTCTCACCGGCACCCCTCACTCTTTTTCAATCTAATCGCTCAACGTGGTTTCCCACCCGCTTCTCTAATTAGCATGCACGGGTTATCGCGCAAAAAAGCCATGCCTTTTGCCGTCTGTCTTATTCCTAGTTTAGCCACGCCTATCTGTCTTTGTTTCAAGCGCTATTAATACAGTTATTCATATCTCTAACTGTCTTTCATTCAAAAGCGGAAGGGCAAAGAGGGTCTGCCTACTGTCATATTACGTCATCACGTCAGCGCCTTGTCTCTGAAACACGGGGGGAGGCAAGGGTTTTTGAAGTTCCCTAAAAGAGAACGGGTCGGTAATTGCAGAATCAAGGGGGAATTAAGCGAATGCAGAAAGGAGCGATAACCACTTTTACCGACTGCATCCCTTTGTTCGTGTTCCAAGGGACGTAATTTTCTCACCGAGAGAAGGGACCTAAAAGGCGCCCGCTCGCTAGCGAAACGAATATGCGGTCGGCGAAAGCGTGAAAATAAGCTTTCATTGAGGAATCGACAGCAGATTTGCCTAAAATACGGGCAGAGGTGCGAAATCTTGCACTAGCTAGCGATTTTTTTTACCCAATTCATATATATATCCCATCTCTTAAAATTCAGTTATCAGTAGCGCCAGAGATTTTGAAGAAAGTGTCTAGCTCGCATTATAAGAGCCATACTACAATTTGGATCACTTATATACGTGGAGATAAATTCATTTTTTTCTGTGCTGCGGTAATATACCTCGTATATATTAGAATTTTGAGTGATTTAATTGTTAAAGTGTTTCCATTATATTTCACTGGGTTCTTTCTGTGTTAATTAAATAACGTCTAGAAAACTTTACTAGCTGTAAACGTAAAATTAACTGCTCGCTATTTCCCAAGTAAGAAATGCTTTAAATTAATTAATAGACGCTAGGCGGTGGATAATTAAGAGAACGCAATTTATTGCTATTTCATGTGTAAATTTTAAGTGACTAGTGTTCATATCTCGTGTTAAAAGCGATGAGATTAGCTAGACACTTGTGGGTTTTAAATTTAATTTAATAACGGAGTGCTTAACAGGTCATTCCTAAACGTGTGTTAGATTAGGATATTGATAATATTGTTAAAACGTTTGTAATGTCTTCCAATATAATCCAGGCTGATCATAACGATTTTACGGTCTGTTTCCAGAGAATCAAAGAATCAGGAAGTGGAGATACGGAGGAGCTACTTGATCGGCCGCGCTGATGGACGTCCTTGCCACCAGCCAACCAAACGCTGAAAATGGGTTGAAATGCGCTGATGTTCCTATCAGCATCCAGAAATTATTGTTGTAACCATCTTCATGTTGTGACCTCTGCGCGGTCCACCTTCTCCATTTATGACGAGAGGTCAAATCAAGAAAAACACAATAATTATACATTTTAACTGGAACGGAACATTCCCAAAATACAACTTTTTTTCATATATATATATCTATTACCAGTCTGCTGAGGCCGAAATTAGGTACTCTTTTATCTGACCCATGACAGAAGTCTTTTTCATCGGATATATTCACGAGAACTCACTGTTCATACTCGGCCATCACCTCAACGAACAGCCGATTATTATCATTTAACATTTTTTCCCCCATCACGTCACAGAGTGTCACAGCCACCTGAGGCTAGACCTACTAGAACAATATATTAACATATTAATTCCCAGGACAGTGCCACCACATAGATAAACTTATCCCAAACCAATACCTGCAGTGAAAAGAGGAATATCCAGGATAAAACTAACGCATCAATTTCAGCGACTCCCGAAAGATAGCAGTCAGCAAACCGGATAGTCTGGAGCTGCAATTGACAACGAATATGACTGAATAGTCTTAATACCTGTTAGTGTTTAATTCCATGGAATGTATGCAGCGTCAACATCTGGGTAAGCAAATCTGAAAGTGGGCCACTGTATGAGTGTAGTGAGTGAACGGAAAGAAAGAAACTTATTTTTTTTTTCACCAATAACATACCAGTCTTCTTTTGATCTCTCACTAACCTGAGTGTTCACGGGATAGGTTAAATTAAGGACTTGTTTTCTTTTCCCGTCCGACTGTTCCCTACCCTCCCCCCCCTCCCCCACTGTTAATTATTTTGATCTTTTGGGTTAAATACCTCTGTTGGGATCTTCCAAGTTTCCCTATACAAGAGGGAGGGCCTATTAGATTATATTTTTCATTTCTTGTCTGTAAACTGTAATTCATTGATGTAAATGCTTTTCTTGATGTTGTGATATTTTCTAGTGAAAATAAACATAATAAACCTTAAGCTATAGTGTTGGTCAAACCCCGGCCCTTATATGTGATCCATAGTTTATCTGTTTTCACGTCTGTACGTATTTCTGTCACAAAATTGTGTGTACGTGAGTGTAGTGTAATTTGAATCTGTACCAAGTGAGAAAGCGCGTCTGAATTTAAATAGAGTCGTAAAAGATAGGCTGGATTAGAGCAATTACTCAATCCAAGACTGTTCTTTCTCTTACACTATCAACCCCCTCGTGAAACAGAAACTATTTCTTACACCTTCCTCTCACATAGCTATCACTATCACCTCTGCTCGTACGGGACCATAAATATCTCAGCTTTATCTTCTCAGAATTTACGACAGGGGATATGACGATAAGAGACGACATACAAGCGGGAAACAAGCAGTCTGTGTAACAAGATATGCCCTTGACTAAAAACCACAGGGGAAGGAAAAAATGGAAAAGCTAAAGAGAACCTGTAGAAGATTGGTACAAGAGGAACCAAAATATGCGGATTCTGAGCAAGTTGTAGTTGATAAAGTCGTATATGAGTATCATCAGCATTTTCCTTAGCGTTGATCCCACCACTGTTGCTGTTCCCTTGTAGGAATCCTGGACCAAGTAGTCACATGCTCTTGCAGCAGTGGTTTGTGTGGCTATTTGTTTTACATGTTGAGGCTGCCAGCACCATAAGCAGCCCCATATTAGTCACCTTGTACGACATGCCTGAGGGTGCAGTTTTCCTAGTCTGTATCTTCAGAGTCCCCGGGGACCACACGGAGCAAGAAAAGAATGGAAAAACTTAAAAGAACACGCGGAAGATTGGTACAAGATTGGTACAATAGAAACCAAAAACAATCGAGACCGTAGCGGTTTTGTTGTTGGGAAGCAATAAAGTTGAATATTATTATGATCTATTTAAAGTGATATTTATAGCCATAGCTGGCACGTGAATATGTAGTACAATCCTTATTGTACACTTTTAAACACAATATTGGCCAGACGAAGGACGGGTGTTATATGACGGCATGAACAACAAGTGTAACAATGTCAAGGGTTAGAAAGAATACTGTGGTATGAAGTGTATATTATCTTAGAGATATAGAAGATAGCGGTTTGAATAGAACAGAAGCGTTTTTGTGGAAGTAAATTGTAAACAACGACAATTGTGTCGGAGATGATTCAAGAGAGTGGAGAGGGAGGGGGAGAGGGAGAGAGGGATGGGGAGGGGAAGATGGGAGATGGAGGGGAGGAGAGGGGGAGGGAGGGAGGGAGAGAGAGGGGGCGTTCGTTTGAAGAATTAAGCCATTTGAGAAATCATCATTACCGTTCACACACTGAACAAAGTTGACAAACTAACAGTAAATACATTGGGCTTTTTGGAGACTCCCAGTTCAAGCGGAAGTTTGCTGCGTAATGTATAAGCAAATTAAAATTCTTGGAAGGCAGATGTGATTTAAGATAAGCAGTAAGGAAAAGGATTAATTCACAGACTGGAACAGACTGCATTATCAATATCAGTATCCTTCAGTTCTCTCCGGAGCATAGACCTTCAATCAAAAAACGCGATTCTTTCTTTCGTGCCTTGTGCCATCCTTTCAATGTCTTTCCAAATATTCATCATCGTTCTTAAGTCTGTTTCCGGTTCCCTTGTCAATGAGTTTTAAGGTCTTCCTCTGTCTCTTTTACCAAGGAGTTTCTAAAACAAGGACTGTGTCACAGAGAGTTTTATGATCTATAAATGTTCTATATTCTCTTCTTTTTCTACCCGTGTCCTCTATTTCCTTATCGCTCTTTATCCTTTTCCTGTATTTTCGCATTCGTTCGTTTGCGAAAAATATTTTCTTTCCCATTCTCACTTTACCGTTTTTCTTTCTCATACTGATACGCATTCTATTACGTAGATGTCAGGCTCTGGAGGTTATTGCGTTGTAGACGTAAAACTGTGAATATTCATCTATCTCAGACATAGGGCCGACATATCGTCTGCATTTTCACCTGTCACAACGTAGTTTCATCGGCTGAGTGCTCAGGTGAGGTGTGAAACCCGACATCTGCACGGCGCAGAATGAGACATTTGTCTGGTAGTTTCCTCTGTCACGGCATTCTGGGCCAGTTTCGCTAGTGATGTGTTTCAGTGGAAAGCAGAATAAATTATATTTCTAGCTTAAACTCATGCAGACATAAATGAATTTGATTTACTGCTAAATAATCAGACGAGAATATATTTTAAAATTAACTTATAACTGTAATGCTACATCAGTGAGTATTGACGGAATACATACGTATTCCAAATTAATGATGATTGATTTTGTATATAACTTATTTCACGGGAAGTTTTAAATGATAAGTCAAGCTGTACGCTTGCAGTTTAAAATGTAAGTTATAACAAGTACATAGTATGTGTAACTATTTTATATGTGTTTTTTTCCTTTATTCAGTGAATAGTGGGGTGACCCAAACTTTGCCAGCGTTAAGTACAGAGTAAATATCTGTGTAGAACAAAAACATTCTTTCCTTAAAGACTTGGTCTAGAACCTTTACAAGAACTTTAAGATTTTTAAAGAAGTAACGGGCCATCGAGCCTGATTTGATTCTTCCAGAGAATAAAACCGCAAGTACCTTTTAGCCCATGCGGCAAGTAACATATTAACGTCAGTAACACTCCGACACTGTTGACTAGTGGTGTGGTGACCAAATAAAGTCCTAACCTGAAAGAAGACACCGGTCTGACATTCCTCATTTCTAGAAACCTAAGCTATTGACACTGTGCTCGTTGTTAATGTTCGTGCCTGGACAATTTTAATGTGACCTAAACAGACATCCGAAAAATAAGAACACCCAAGGAATCGTTCCCTGAAGCAGATAATTCAACCCGTCTTTTTGGAACTGGGGATTTCTTGGTCAAAGACTGCCATTGACGATTCTGTATGTGAATGTCCTAAAAATTATGTTTCCAGATGCTGTTAACAAAGCTGTAAGTATGCAAGAGAGCACGTGGCGACGGCTGAGTAAATAGAGTGAATGCAGGTCTGAGTGTTTCTTTATTGTTGTAATTTGGCACCCATTTTGCTGTCTTAACTTTCTTTATGCAAGTATTGCTAACCATATTTTCCGTTAGAATAGATCAGAGATATCAAGTCTGTCCATACCTTAAAAGGGGGAAATATTAGACCAAATCATATGTATTCGTGACTCTTTGGGCTATCATCTTTCTCCTAACGGGACTGTAGGCTAAACATCGAGGGAAGATCATACCAGTGGGTCTATATCTTTTTTTTGTAGCAATTCATTGACTTGATGCTTATATATATATATATATATATATATATATATATATATATATATATATATATATATATATATATATATATATATGTGCGTGTGTGTGTGTGTGTGTGTTTAGACTGTCTGACTCCTCTAAATCTGTCGTAGAAGATAGGTGAAAGAGAGAAGATTTCTCGATTTCAGAGACAGCCTCTATCACAGTCTACCATCTCACTCGTGGAAATCTATTGCTATTACTATCTCTCACTGTGACTATCACTTATTCAAATCTAATCAGAAGGGACCAACCCAAGTCTTAATTCTCCTATCAAAAATCTACGACAGACTGCTCTGTAATGCTTTTAGCTGGTATCCTTACTATATGTGTCCTATCCACGATCAACGTCTTGTACTCAGTCTTTCCCCCCTAGCACGGTTCGTTATATCACTTCCACACTTGTGAACAACCTGTCCACGCCATTTTAATCCGTCTGTTCTGCACAAGCGCCCTTTCATGAAAGTTGGAAACTTCTGGGCTGCAACAAAATTAAGGGACTCAGACATTGCGGATATAGATGGATGTCGTAAATTTATTTTGAGAGAAAGAGTCTTAGAAATAGTAGTCCGGTTTAGAGTGTAGAATGATGATGAAAGGCTCAGTGATAGGAAAAGGTTAGCGAGTAAATATGATGCTCCACAGAGTGCTGGATGAGAGTAAAGACAGACTTATTTACGACAAATCGTTTCTCTCAATCTTCTCTTCCACTCTCCTGGTCAAACAATTATTTGCCAGTTTTCCAGACACACATCTGTGCTCACACCGATTTGGTGCTTCAGACACACAGACGACGTGGATACAACTATCTTAAACAAATATGGGGGATTTGGGCCTTGGTAGTCCAACACAGTACTATGTATGTTTATGCTGTTTATTAGCATTAAACTCAATCAGAACATCCAACAGGTTACATAAAAATTATCATAAGTACCGAAAAATACAATTAACAAGGTGAGGATGGGGTAAAGAAGATTGGTATCGACGAAGCCCTTCTCGCTTATTAGACAAAGGTAAACCCAGTCCCAAGATAGATAGTTATCAGGAACATAGGTAATGTAACCTAACAATGAAGTTAATTACTCTGAAAGAGGTGTTACAATATTAGGTATGGTGGTAGACTAAAGTACTGTTATCCCAATTGTGTCTTCCCTTTACTAAGCAAAGAAAACGGGGGGGGGGGGGGGGAAATTGAACAGAGTTAACAAATTATCCCACTTAAAGGAACAATGCCGGGTATACAGAAAAACGTATTACCCGGTAGGCAAGTTGACAAATGGTTTCTGCAAAAAAAAATCTCCTGTCATTCATACACTCTGTGAGGATCCACACTCATATACACCACACACTTACCGATTTCAGCATCAGACAATCCATAGCATGATATACACAGTAAATAAACTCTTTACATGTGAAAACTGTCTAGTCCTTCTATGTCCCGCCCCAGATAATGCGAGGTTTCACTGAGAGCAAATATTCCCGCTTATCGCCGGACTTGAAGTTCTAAGCGTTCTTGTGTTTTATTATAAAGAAACGAGTCTATGGGATGGCACTGACGCAGTTCGACATAGGGGTGAAAATGATGTGATGGTATAATCCTTCAGTGCGTGATGATAGCCACTGACCGGTAAAGTTTTTAATCCAGTGAGGAAAAACTAGGCTCGGTCACAGTCAGGTAAATCGGTATTCTCTCACATTTAGAGCCGTACATAAATTATTGCTACTGGCACTGTTCATCTTCCAGTTTATCTCACAGATTGAAATTTAAATTTGATGATAATATTTTAAATGTTCTTGGGTAGGCTTTCTTTCATGTAATTTTGACAGCTAGGCCACACCGGACCGCCTCAAGATTAAATTTTAACAAATGTCTCATCAAATTGTCTGGAAGTTTTAAGAACCGAGTCTGAAACTCTCTGTATGATTTATTAATAATACTGGGATCGCAAAGGTGATCATTCTGGAGAAAAAGACAGAAAACCCATGACAATCATAATCATACTACAAAAATCAAATAATATTCTTAACGCGCGATAAATTTACCGTTAAGGCTATATCATATATACACTCGCGTATTTAATTATGTATTTCAGAAAACACGTCACGAGTCTAATGGTTAAAATACACATCTAGATATATATATATAGGACTTAACTAAATTTATTAATTATAAATTCCTTCGCGACTTTAAAAGTTACTTTAACATGCAAACATCTATTATTTTTGGAAATGTTATAATAGATATATCATTAAATTTACCACTGGAACTTTTGGGATGAGTTTAATTCAATAGATTAAATAAACACAAAATCCAGTGAAATAAAATGAAAGCACTAGTCCACTGATCACTTTAACAAATATATTATACCGTGCACAGAAAAAGAAACACTCCAATTTGTAGCCACCAATTTCAGATGGGAATCTAGCAACTTTCTACTAATAGCTAGTGAATCTTAAAAATCTCTGGCACTGAATGATAGCCTGGCTTTCTAGTGGTCTGTATATATTTAAAATGGAATTAAAGATGAGGGGGGCATGAGAAAGTTGACATTTTTTTTTATCTCAGGAGACTTTCGGGGATCTGACCGACAGACTAAAGAGAGATGCCGTCCCCTGGTTTTCCGCTGCCCCGTTCGTTGCATTCGACTTCTTCCCCCGGTCGCCGCGTCTGCGGTCGGTTTCGCGCTTGACATGGAGGTGCGGAAAATGCCGGCAAGAAACTTCCCCGTTCGTTTCAGGGACCACGACTACTTTGATCGCTTCCGCGCAACAGTCCTGCAACCACTTCCGTGTCTGTTTGATCCTGTTCCGCTCTCTCTGTTTGAAGTAGGCAACGCCCCCACTGCCCAAGTTAATGAAAATAACTTCATATCATTGCTCAGGCGATGTCCGTGGGCGTGATTTAATCTTTCCTTAAATCGATGCGATGACCAGAATGACCGGTAGATAAACTGTCCACATATTAATCAGCCAACGTGTTGGCCATCTGCGTGGAACGGTTTCATAGCAATGAGTCCAGGTGAAAATAAATTCCCGTTTGATGAAGAGTTACCAAAATATTCGGGGGCTCTGGTGCTATACGAAGGGGTCGCTACAAAGGGTCGTGCTACAACGATTCAGGGCCAGCTGAGTTCGTCTGTGACAATGGAGTTGACAGACAAAGCAGCTTGGGAAGTTCAAGAGATTAAAATGTAGAAAGGACACTAAGTACACAAAGAAGTGACACGGGATGGGTGTAAAGAAGAGATGAAGAGAATCATTATCGTCCTTCCTTCGTAGATTCATAGACACAGTAAATATGATGGAATCACACCAAGAAGATGAGAGGCTCAACGTTAAATTCAGAAGATAGACTTGTATGTATAAACATTTAGAGTTGTATTTAGAGGTTGAGACACTATCAATGTAAGAGGGAGAACCATCATGTCACCATTCAGCTCCGCAGGGACCATAGGTCTTCAACAAACTTGTGAGAAATCTTTTCTTTGCCATGTCATCAGCTCAAGGTCTTCCCATACCTTCATTCCCTTCATCTTTGTCTCTAGCTCTCTTCTACAGGTGTTCTTTGGTCTTCCGATACCTCTCCTACCCTGCGGGTTCCAGAACAATGACTGACTGGTAATGCTGTAACAAGTTTCCTCAGTGTGTGTCCTATCAATCTCCAGCGTTGTCTTCTCATCTCTTGTTCCACAGGCACTTGTCTTGTTTTTGTCACCAGTTCCATATTATTAATCTCGTCATACCTCTTCACTCCTTCTATACACGGAAACAGTGGCACGAAAGCATAGAAGCTCAATCTATGATGGCGATGAGGTTTCACTGGCTATATATATATAAATATATGATGGACACACGTGCTCGAACTTACCCGAATTGTTTAGTGTAAATATGGAAAATTCCAGAAATTTTATCACCGAAAAGAAACATACGAGTATTAATCAGTGCTGATAAAATTATATTTTTCTTTGGATAATTTTTGTTTTCAGCAGTTCAAAATATTCTTTTAAATAATCCTGGAACTGACAGCATGACATTTCTTTTAAATTATATTACATACGTAATAATTTATTAATTTTTTATAATTTTACGTAATTCGCAGTGAACATGTTTCTGTCATTTGTACAAATGGCTATTTTGATTGGCACCGAGCACCTGATACAGCCTGTATGCTTTTCACTGTTTCTATAAGATTTTTTAAACCGCAGGCGCCTTTATTCGCTACAGAAACAAATGTAATATGTTGAATACAATACATTCTGCCACGCATTCATTTCTGCCACGGAGAAAAGGAAATAAATGAACATTTGAATCAAAGTTTATCTGTAAAAACATACGGGCATTTCGGTAATATTGTAGGTATCTGTAGTTATTACGGAAGTAAAAGCTATAATTATACTGCACTGTCAATTACAGCCTGTTAGTTACAATTAACTCGACAATACTTTCAAAGATTTAAATTACTAGCCTCAAGCAAATATTATCATGTATTTTGTCAATAACACTGTATTTATTTGATAACAGACTGACATTAAGCGTGGGGCATGATTGAAGTGTAGCCGGGACCCGAAAGGGGAAGAAAGAATAGTAACACAGACCTACAGTGCATGTCATAAAAATGCCACTAAGGAGGGTTGGGCATGGGTCCAGTTACCCCATACTGTAGAAATTGTTAATAGCACAAAAATTTCAACAAACAACATGAACAAGTCAACCAAAGAAAATAAAATGTAGCCGTCCAAGACAGGAGAAGGTCCTCAGGCAAAGAGGCGCATGTTGCAATACAGCGGAAGCCGAAATGAGTCTGTGTTGCTGACTAACCTTCTTTCTTTTAGGATAATCTCCAGACTTGGCACCTGGAATGTTCGTACATTAAACGAAGAAAAAACAACCGTAAGAGACATAGAGGACGAGCAAAGAACACATGGACAATAGAGCTGGAAACAGACATGAAGGGGATGGAAACATAAAGGTATGTTTTCAGGCACTCGTCAGAAATAAAAGAAGCAGAAAACTAGACAACAGAAAAACAACAGGCGGGAGTGGCTTACCCAGGACTCGAACCCAGGACCTTCGCTATGCAAGCGAACCACACGGTCCAGAATATTTGGAAATGCGCCCTAATATAACCGACGACCTTGTGTCTAGGTTGAACGGTGCGCCTCGCCAAAACGAGGCAAAATTGTATTAAAATTTAAAAAAAATTTTTTTTTAGAAAACAATGATGTTACTGTAACATGGAACGATTTAAACTGTGGAGTGATTGCTTTCCATCTATTCATCCTCGGATTGTTATAATCATTTATTGATTACTGTGTTCACTAATCAATATTTTTTTATGTTCATATATTTACTGTTATATTTACATACAAGTGCTGTGTTTCTTTTACAGCAACGACTGTGTTCACTTAACCGTCTATGCATATTTATAATATTACACTGACATTGACAGTATAGCAGATGTATCACAGACAAATGATGATTGATAAATATACCTTCCTGTTTAGCCCCTGCTTCCTTTGAATATCGACCTTGAGCAACAGTTTTATAATCTGTCATGACCTTAAACGAAAATTCCCTCAGAAGATTTAAAGCAGAAAAAAAGGGGGGGGGGGGGAGTTCTAGGCCTGCGTGCCAGGTTTACGTTAGATAACCGGTCTCCCCGAGATTCATTTATCCGGGGTGCTTTCCTATATACTTATTAGTGAAATTAAGACTGCAGAGTTTGGGGGGTGGGGAGAGGCGGGGTGGAGGGGGCGGGGTGGGGGGCGGGGTGGGGGGAGAGAAGAGACGTTCTCTACGCCACTGGATACATCATTATTTCCTAAAACTGTGTTTACCAGGGTACCATAAAGACCATGCTGATCATATTGTGGAGCCATCCCGGGATTATGCACCATATATAATCGATGTGTAAATTGTATCAAGTGTGTCAGGGGAATATAGAGGTCTAAACTGAAATTATTTCGTCTTGTTTGCAACACAATCTTGTTTCATCTCCAACGGCCTCTCATGTTTAATTCAGTTACCTCTCTTCTAGTTTCTGACTATGCCACTTGTTGTGTATTCCCGAGGGTATCTCTCGCTGTCCTCTCCTTTGTTTTTAGTCGTGAGTTCTGTTCGTTACTAGGATCTACAATCTTTTGTCTCACCACGTATCCAAGGAAATCGATTGTTTTCGCCTTCTACTGTTGATTATTCGAGGAATTTCTTCTGTTTCTCTGTGTACGTCATCGCTTGATTTTCTGGCCGCGCGTGGAATCACACTTCCCAAGAGTGACGTCACTGATACTTCTAGGCCTCACAAAACGGTAGAAAACTTAATTACAGGTACATGCATCAGAAAAAGCAATTAACTTTTTTTTATGGACATGTCATTAGAAGAGAAAAATTATTTGTCTTTGGCCTGTTAAGATTATTCTAGCATGATCCTGCAATGAAGGGTACTAATTAAAATACACACGTACACTTTTATTTATTTGTTTGTTTGTTTGCTTGTTTAAAAAAAAACATTTTAGATGTCATAGAATTTCCCTGGTTTTATGAAATCCTTTTCTACTGAAACCCAAACACCTTTTCATTTAGCCCCAGAGCTCTGCAAAGATTTGATATACTTTTCTATTACCTCCTATTAGTTGTGTTCATCACCACTTAAACTTCAGGGAACTACCTCTCTCCGTGTCTTTTCATTATTGTTGCTTGGTCATCAAACTTTCCCTTTCACTGCGACAAGGTTGTTTGTGCGTCAAGAACTCTATGGCGATTGTTGAGAACAGTTTCTATAAAGCGCCTTGTCTAGCAGCCATAGAGGAGTATACCATAAAAGACACCGAACAGTTAATGACACCAACTACTGTTAAAACTGTCTTCGGCAAAATGTATTACTTAAGGAATACTTAATATTTTTTTGACACAATTTGGAACAAGATATCAACAAGCCAGTACAATGACTTACAAACTGTCGCCAAAACTCTAACATCAGAATATCAATATGAAAATTAAACGACGAGTGATAATTAGTATATTCTTACCAAGTCTTTGCTGTCAATGTCAAACATGGCCCCGCACCAGAACACAGAAGAGAACAATCACAGCGTGTCAGATGAAAGGCTTGAGAATAGCAGTTAAACTCACCAAAGTGGCAGACAGAGAAATGATGACATCTACTAAATAAAATTTTGCCTCGTTTTGGCGAGGCGCGTCCCGTTCAACCTAGTTGGTTATATTAGGGCGCATGTCCAAATATAAAAGACCATTAGGTCCGTATTTTAGTGATTAAAATAGCAATGACATAACAAAATGTATAAACTACAACCTGCATCAGCTATACAGACAGACATAAAAAATGTATAAACTACAACCTGCATCAGCTATACAGAGAGACAACAAAATGACGTTTTTTGGCCATCTCATGAGAATGAAGCTCGATCAACTATCACAAAGCTTCTGCAACAGTCAAATATCTGATTGAGCCATCTCATGAGAATGAAGCTCGATCAACTATCACAAAGCTTCTGCAACAGTCACATATCTGATTGAGCCATCTCATGAGAATGAAGCTCGATCAACTATCACAAAGCTTCTGCAACAGTCACATATCTGATTGAGCCATCTCATGAGAATGAAGCTCGATCAACTATCACAAAGCTTCTGCAACAGTCAAATATCTGATTGAGCCATCTCATGAGAATGAAGCTCGATCAACTATCACAAAGCTTCTGCTACAGTCAAATATCTGATTGAACCATCTCATGAGAATGAAGCTCGATCAACTATCACAAAGCTTCTGCTTCAGTCAAATATCTGATTGAGCCATCTCATGAGAATGAAGCTCGATCAACTATCACATTGCTTCTGCTACAGTCAAATGTCTGATTGAGCCATCTCATGAAAATGAAGCTCGATCAACTATCACAAAGCTTCTGCTACAGTCAAATATCTGATTGAGCCATCTCATGAAAATGAAGCTCGATCAACTATCACAAAACTTCTGCTACAGTAAAATATCTGATTGAGCCATCTCATGAGAATGAAGCTCGATCAACTATCACAAAGCTTCTGCTACAGTCAAATATCTGATTGAGCCATCTCATGAAAATGAAGCTCGATCAACTATCACCAAACTTCTGCTACAGTAAAATATCTGATTGTATGGCACGGGGAATACCAAGAGACAGATGGATAGACGATATTACAAAAATCCAACAACACGGGCTTACGGCAGCCTGTGCGACCCACTTGGCCCAGGAGCGTATACTACAAGTGCCCATGATGCTTCGCGGCAAGAGTGGGTCTAAAAAGTAAGTAAATTTTTTTAAATTTTATTTTATTTTGCTTCTTAAAAGAAAATAAGCGTTTCTACTGTGATGGGCCGGGAAGACACCCCTGAGGCCCCACCCCCACTTCAGTTCAAGGCATGTTTGTCGCCCATATATTTTCGGTCGGCCCACGTGACTGTCAGATCACGTGACGGCGCGAGCCTGGGTTGTGAAAAATCTGAAGTAGAAGATTGATGAAAATGCCATAATAATGCATTTAAATTAAGTTGTGGTGTAGAATTGTGTTATATTAAATAGCTGTAGGTTTTATTTGTGTTTTCGCTATTCCTAAGCGATAATCGCGTGTGATATTTAAGTAGTCAAGATTAATACGCCTAGCGCAGTAAAGTGAGTGATTAGCCTAGTGCCTATAAAAAGAGATAGCGAGCTACCAGCGGACGTTTTCCTAGTATTAGCCCAGCCGAGAGAACAAACGAGGCGAGGCGACCAGTGAAGGGGGGGGAAAAAGTGAAGGTAGCAGATGGACCAGAGCACGTAAGCTATTAGCATCGGGCACTGTTGGGTGTTTTGTTTTGTTTTGTTGGGTTTTGTGATGTTCGCTAGTTTATTTGTTTAATGTTTGCTTTGTCACTGAATGGGCTGTAAAAAATAAATATAGCCCCTGCCTCTAGAATCAAGAGTTTTATTGTTGTTCGGGTCGGTGCGAGTGTGACAAGAGAGTGATATCACAATCACAATATAATCATCATCATCATCTCGCCCACCGCGCCACAATTGGCGTCGTCGACAGGATAAGGCAGACAGTGACACCGAGCAAACAGCGAACGAACAAATAGTGTAAACACCCAGCAGTGCATTCCTGCAGCAAGATGGCTAATGCGCATATGAAGGTACTGTACGTGGAGGAGCCAGAGATAAGGTTATTTAGTGGAGAGGGGAGACCCACTTGGCAAGAGTTTGTGGAGGATGTGGAAGCCGCGTGGAAGGTGGCGCCTTTTTGCGCAGAAGACAAGTTAGACATGATATGGAACAACGTTACACCAATGGTATCTAGAGAGTTACGGATACAAGGTGGAGCCAAGGCCAGCCCTGAGAAGTTACTGGAAATTGTAAAAAAAAAGCCTACAGCGAGCAACCACAAGTCAGTGAGGTGAACAGGAATTTCCCTTGGGAATATGCTGTTTATGGTGGAAGTAAAAAGCCTGAGACACGGGTCCAGATAGCAAGTGCAGAAGTTAAGAAGGAGGAGGAGGCACTCAGAGCAGAGTTATCCTTCCTAAAATCCCAGATAGCACAGATGTCAGAGTCCAGTTCGCCAGCACAAGAGGAGGTGCAGAGAAAGAGAGCACCATGCCAGCCGCGGAAGCAGCCAAAGCACAACGAGGAGGTGTGTCCGCGGGAACAGCCAACGCAAGACAAGGAGGTGTGTCCACGGGAACAGCCAAAGCACGACGAGGAGGTGCATGTTCTGGTATGTGAGAGTCAAGCTGTTGTTAACGAAAGCAGTGAGCTGACAGTACCGACCAGTGCAGCTGCACCGACAAGGCGAAAAGGAGTTTGCAAGTGGTACAGTGTCCGCAGGGGATGGGGATTCATCACGCCAGATGATGGAGGTATTGATGTATTTGTACATCAGACCAAGATCTTCAGAAAGGGATTCCGGAGTCTGGCGAGAAATGAGAGAGTAGAGTATGACAGCAAACCATCGGTCCAGGGCATGGAAGCAATTTATGTATGCGGCATTGGCGGTCAAGAGTGTAAGGGCAGCAGAAAGCGACCCATGGCACAGAGGAAGCTCAGAAAGATAAGGTGCTATAATTGTGGTGAGTTCTCAGGCCACATGGCAGCCAAGTGCCCACAAGGCCCGCTCCTGAAAAGATGCTTTGGATGCAAGTCAACTGAACATTTGATAGCCGCCTGTCCCTCAAGAAGCTCTTTCCCTAGACGGACTGCCACAGCCAGGTTGCCTTTAGGGCGCAAGCCAAGAGATGGCCACGACAACTGTCACACTAAGGGCGCCGAGAAAATTACGCGTCGTCTAGGGGAGGAAACCCGTCCTAAGCAGATAGGAGGGAGTGCAAATCAAGGTTCAGCAGAGGAGACTCATCAAAAGCAGACTGTGGGGAATGTAAGCCACCGTCCACACAAAATGAGTGCAGAACACGTCAAGAGCGATCCCCCTACAGATTCGACAGCTACATGCACTGGCAAGCAGATGTCACAAGCCAGCAGCGACGCGGCACAAGTAGGCGAATCTTCTAGACCACAGCAACTGCCAGCCCGACAAAGCACAACTAGGGACATGTCGACCAAGACAGTCCCCAGCCGAGTTGTACCGATGACAGAAGCTCAGCCTAAAGCATCGCCGCAGAGAAAGAGTCATACGCAGCACCAACGATCTAAGAGGCTACGATCGAAGCGCCAGAGGTGGTGATGTTGTCGGGACGACAACAAAATCAGGAGGGAGATATGTGATGGGCCGGGAAGACACCCCTGAGGCCCCACCCCCACTTCAGTTCAAGGCATGTTTGTCGCCCATATATTTTCGGTCGGCCCACGTGACTGTCAGATCACGTGACGGCGCGAGCCAGGGTTGTGAAAAATCTGAAGTAGAAGATTGATGAAAATGCCATAATAATGCATTTAAATTAAGTTGTGGTGTAGAATTGTGTTATATTAAATAGCTGTAGGTTTTATTTGTGTTTTCGCTATTCCTAAGCGATAATCGCGTGTGATATTTAAGTAGTCAAGATTAATACGCCTAGCGCAGTAAAGTGAGTGATTAGCCTAGTGCCTATAAAAAGAGATAGCGAGCTACCAGCGGACCTTTTCCTAGTATTAGCCCAGCCGAGAGAACAAACGAGGCGAGGCGACCAGTGAAGGTAGCAGATGGACCAGAGCACGTAAGCTATTAGCATCGGGCACTGTTGGGTGTTTTGTTTTGTTTTGTTGGGTTTTGTGATGTTCGCTAGTTTATTTGTTTAATGTTTGCTTTGTCACTGAATGGGCTGTAAAAATAAATATAGCCCCTGCCTCTAGAATCAAGAAGTTTTACTTTCTTGACTCTCTCATTGTGAGTGATAGTCGGTCAAGTAAGTCGCATCGTGAATACAGAATATTGCAGATATGTTGTTACATTTACCATTTATCAATTCCCCTGTTTGTTTTGGTTCAAAGTTTCAGCTCTTTAGTTTTTGTTTCATTTTTTAAAACCAGAGTCAAAACTGATACGGTTTTAACAGTGGGCCTTCTGGTGGCACTTTTAGTCCAGCAAAATATTTACTTTCATGGCAAAGGGATTGAGCTCGAAACCAGGTTGCGTCATTCTCCAGTCTAATGTATGGCTCTGAAGCATGGAGAACAACACAAACACCAAGCAAGACGTTACATATCTAACCGGATGGCCTACGCTAACATTATCCGTGCTATTTATATGATTTAGAATAGGAAAAACAGTTAGGACATTTCATCAAATAAAAATGTAAGTTACGACTATTATAAAATAAGCAAAACTGAAGCTGAAACTAGTTCAAGTGGGCAGCCCAAAGCTTTCCAAGGCGGAAGTTGCCATAGCAAAATAGTGACGTAAATGGGAATAGCCACGATTATCTATGGAACAGCAAGGCTAAGCCCAATGAAATAAATTATAAAATATTCCGATAACCAATCAAAAGGTGGCGAGACCACGCACCACTTTAGGTGAACAAAATATTATAAACTAGGAATCAGTCGTACTAAGAGAGCCCTAGCACATGGACGTGATTTCAACTGGTAGCTGTAGCAACTTGGCGCATCACCCAGTCTGTCACAAATGTCCGGCTCCTACGCCTCAAGACATTTATTCTGAAGATATCGGAACAGTCTTTGAAGCGAACAGCTATTTTTACATTAGTGAGAGAATTGCGCTTATGCATTCTTAAGTGTACTACTGCGTAAGTACCCTCTCGAATTAGCTTGATAACTATTTCAGGGAACGTCTGCAAAGAAAAGCACATGTCTAAACAAGTAGTACTAATTGATTCGCAAATAAATAATCTACATGAAGAGGTAGAAGTACAACTAACCATTACGCCTAAGGAGCTCTCTGGGAATATTAAGAAGACAGAATATTATCGAGAAATATACGTACCTCAAGTTATTGAAGTCAGACATGGAAAGCTTGTAATATATAAAGATACAACTTTTGCTGAACCCAACTGATTCATTTTGTAAATAGCCTTGACATGCTTGTTCAAGTTTCACGTTAATAAAAGTTTTAACTGAGCAGCTAGTAGTTGATTTCATCTCTACATGTTGCTGAACTTGTTGCATTGTAGATTAGTCAACCACTATACGAAATTGTCACTATTAAAAACAACATAGAAGGATACGAACGAGCCTGGTGCCCCCAAGCGTTCATCCAAGAATCACGACCTCTGGCGGAGTTGGCCAGTACAAAGATAAACTAAACTTGGAAGATAAATAAAAAGAAATCTATACTTGAACTACTTATTACTGCACCGTCATATACTCCTAAGTGGTGCCGTAACCAACAGTCACACATCCCTAAGTGGTGCCGTGTACTAAGCAGTACTACACCCGGTCACACATACTTTTATCTACGGGTGACTGTGTAGAATAGAATGATTTAAATTGTAGGACAAGGTGACCAATGTGGAACTGATGACAAGAACTAGACAAGTGCCAGTGGAACAAGATATGAGCACAAGACGCTGGCGACACAGATTTAGGAAACCTGTTGATAGCGTTACAATGAAGTCCTTGTTCTGGAATCTCCAGGGTAAGAGAGGTAGAGGTCTACCAAAACCCACAGGGAAGAGAACTGGAGACAGAAGTTAAAATGATAAGAAAGACTCGGAAAGAACTTGAGCGTGACAGGAAGACAAGGCATGTGTTTCTTGAAGGTGTAGAGAAATGGGCAAGACACTCTGGAAATGCCACGTAATCTTGTGTCTTTATGATAAATTATTAATCGCTCACCAGTAATTTTGCTATACCTTTATGGTTTATGCCCAGGCCGGTAAAATTATTTTTAGGATTTGAACAGCAACTAAAATGCATGTCGTTATCGCATTTGCAAATTATTATCTTTGGTAATTGACGAGTAAATCATGATTGTGTCGGAAAAATCGTGCAACAGTATTGAAATCCCACGAATTTTACGAGCGGAAAAGTGATCACCGAGGCGGACCTCCAAGAAGGAAAGGGTAAGATTTAGACTGGGCATATAAGCCCGCTCAGATTCATTTCTGGACTCTCAAAATTTCAAAGCTGAAAATACGTCTATTTGACTGACAAACGCTTGTGGAAGCCACATAGTCACAGCATATAACAGAGAAAAGCAACGCTGACCTGCTTGTGAGCAGACTTGCATAAGTGATAAGCTCAAATCCGTAATACTGTGTCTGAAGGGTATGTTAAAATTGTATTAATCGTTGCGTTACAAGTATTTTGGTGTTATATAAATTGTTGTAATATTTAATATTAATGTTAGCATTGACTTTGAATTACCTGGTGATATCTTAATCTTGGTACTCTAAACTCTGCGATGATAACTGAAATTAGTTTCTAAACTGAATATAACCTGAACAATCATGAATAGCATGACGTAGCTATAAGTCATTATCAGGACTGCGCAATATTATCTATATAAGAGATTATGTCCTTTTCATGAATTAGCTTTTAAAAGCTGGATGCCTAGAATTCGTCTTCTTCTTCCTCCTCTTCTTTTCCCCTGCTTCTTCGCTTCCTTAGTTTCCTTCGTTCAATTAAAAATATTGTTGATGTAATATCTTTAAAAGGAAACCACTTTTGGGCTGACTTAGAACCAATGGGAAATAATCAAGCCAGAATTCAGAAAAAAAATTTGTAAATGATGTCTAGTATCCTGATATATTTTATTAATTGTATGACGTGACAACGGCCATATGAACTATGTTGTTTAAAACCGGATTCTGATCAAACGTGGCCCGTCATCATCGTAGGATCATCTTGTACTAAAAACTGCAGTGTGTGATTAAAGGACCACATCTGCAATTCGCCGGATAGTAATATTGTGGCTACCTGTCTAGGTGATTTAGGTATCTTGGACATCACCACCTGATGTAGGACGAGAAGTGTCTTCAGTGAAAGGACCTGAATTAGATAAGTACTCATTACATTAAAGAAACAGGATCCAGAATTCGCCAACTGCTCAAAATGATGAACATTGACATCTTATAAAATTTGCAATGTGTGTAAATACTTATCTGCAATTTTTGCCAAACTTCTATTTTAATTAATAGATGTACAGACATATTTTGTAAATCCCGCTTTATGGATTTAGTTTAAATTCCAGTTTCTTTTTGAAATTGTGATATTGTGTATAAAGAGAATTATTGAATGTTTAAATTGGTAGGGATAATTAACGAGCTGCATTTCACACCATCTTTTACTAGAAACACCATTGGAGCAAAGGATAGGTCTAGCGAGAAGGTGACATACTTCACAGCTCTTTTCTGCTGCTACCATTTGAAACTGTGCAGTTAACTACCTAACTTGTCATGTGTCATCCCTATTACTAGTTCACCAGTTCCCTTCTTAATTTTTGGGAACTATATCTATATATTTCTATCTAAAATCCATCTCGCCACAGAAGGCCTACGCTCCTTGGTAAGCTAAAGGGTATTGTTTGATTGATATTTTACTCTCGAGGTAAATGGATTGGGCTCAAAACCATTCTGCACCATGCTCCATTCAACCCAACTGTAAACATGAGTACCTGACTCTGAACTTAAGTCAGAGAATGCAACAGCAACGATGAAGTGACTTTGTTACACACTCTTCATAACGCTGTGAGATAGTATAAGAGAAACTTCTAACACTTCTATAGAAGCGTGACGGTTTTGTCTCCACTGCTCTGCAATAATGGTCCAACAATAGCCAAACGTAAACGGTATTGCCTTCCGTCCTTCGCGGTAGTGGTCCAATAATGTCCAGACTTAGAGTATAATTATGAGATTCTTAAAAGGCATCAACCTTCCCTCAAGATTACTCTTGGTAGATACATACGTAGAAGAACGGTGCTTCTACTTCAGGGAGTCTCACATAATTTTAAAGGAAATGAAGCATACCGACTGAGATCTTCTATGCTGTCGTGAACTTAATATTCTCCCTCCCCTTATGTGAAGAAAGATATTTGCTCGTATTTCTGAGCACCCAGCTGAAGGTGATTCAGCAACTATTAATCTAATAGCGCTATACGGTTATGTATTTAAAACAATGTGAGTCACACGGGTGGAGACATAGAATTCAATAGTGATTAATCGAACTATAGATTTATAGTTACATATAAACATTGTTAATAATACCTAATAGTTTACAATGTAAGATAAATAAACTTGTTTATAAAAATGAAGCGATGATATTTATCTTCATTGGAGGATATTAAATTGTGATGGAAAATAGGAAAACAAAATTGAAATATCTATTGGCTGCGCTGTTATGGTACTTATCAGCCGGTGTGGGGTCGGTTGACATCTGTTTCAGCCGCTGTTTGTTCCCATAGGTGTCTTGGACTGGTCCTTCTCTTCAATAATAAAATCATGTCTCGGTAGCACGTCCCATGCAGAAAGGCTAAGTACAAAAGTTGTCAAGCGTCTTCAAGACCCGTTTGATGTTGGTGTCTAGCGTCGACTGCTGGCAACGTGAACCACAAACTAAAAGGGAAACAAATGCCTCTTTTGAGTATTGGGTCTCCAGATATGAACATCAGGCAACCTTCGCTTCCATGCACCACTTCATATTCCTCAGAATATTTACCATCCCTGAGCGTTAATTTTAACCCCAGTGAGTCGAATGAAAGTGCTTTTGGACAGCGGAAAACGACAATTGGAAATATATATATAATTTATTAAAGTGCTAGTATAACTATATATACACCATGATATGTAGAACACCCTCCTATGTAGAACATTACTACATGACAACAAATAAGATTTTGCCCTTTACTGAGATATTGCCCTTTACATGGTATTTTCAAACGCCATGACTATATAAGTTCTTGCCACTTCCGTTGTTATTTCTCATGTTTAACAACTCACTACATCACAGATGTAGCTGCAGTAGCATAGTGGTTAGTGCACTGGCTTCCTAGCGCAGTGGTCTATGGTTCGATCCCCAGATGAGGTGGGAATTTTTTAGGCCACAAACGGCTCCTGGGTCGACCCAGCCCCAAATGGGTACCAGAGCAACTCTGGGAAGGTAAAGGCGGCCGGCGTGATGCCGACCACATCACCCTTAGTGTGCCGACGGTCAAGATAATATGGGCCTAACACCATATTTCCAATATGCCTCAATGGGCGTGTAACGGGTTCCTTTACCTTTACCTTACATCACAGATCTATGGATGATAATCTCCGCCAAGATATTACTTTCTTGTAGTTGATAATTACAACGAAGTCAATCTGCCTGAAGTGTTACATTACTTTCCGTGCCTTAACCTTTAACAAGATTGTCATCTTGCGACATCCGAGTAAAATCGGCCACGTATCAATGGTTGTTATCTACCTTCACTTACAGACGTCTTGGTGTTTGCCCTATGCTGTCTGCCGGTTTTTGTTCAATCAACCCGTGTCGCTACTAACAGACACCTTTTCTGTCTGGCCGAAAGCTGTTACATAGTCCAGTACGCAAACACCTTCACTTGCACAAATAAAAGTCAATGTTGCTTCAAAAACAGGTTAAGCGTTCAGTTAATCGTAGAGAGTGATAAGATATAATAAGATGCTCTAGCTCGATGAAAACGTAAACAATAAACAAGGGAAGAATTAGCACGTAGAAGGAATGGTCAAGAAAGTACTTCTTTTTCTTCTTCTTTGATCCTTAGCCGTCGACTGTCAAAGCAGTCAGTGGCCATCACGCCTGGTGGCATCTTGTAGGGCAGCAGCAAGCTGCTTCCACTTTGTTCGGTCGGCGGCAATCCTTCGTGCAGTGCCCCAGCTCTAGTTCATTCTTTGCACGACAGGGATGCCCCTTATTAAGCTTTTCTTGTAAGTACGGGCGGAGAGAATTGAAGAGCAGAAAAAGAAAACTGGCAATTTCGTCACAATAAGGACCTCCAAAAATAATTATAATGATGTTCTCATTTGGACATGTTATGAAAAGAAAAATGTTGTGTTACCGAGACCAGAAATGGAAGCAATGGATGTTAACACTGTAATCTACCCCTCCTGTCGTAAACAGCGGCATAAGATAGTTGGGTATGTGTCCGGCTCTCCCATCCTTAGAAACTTTATGCCACAAGAACTTCAATAGACAGACTTTCATAAATGGGTGTTTGTGTAGAATAGAAGGATTGAAATTGTATGACCAGGTCACTAATGTAAAACTGAATGATCATGACAAGAACCAGACAAATGTCAGGGGAGCAAGAGATGAGAAGACGGCCTTATCGGTGGATAAGACACACATTGAGGAAACCTGTTAATAGCATTACCAGGCAGTTCATATCCTGGAATCCCCAGGGTGAGAGAAGAAGGGGTAGACTAAAAAATAACACACACGCGGAGACAGAACTGAAAATGTGAGGAATACATGGAAAGACCTTGACCTGGTGGCACGCATTGGAGGATTTGGCATACGGTTGTTGAAGGCGTATGCTTCATAGGAGGTTGAAACGTAATGAATAATTAGACCGCTGGGGGGGGGGGGGCATGTTCGTGTATGAGTGAAGGACAAGATAGGGAGAATCGGTAAGGAGAAGAGAGAATGCGCGAAAAGTTACGGGGATAATTATTAGGATGGAGATTCATAGACAGAAGTCAGAAACGAGAGATGTAAGTTAATGAGACAAGACCAGCGTGAAAATAAACACGTCTTTGGGATTAAAGTGTAAATAATATTAACTGTGAAGACGTACATCAGTGATGATGATGATAGGCATGAACTGATTTAGTTTAGACAGAATTAAAGGTGACAGAGGGAGCCGCGCTAGCGTAGTGGTTACCACACCGCTCTGGCGACCGGGTGATCCAGGATCAAACCCGGGTGACGGCATTTGAGGATTTTTCGTCGACCGGGATTTGGACTGGATTAACTCGAGACCTGGCGAGGACATTTGAAGGAGTGTCGTCGACCAGGGATTGGCAGCTCCTGAGCCGACCCAGCTGTAATGGGTACCTCCGAAATCGGAGAGTATTTGCCTGAATGGCGAGGGACACCTGTCTCTGTACAAGAAAAAAAGGGATACTCACGTAAAATCAATGTCAGGTTAGACATTAATAATAACCTGAGATTTCGCCTCGAGTATTAGCGGGCGTACAAAAAAAAAAAAAAAAAAAAGGTGACAGAAAAGTCTAAATAAAAGTGCCAATACTGGACGTCTGGAAAAAAATCAGACATGTGAAAAACAATAGAAAGGAATGAAGAATAAACGATAAGGCAATGTAAAGATAGAACATAATGGGAAGCTCGTTAGGGCCCCCCAATCGGGTTCCCTTCTCCAGCTTTGAAAATATAAGGAGATGAGAATAATTGTAATTAGATATTCTTCTTCTTCTTCTTCCTCGTTCGTCCTGAAAAGGACGTTGGTTGCGTTGTGTCTGTTTACGCCGGAGCTGTGATATCTGCACCTTTCGGTCGACACATCCGACTTCAGCACGGCATTTTTTGGGACCGGGTTTGCCTTCCCTCTGCGATCCCTACTCTCTCAGCCAGACTGCAGTAATGCAGCCTGTTTCCAGGACCACCACGTGGAGGTGGAGTAGGGTCTTGGTCAGCTCTGGTTCGCTGACCCTGATGCAAGCAGTCAAGCTATGGGTCGCTGACTGCATTCTCTATTGCTGCATCTTTGGGTCCCGTAATTAGATATGAGGAATATATGCTACAACACTATTACAAGTAAAACAATGTCTTCATTTATTAGCTATACTTTGACATAAAACGTGTTACAACAAAACTATAATCTTAATCCATGGGGCCCCATCAGACTGGTTCACATCGGGCCCCGCAATTACTAAGGCCGACGCTGGAGAGAAGCCTATTTTAAGAAAAGCCACGTCATTATTTAACGATCACTCCCATGCTATTCGGAATCAGCCCTACTTACAGTCATTTGAACAGTTGAAACCATTCAAAATTTCAGTCACTTGAACCATGTTCTAATGTCCATTTTTAACGTGAACAAGATTCCTATAATATTTCTGAACATACAAAGAAGATATTTTAACTATTTGTTAACTTTGAATTTACACAAGGCTGCTGCGGCTTGCGCTGACAACACGGTAGGTGTTGAAATAGGTTACGAAAGCGCCCAAGACGAAAATAGACGAACTTCCTCCTACACGTTTGAAAAGACAGGCGGACAACAGAATCAAGAAAAGAGAGACTCGAATAAAGAATGAAAAAACAAATATCAAGACATAATTTGAATCTGTAGCTACGTCATGATCTTTGGTCGAGTGTTATAAGTTGTTTGTAAATAGCTCACACGTTCGGGCGTTTCTCTCTCTTTCTCTCTCTCAGAATGAATAAATACAAAATTTGAGAGAAAGGAAGGGTAGAATGTTAGACTTCTCAACCTTTTGAAAAAAAAGCTTGCTCGTTCTCTGTGTGTGTCTCTCTCTCTCTCTCTCTCTCTCTCTCTCTCTCTCTCTCTCTGTCTCTTGCTCTCTCTGAAGGAATTTTATGACTATAGAAAACTTCTTCGGTCTCCATTCAATGATTTATAATCGTTAAGAAAGATAGACTCAAAGAGAGCAACAAGAAAATATTGGAATGGAAGAATATGCAATTGTTCCAAAGGCCTTCACTGGCTCAATGTTGAAGCAGCGAAATAAGAAGAAGAAATAAGAAGAAGTAGAAAGAAGAAGGAAGATGAAGAAGAAAGAGGAGGAGAAGGAGGAAAGGAGAAGAAGAAGGTTTTAATTTTTTTTTAATACACATGTGTTCTCAAGATATGCCATGAGATACACGTTCCCGTCTAACACAAGGTTTTCGAATTACGAATTTAGCGGATGCTCACCAGTTATATCTATATATATTTTTTAAATACAGATATCTTTTTAAAAATTTTTTTATTGACACTAACAACATTCCATCCACCCGAAAAGGTGTAAATTGACAAGTTATCGATCTCAAACCTCCTGATGACACATTTAAGAGCGTGTTCCTGATCAAACTTGAGAAACCATTAAAACGCCCAAGGACGAGACAAGCCCATCTCTCATCTACAGCCATCCTTTAGCCCAGCGGTTCCCAAAACCAGGGTCGCGACCCTTATTAGAGTCGTTCAGGTCTTCTGTGGGGTCGCGGGGAGGACTTGGAAGAGCATGAGCAAAATGAGAATTAATATTCTATAAGGATCGCTAGGAGTGAAAGAAATAAAAAAAAAACAAAAATTGAGACGCCAGCGAAAATTGTTGAGAGCTACTGCTGAAGCCTTTCATCCCATCGCAAGGTTGACTCTTTTGTTGCCTCTAATCGATATGTGTACTCAAGAACATTTTATAAAAGCCTGTCACATTTTTTTTTTCAAAACATTTGTGTTAGAACTTCTTCAAAAGTAGGACAGTGTCAACAACACATTATGTTGTCGCTTTGTGGAACGTTTATTTTGATTGGTTAGTCTAAACGTTGCCAGGTTTTTTATTGCGATAGGAAACCAAAGGGTGAGAATCTATCTATCTATCTATCTATCTATCTATCTATCTATCTATCTATCTATCTATCTATCTATCTATCTATCTATCTATCTATCTATCTATCTATCTGTCTGTCTGTCTGTCTGTCTGTCTATCTATCTATCTATCTATCTATCTATCTATCTATCTATCTATCTATCTATCTATCTATCTATCTATCTATCTATCTATCTATCTATCTATCTATCTATCATCGCAAATCATTATCTAATATCATGTGTACGTTTTAAGGATTTTTTTGCACTGTTCTAAATTGACTATCACAAGTTCCTGTAAATGTGTATAACTGTTAGCGTACTGTTACAATATTGTGATTTTATTTTATTTTATAATGTTCATGTTCTTTTATTATTTACAAATAATATTAAAAATGCATGTGAGAATAAATGGATTCAGTATGGGAGACTAGAGAAAGGGAATAGTATTAGATGGGCCTGCGTGCCCAATTCTAAACCCTTTGAAGGTAAGATTTGATCGTTCGTTCGTTCTGTCTAATTCTACTCTTTAGTTAAGGAGGGCAGAGAAAAATACAACAAGTCCCGACTCAGTCAGTAACAAACTTGTCAAATATTTCATGAGTTCTGATTCTGTGCCACCCTAATATGATTATGCTCGAATTATTGTCTGATTTACTGAATGGATGTTTTGGATTTGTTTGTTTGTTTGTTTTTTTTTTCGCTTGTGTAGCTTTTTTTTTCGTTGATTCCATTACTTTCTTGTTTTTTTTTTTTTTAAAGTTACTTAATTTTGATTATGATTGGATACTGTCAATGTATGCTGTTATATTTGTAATGTTGCATGCCTTTAATTAAATTAATGCTTAAAGTAACATGTAGGAACGAAAGGATATAGTATACAAGATAAGTGAGAATGGGAGGGCAGAGTGTCAGACGGGCCTGCGCCCCAAATTCTTAATCCTTTGAAAATAAAGTTCGTTCGTTCGTTCTATCTGCCTGCCTGTCTGTGTATCTATATTTGTGTCTGTCTCTTGGTTCTTCTGGATATCTGTCTGTCTGTCTACCTGTGTGTCTCTCTGTCTACCTACCTACCTGCCTGCTTGCCTGCCTTTCTGTCTACCTGTGTGTCTGTCTGTCTACCTACCTACCTGCTTATAGTAAATGTGAGGATGAAAGGATATAGTATATATGATGAGAGAGAGAGGAAGGGCAGAATGTCAGACGGGCCTGCGTGCCCAATTCTTAACCCTTTGAAAATAAAGTTCGTTCGTTCGTTCGTTCGTTCGTTCTATCTATCTATCTATCTATCTATCTATCTATCTATCTATCTATCTATCTATCTATCTATCTATCTATCTATCTATCTATCTATCTATCTATATGTGTGCCTGTCTCTTAGTCCATCTGGATATCTGACTGTCTACCTACCTGCCTTCCTGTCTGTTTGTCAGTCTGTCTGTCTGTTTTTCTGCCAACTGGTCCACAATTTTTTATTTGGTGTTAAGAATGATTTGAATTGAAAGGTACCAATTCTAACTTCATAATTTCATAAATGTTTTTGAATTTTTATCAAAATTTTATTTTCAGATTTTCATTCGATGCACACTACTAGTCCTGTATGTAGGGAGGATTAATAGCTCTGCTCGCAGATCTGTTTATACAATAAATATATGGAAAGGCAAATTTCACGTGTTTGTGTTGAATAAACCCACTCGTCAGTTTGTTCCATACCGCAGAGACAGTCACGGCAGGTCGCAAGTCTATGTTCAGTATATCGACAGAGCTGGTAATCAGAGCTGGTCTACATACCTGTGAGTGTTTTTGAATAATAGGATTGCAGACAGAAAAGTTTCGTAGTGAAGCTGTGTTAGAACAATAATTTTCGTAGTGAAGCCGTGTTAGAATAATACGTTTCATAGTGAAGATTTGTTAGAACAATAAGTTTCGTTGTGACGCTGCGTTAGAACAATACATCTCTTAGTGACTATCTATCTATCTATCTATCTATCTATCTATCTATCTATCTATCTATCTATCTGTCTGTCTGTCTGTCTGTCTGTCTGTCTGTCTGTCTGTCTGTCTGTCTGTCTGTCTGTCTGTCGTTCTATCTATCTATCTATCTATCTATCTATCTATCTATCTATCTATCTATCTATCTATCTGTCTGTCTGTCTGTCTGTCTGTTTGTTTGTTTGTTTATCTGTATGTCTGTCTGTCTGTTTATCTGTATGTATGTATGTCTCTATATATGTATGTATGTCTGCCTGCCTGTCTGTCTGTTTATCTGTATGTTTTTCTCTGTCTTTCCTGTCTTCTGTTTCTTCGTTTCTGTCTCCTGTCTGTCTGTCTGTCTGCCTGCCTGCCTGTTTGTCTGTATGTTTTTCTCTGTCTTTCCTGTCTTCTGTTTCTTCGTTTCTGTCTGTCTCCTGTCTGTCTGTCTCCTGTCTGTCTGTCTGGTTTTCACTGGCTGTTAATTTGCCTGTCTTTCTGTCTTCTGTTCCTTGGTTTCTGTCTGTTTGTCTCTGTCTGTCTGTCTAGTAAGCTACCTTCCTACCTGTCCAAATGTGTATCTGTTTGTTGCGCTTTATCTGTACGCCAATCTGTCTATCTGTCTATATACCCATCTATTTATCCTGCAATAAATGTATCTCTTCCTTCCTCTTCTTATCGATATTTCAGTCTTGAATTATTTATAATTTAAATCTGTAACCAGCAAAAAAGAAATATCCACTTATTATAAATTTACCAGTTTATCTTATCCAACCATTATAAGTGTCACGCAATTACGATGAAAAATGTTTAAAAAATAAACTATAATACAATTTTAGAGAGGGTTGGAGAGAGAGAGAGAGAGAGAGAGAGGGGGAGAGAGAGAGAGAGAGAGAGAGAGAGAGAGAGAGAGAGAGAGAGAGAGAGAGAGAGAGAGAGAGAGAGAGAGAGAGAGAGATGTACCAGAGATGAACTAAACATTGATCAGATTTTGACACATGAACATTTTGTTAAACTGATAAAGAAAATAATTAATTAACGGACACATAATAGTGTTCAATTATCTCTCGTTTGTCATTTGCTCTGCGAAATTGTCATGCTAATTTGAAGTTATCGATTTGTGGGGAAAAAATCCTCTTCCTCATATTGTATTGATGATGGAGAATTTTCAGGCATGTTCAATGTATCACTCATGATTGCAGCTGCCGCACAAGAGCCGCTTGCATGAACTTAATGAGCTGTAATTTTTTCTTCTTTCCTTCTCTCTCTCTCTCTCTCTCTCTCTCTCTCTCTCTCTCTCTCTCTCTCTCTCTCTCTCTCTCACTCTGGATCTTTCATTCTCTGCTTCTTGTCCCCAGTCTCTCTCTCTCTCTCTCTCTCTCTCTCTCTCTCTCTCTCTCTCTCTCTCTCTCTCTCTCTCTCTCTCTCTCTCTCTCTCTCTCTCTCACACACACACACACTCACTCTGGATCTTTCATTCTCTGCTTCTTGTCTCCAGTCTCTCTCTCTCTCTCCCTGTCTCTCTCTCGCTCTCTCTGTCTAGCAATTTCAGTTTAATTTTCATCACTAACGCATTGCTCATTCGGCCCCTTGCAGTTCCCGGGGGGGGGGGGGCCTTTTGTGAGACGAAGAAAGTATATGTCTACTGCTCCCACAGGCATGTCGTACTAGGCAACTAATATGAGGTTGTACATGAGGCTGGCAACCTCATCATGTCAAACTAATAGCTACAGGAACCACCGCTTATGTTAATGCTTGGTGCAGGTTTCCTGTAACGAGTGCAAACTTCACTGCTGGCTCCATGCTCCATAAAGAGCGAAAACAGAAAACAACGATTGCCCATTCTACCCTTTTCACTTTCTTGGGGATCAGAGCGGCTAAGAAGTAAGGTGTCCGCCTCTAAAGGTACCGGGTTCGATTCCCAGTAGAGGGAATATAATTTTTGGAAATATTTTTGCAGAACCAGGGGTCCTAATGATGTCATACTACCCCCTGGTCTCCTGGGTGGTGAGATCGGATGCCTCGTCTTCTCGGATAAAAGCAAAAAAAAAAAAAAAAAAATGGGAGGTCCCGTGTGCAAGTTGCGCACGTTAAAAATCCCACGGCAGTTGGAAATCATAAAGAGAAGGCCGTAAAGGCCACTGCCCTGACAAAATATAAAAATTAGAAACCTACCCGCCACAAAAATATTTATAGAATGTGTGACTCCTATATACACACATTGGGGTTCTCGCCGGTGCTACGGAGTTCGTGCACTGTGCTGAGATCCTCTTTGTGTGATCTAAGAGAGGAGATCGGAGCACTGAGGGAGTAGTCCGTGTGCAATTAAGATAGTCCTTAAAACCAAACCACCTTCTTGGAACGTCTCTCTTAGTCTCTTTTCATCTTCCGTGACCTTTTACAATTTTCCATAATACTCCATTTACAATTACGCGTATTATATCTTTTTACTTATACAATAACTTCATTCATTCTCATTTAGCGCGCGCTGTGTGGGCTATCAACAATTTTATGCCAGGCTATTCTGTCCTGTACCATCTGGTCAAGGTCTTTCCACGTCATTTTATTTATTTCATTACTATCTCCACTTCCTTTCTCCGTGAGGTTTTAATTATGCCTCTATTTCTTTTACTCCAGGGAATCCTAAAAAAGTGCTATCCTGTAGTGCTATCAGCTGGTATCCTTCGTGTGAGTCCTATACAAATCTAGCGACTTTTCATCATCTCTTATTCTGATTTTTTTCCATCATTCCCTCCTTGGAGATAGTAAATTAACATACAATTTCAATCCTTCTATTCTGCGCAAGAAATCAAGTCCAATACAACAATCAGAATTGTTCAATCAAACGTAAAGTCGGTCCTATTGTATGGTTCCGAAACATGGAGAAAAACAAGAACCAAAAAGCTACAAACTTTCATTAATGGGTACCTGCGTAGAATACAAGGATTGAAGTGATATAGCAAGATCACCAATGGGGAACTGGTGACAAGAACCAGACAAGTGGAACAACAAGAACCAGACAAGTGGAACAACAAGAACCAGACAAGTGGAACAACAAGAACCAGACAAGTGGAACAACAAGAACCAGACAAGTGGAACAACAAGAACCAGACAAGTGGAACAACAAGAACCAGACAAGTGGAACAACAAGAACCAGAAAAGTGGAACAACAAGAACCAGACAAGTGGAACAACAAGAACCAGACAAGTGGAACAACAAGAACCAGACAAGTGATACAACAAGAACCAGATAAGTGGAACAACAAGAACCAGACAAGTGGAACAACAAGAACCAGACAAGTGAAACAACAAGAACCAGATAAGTGGAACAACAAGAACCAGACAAGTGGAACAACAAGAACCAGACAAGTGGAACAACAAGAACCAGACAAGTGGAACAACAAGAACCAGACAAGTGGAACAACAAGAACCAGATAAGTGGAACAACAAGAACCAGACAAGTGGAACAACAAGAACCAGACAAGTGGAACAACAAGAACCAGACAAGTGGAACAACAAGAACCAGATAAGTGGAACAACAAGAACCAGACAAGTGGAACAACAAGAACCAGACAAGTGGAACAACAAGAACCAGACAAGTGGAACAACAAGAACCAGACAAGTGGAACAACAAGAACCAGACAAGTGGAACAACAAGAACCAGACAAGTGGAACAACAAGAACCAGACAAGTGGAACAACAAGAACCAGATAAGTGGAACAACAAGAACCAGACAAGTGGAACAACAAGAACCAGACAAGTGGAACAACAAGAACCAGACAGGTGGAACAACAAGAACCAGACAAGTGGAACAACAAGAACCAGACAAGTGGAACAACAAGAACCAGACAAGTGGAACAACAAGAACCAGACAAGTGGAACAACAAGAACCAGACAAGCGGAACAACAAGAGCCAGACAAGTGGAACAACAAGAACCAGACAAGTGGAACAACAAGAACCAGACAAGTGGAACAACAAGAACCAGACAAGTGGAACAACAAGAACCAGACAAGTGGAACAACAAGAACCAGATAAGTGGAACAACAAGAACCAGATAAGTGCAACAACAAGAACCAGACAAGTGGAACAACAAGAACCAGAAAAGTGGAACAACAAGAACCAGACAAGTGGAACAACAAGAACCAGAAAAGTGGAACAACAAGAACCAGACAAGTGGAACAACAAGAACCAGACAAGTGGAACAACAAGAACCAGACAAGTGATACAACAAGAACCAGATAAGTGGAACAACAAGAACCAGACAAGTGGAACAACAAGAACCAGACAAGTGAAACAACAAGAACCAGATAAGTGGAACAACAAGAACCAGACAAGTGGAACAACAAGAACCAGACAAGTGGAACAACAAGAACCAGACAAGTGGAACAACAAGAACCAGACAAGTGGAACAACAAGAACCAGATAAGTGGAACAACAAGAACCAGACAAGTGGAACAACAAGAACCAGACAAGTGGAACAACAAGAACCAGACAGGTGGAACAACAAGAACCAGACAAGTGGAACAACAAGAACCAGATAAGTGGAACAACAAGAACCAGACAAGTGGAACAACAAGAACCAGACAAGTGGAACAACAAGAACCAGACAAGTGGAACAACAAGAACCAGACAGGGGGAACAACAAGAACCAGACCAGTGAAACAACGAGAACCAGACAAGTAAAACAACAAGAACCAGACAAGTGGAACAACAAGAACCAGACAGGTGGAACAACAAGAACCAGACAAGTGGAACAACAAGAACCAGACAAGTGGAACAACAAGAACCAGACAAGTGGAACAACAAGAACCAGACAAGTGGAACAACAAGAACCAGACAAGCGGAACAACAAGAGCCAGACAAGTGGAACAACAAGAACCAGACAAGTGGAACAACAAGAACCAGACAAGTGGAACAACAAGAACCAGACAAGTGGAACAACAAGAACCAGATAAGTGGAACAACAAGAACCAGATAAGTGCAACAACAAGAACCAGACAAGTGGAACAACAAGAACCAGAAAAGTGGAACAACAAGAACCAGACAAGTGGAACAACAAGAACCAGACAAGTGGAACAACAAGAACCAGACAAGTGGAACAACATGAACCAGACAAGTGGAACAACAAGAACCAGACAAGTGGAACAACAAGAACCAGACAAGTGGAACAACAAGAACCAGACAAGTGGAACAACAAGAACCAGACAAGTGGAACAACAAGAACCAGACAAGTGGAACAACAAGAACCAGACAAGTGGAACAACAAGAACCAGACAAGTGGAACAACAAGAAACAGACAAGCGGAACAACAAGAACCAGACAAGTGGAACAACAAGAACCAGACAAGTGGAACAACAAGAACCAGACAAGTGGAACAACAAGAACCAGACAAGTGGAACAACAAGAACCAGACAAGTGGAACAACAAGAACCAGACAAGCGGAACAACAAGAACCAGACAAGTGGAACAAGAACCAGACAAGTGGAACAACAAGAACCAGACAAGCGGAACAACAAGAACCAGACAAGTGGAACAACAAGAACCAGACAGGTACAACAACAAGAACCAGACAAGTGGAACAACAATAACCAGACAAGTGGAACAACAAGAACCAGACAAGTGGAACAACAAGAACCAGACAAGTGGAACAACAAGAACCAGACAAGTGGAACAACAAGAACCAGACAAGTGGAACAACAAGAACCAGACAAGTGGAACAACAAGAACCAGACAAGTGGAACAACAAGAACCAGACAGGTGGAACAACAAGAACCAGACAAGTGGAACAACAATAACCAGACAAGTGGAACAACAAGAACCAGACTGTAGTGGTTTTGATGGTATTGTATGATGGTGATATTACTAAGTGTGATGTATGAGGTCAGCTGTGAAGGCTCCTGAGATAAAATGTAGCTGTGAATTTTCAGAAGGCCTTTCTTGCTACCACTACGACCTCACACCTATCTTTTTTTTTCTAATGAATGTGGCTACGTTAAAATCTAGGGTACTGAATGTAATGTGTTGTATTGACATATACAAACACACACACACAGATATTAAATAATATAATATTATCAATAAAATTTAGAACACAATGAACTAAATTCAGCTGGTGAAATTTTAGAAAGTAAATCTTTTTTTAAATTTATTTGTTCTGAACCAAGGTTTTATTTTGGCCAGAACATATGACAGATTTTGGAATTTATGAGTGATTGGCATGAATAAATGACATGATAAATAAAAGGTGTGTACGTATATAATTTTCACGAGTAGTTATTATTTCTACAGTTCATAGTTTTATTTTCCCTGGGAGAACGATGAATAGATGTGCTGTTGGGGTGGCTTCATCCCTCCCTGTCTAAGCCTACCAAACATTGTCCATTAATGATGGAAGAAAATGGGATGTTTTAGTAGTAATTCCCTTTGGGTGCTATGTCTATGAAGTTGGTGTAAATCCAGCAGACCAGCCTGCTTACGTAACTTTGAAAGAGTAGTTCTGGTGCTGGAATCTGGTGGCTCCACCTCTCCGTGCTTGGGGGCAATATATCGGGTGGCCCCACCTCTCCGGGCTTGGGGGCAATACAAGGCTGTTCTGCCGAGATGCGACACTGCACGGGTCCTCACTGTCAATTATTTACCCAGCATTTGACACCGCCTTTTGGTGTCAACATAAAAAACTCACAGCTCTGAAATAAAGTATTGGTTTAGGTTCAGAACCTTACCTAAGGAGCCACTTCTACACGTAACAATTTACAATAACACCATTTAGACAGGGTCAGATCTCTCTGACCATACAACACATCTTACCAAGTTGGTTTCACCTAGGATAAGTTCTCCCAGACTACATATTCCGAAATATGTTTATTAGCTTCTTGCCATAGGATAGGATAGGTGATATGTTCCACTGATCTCAACACTTGATCTGTCCTTCCTATTCCTTGCTGGAGTTTATATATATTGTTTGTCCCTAGACCCTGAACTAGGGCGGGGGGTCTAGAGCAAATCCTTACTTGTTTGTAAGGCTAGATTTCGATATGGCAGTATCAAATCACTCGAAACATTAAACAATATTCAAAATATACAAAGAAATAATTTCAATCTTATCAGATTATGAATAAAGAACACAGAAATGCTAGCAAAACTCAGCTGAGCTGCTGGCTATAGTATGGCGTCCCTGAACTTATTTCTAGTTACTTCATTTGAAATCACCACACTTAAAATTTACTGTGTCTATCACTGGACAACTATTGAGGAATGGCAAAAAAGCTCGTCTGAGCGCGGATAATATGATTGTCTGTGGCCAATCAATGCCTTGGTTTTTTAAAATTCAAATTTCCTACACTAAAGTCATTTCAGTCATGCTTCAGTCAAGTATGGATTTTTATCTGTTAGTCCGTCCGTCTCTACTTGCGTTTTCACAAAACCGTACTTGGTTTTTGAACCAACCTATCCGTCCCCTCTACAAATTTGCCTGAAAAGTTATTTTTAGCCACAATTCTCCTTAACACCCTCTCTCTTTCATTCTAACTAGATTTGGACACTTGAGTATCAAGGTCGCGGTTTTTGTGCAAATTAGTGACATGTTTGATTCAATGCAGTCTTTCGCTGATGTGAACAACACAGTCTTTTGTCATTATCTTCATTATTATCTATCCGTCTGTATAAATAAAAGCATATTATTTCACTGCTCAGAATGGGCCATCCGGCCAGCTAATTTTTATACTCCTAACATTAATATTAAGAAAAAGTTACTTTTTAAATTTTGTAATATTTCAAGCATCTGCGTTTGCCGCTGAATTCAAATAAAAGGCTTGGTATCGCAAAAGCGTCCAATAAATGACTGTGGCGTATCATATCCAAGGTCCCTTCTGTCGATTTCCTTACTTTATGTCAACTTGGGGAACGTGACTTTTTCCTTCCCCCCATTGTCTCCTTAGCCTTGCTAGTCTCACGCAATTTTTCAGTCATATTTTTTTCCTTTTGATCCGCCGTTCTCATCCCGTTCAAATGGTAACCGTTTCAGCAATTTAATTTCCATGGCGGGTGATGACCCGCGGCGTGGGCGATCATGCCTTCTAGTAACTTATGCATTCTTTTTATCCCTACATTTTATCCTCTGGAGATATTTTTACGTTGTATCACTGTTAATTTTATGACACAGACAAGTGGAACAACAAGAACCAGACAAGTGGAACAACAAGAACCAGACAAGTGGAACAACAAGAACCAGACAAGTGGAACAACAAGAACCAGACAAGTGGAACAACAAGAACCAGACAAGTGGAACAACAAGAACCAGACAAGTGGAACAACAAGAACCAGACAAGTTTAACAACAAGAGATGAGAAGAAGACGCTGGAAATGGATAGGACAGACACTGAGGGAACCTGTTCATAACAATACCATATTATCAGGTTCATAACATTACCATATTATCAGGTTCATAACATTACCATATTATCAGGTTCATAACATTACCATATTATCAGGTTCATAACATTACCATATTATCAGGTTCATAACATTACCATATTATCAGGTTCATAACATTACTATATTATCAGGTTCATAACATTACCATATTATCATGTTCATAACATTACCATATTATCAGGTTCATAACATTACCATATTATCAGGTTCATAACATTACCATATTATCAGGTTCATAACATTACCATATTATCAGGTACTGCAAGGGTTCAATTCACATTAGATGGCTGTAAAAACTTTTTTTCTCCCTCTCTCTCTCTCTTTCTCTCTCTCTCTCTCTCTCTCTATATATATATATATATATATATATATATAAATGATACAGGACGTGGTTCCTACAGTTCCATGTTCTGGAATCCCCAAGATAAGAGAGGTAGAAGAAGAACAAAGAACACACGGAGAAGAGAACTGGATACGGATATGTAAGGGATGGAAAGACCTTGAGCTGATGGCAAGGGACATGAAGACTAGTCATATGTTTTTTGAAGGCCTATGCTCCTTGGGGAGCCGAAGGGTGATAATGATTATTATTATTATTATTACTCGTATGCACCCATTTGTGAACGTCTTTCTTGTACTGTTGATATCCATTAATTGTCTTCCCTCATCTCTTTCAAACCAAATTCTTCCTGTCTCTTGAGCCGTTTACTTCAAAGTTTGCAACGACCACCTTTATAAATCGTTGAATATATACAAGGAGTTTTTAAAGTAACTCTAGTACATTTGTGTATGTGACGGTATTGCCTCCCCTGCTTTGCAGCAGTGGTCCACCAGTGGCCAAAACTCAAGAGTATCTATAGGCTTCAATGGAGTCTATCTTTACAAAAGATTACTCTTGGCAGAAATGTCGATAGAAGAGTGGTAAAGCTTCTATTACATGGGAGTCTTCATAAGATATTCAGATAAGCGAAAACAATGCTGGCTGTCGCTAAGCACGTTAATTCTATAATCTGACACTTTTATGAAGAATTTAGCAGTGGTTTATTTTAGCCCGTTAGGCCCCCACCGCTGAGTTAATCAGTGGAATTTATTATTATAATGTATGTATAGCTCTGAGTGTTTAGCAGCTTTGACTGAGGCAAACATGTAGTACATTTAAAAGATTAAATCGAAGTTAAATTGTAACATTACAAATAACAAAATTTAATAATCACTTTAGGTTTTAACAGTTGGAAAATAATTTGAATAGTTATGGAAAAGTTTCATCACTTTAACTGAATAAAGGAGGTCACTTTTGGCAGCGGATATTTGCACTTAGCTGCCAATGATAGTTTCTTCTCCTGCTGGGTCAGTTCCTTTCGCTCTACTCTTGCTCGTCTCTCGTCAAAGTTTGTAGGGTGAAGCTCGTTTCCCAGGAAAGTCTAGGAGAGTCTTCAAAGCTGGTCTGCCGTCTTAATGCGTAAACCGCGTGTGCCTGCTTGTGCCAGAAATGGTACTTTCTTTTGGTAGCACCAATAACTGGTAATAGAAATAGAAACGAAACGCTCTTCTGAGTATGGCGTTTTTCCGACACATTTATGTGGCCCCCCCCCCCCACTCCCACCCCCTACCCACCTCTTCTATTCTACCATCCCATTTCAGAATTTACCCTCGATGAGAATTAAATTTAATCCCTCGGGATAAGACTTCCTTTACATTTAAACTGAATAGCTTTAGCTTTACATTACATTTAAATGAAAAGGTTAAACGTACAGATATAATATGTTTTACATTTACATCTCCACTGTTTGAAAAGTGTTCACAATATAAATTCATTTATGTTTCCTTTACATTTACACTTTTGGTAAAGTTTGAAACTTCTATTAATTAAAATGAATATTTTCACATAGACATTTACGCTGGTTTAAAGCGTGAAACCTTACATTAATTTTAAAGTGAATATGTTTATAGGGGCATTTACACTGCTTTGAAAATGTAAGTTATGCTTAGAATGGACATCACTTCTTTTCATCTTTCCCTCCCTGCTCCATAGGGAACCTGGAACTACTTTATGCTTTTTGTTCTCTTTACGAAACTATCAATAAAGCAATCACCAGCCTGTGCAGTGGTGGTTCATGAATCATCATTCTATACGCTGAGGTTGCCAGCCTCAAATGACTTTGACATCCATTAGCGAGTTTCACACAATAAAATTCACATGGTAATATACACATATATATGTTAGTTCACATGTTAGTAATAAAATGTGAAATGTAAATTACAGCTTACGCCAATCCTGGCTACAGACTTGTCGCACAGATGAATAAAAGAGACGAATCTTTCTCTTACACGTGTCTGGGATTTCTTTTAATTTTACAATAGATTACCCCTTGTGACTCAGTGTTTCTTCATTTTCCTAGTCCCGGGGTTCCTTATTAAAATTTGAAAGAGATTTCATGTGCTTTATAAGTCTTATCTGGTTCTCCAATAAAAGGTACGGTTAACAAATAGGAATTAGGAATCTAGTTCTTCACTCTGACGAAGGTCTGATGTTGTCTTGGCGAGCGTGCAAATCACAGAGAAATAAAACGGTGAAATTGTCAGCCTATATTCCCTCCAATGATGTTATGAATCTAATCAGAAAGATCCAATCATTTCAAACAGGTCGGGTGTGGCACTTTCCAAATATTTCCTAAACGGAAATTTTTTTCAAAAGGTCACGTCTCCCATATATGGTAATATGATGTCTTGCATACAATCTCACCAAAAACATTTGTAGACTCATGTGGTCTAAAATGTAATAAATCCATGATTAAGTTTTAACCAAGGACCGGAAGCAATTATATCACATAGGTTCCGCCTCGTGCACTGGTTAATATGTGTTTCGCCAGACAAACAAATCTGGTTCTATTCAACACTCCTTGGATAACCAAGCCCCGTCACTTGAAAAGATGGTCAGACCGATATTGTGATAAAATACTGTCGCTGACCGTCTAATAACCTGGCGTAACTTAACACGTCTTCGTGAAGCGTGAATGCGACACAATAAGATAAGAATTACTCCCGTAGCAAATACTGCCATAGGGGAGTGGCGTGTTAGAGACATCACCATGCTATGTCCAGCATAAAGAGTAAAATAGTGAAAATACAAATGACAAGGCTGATTTATGCCAAATAAAAGCGATGAGTGAGAAAAATGAAGAGAAAGATAGGATACTTCCGGAGAGCTGAAGGTGTGAGAGATCACACAAAAGAGCATGTTCAGAAGTTTTGTCATAGTATACACTCACCTGCAGTGCCGTCTTAAGGCGTGGGCACACTGGGCAATGCCAAGGGGCCCAAGATTCTAGGGGCCCCATGCTGGGATGGTGCCATATTGTTCATAAGACATCATTTTTATTCCCGTGGGTGGGTAGGGGCCCAGTGCATTGCTTTGCCCAGGGCCTACAATGCTGTTAAGACGGCCCTGCTCACCTGCACGTTTTGGTTATACATGGAACAATCGTCAAAGGAAGTAGTAATAACTGTTATTTGACTAATGAGTTCTATTTAGTATTGTATTTGTCAAGAAACAAAATAAAATAAATAAATCTAACATGTCCAATGAACTGACATTACAAGAGAGAGAGAGAGAGAGAGAGAGAGAGAGAGTAGGGGAGGAAGTGGGAGGGGGAGGGAGAGAGAGATAAAACTGCTGCCGGCTATGAGGTCATGTGTTGAGAGAGATACATCTAAATTTAAGGTGTATTTGTTAACATAGTTTGTGAAATAACAAATGCATGGAGGCATATCTAAAGTCATCCTTTTATGACCACCAGATAAGCGCAATGCTACAGTAATCAAATGTGGAAGTGAACCTGTCTCTGGGGCTAATTACACCTTCATTGACTCTTGAAACCCTCCACGCACTTCCAGTGATTCCCTATTTGGTGAAACATGTTGAGAACACAGCATTGCATACTAGGCTTCAAGGAGTCACTTCATCCCCAAACGTAACTCTGGGTTTTTACCAGGCTGGTTGCATGCAGTAGGCTCTCACTATGGGCCCATGATGGGTAGGGGGAGTTAAGAAGTGGCTTTGTGTAGGACGTGACAATTCTTTGGGAGAGTCCAGAACCTGACCACATTATTTTAGCTCTGCATATCTGGAGATCCCCCTTGGATGGAGAAGAATGCACAGTATGCCACACCACTTCTCCCTCCTAGCTTGGTACCAGATGTGATGATCCTTTTAATGTCAGCCAAGCTGGAGAAACTGAGGCTCATGACTTCAAACTCAACAAGTTTCGAAATAGGAGATAAAGCCACAGGAAAAGCCTAGATCTACAGAGTAGATAATACCAAGGAGTCTTCAAGGCCGTATCGGTTGCAAAAGAGCGAGAAACTCGGTAGTCCTGGTTAAACAACATCTAATAACACAGAAGTGTATTTGCTTTATTTGGACGTTTGTTTCTTATATGTTTGTTGGATAGGAGTTTTAAAAAAATATTTAAAAATAGGCAGTGACTTCTCTTTCCCCGTGTATATAGACAAATAGAAGTCTTAGTCAGCCAAGTCACAGTAAGTCCTCGCCAAAAGAATACAGACTTGCTAATGACACAGTACTCACTCCAGCTACTAGTTATTACTTAAGCATGACACAGTACTCACTCCAGCTACTAGTTATTACTTAAGCATGACACAGTACTCACTCCAGCTACTAGTTATTACTTAAGCATGACACAGTACTCACTCCAGCTACTAGTTATTACTTAAGCATGACACAGTACTCACTCCAGCTACTAGTTATTACTTAAGCATGACACAGTACTCACTCCAGCTACTAGTTATTACTTAAGCATGACACAGTACTCACTCCAGCTACTAGTTATTACTTAAGCATGACACAGTACTCACTCCAGCTACTAGTTATTACTTAAGCATGACACAGTACTCACTCCAGCTACTAGTTATTACTTAAGCATGACACAGTACTCACTCCAGCTACTAGTTATTACTTAAGCATGACACAGTACTCACTCCAGCTACTAGTTATTACTTAAGCATGACACAGTACTCACTCCAGCTACTAGTTATTACTTAAGCATGACACAGTACTCACTCCAGCTACTAGCTATTACTTAAGCATGACACAGTACTCACTCCAGCTACTAGTTATTACTTAAGCATGACACAGTACTCACTCCAGCTACTAGTTATTACTTAAGCATGACACAGTACTCACTCCAGCTACTAGTTATTACTTAAGCATGACACAGTACTCACTCCAGCTACTAGTTATTACTTAAGCATGACACAGTACTCACTCCAGCTACTAGTTATTACTTAAGCATGACACAGTACTCACTCCAGCTACTAGTTATTACTTAAGCATGACACAGTACTCACTCCAGCTACTAGTTATTACTTAAGCATGACACAGTACTCACTCCAGCTACTAGTTATTACTTAAGCATGACACAGTACTTACTCCAGCTACTAGTTATTACTTAAGCATGACACAGTACTCACTCCAGCTACTAGTTATTACTTAAGCATGACACAGTACTCACTCCACCTACTAGTTATTACTTAAGCATGACACAGTACTCACTCCAGCTACTAGTTATTACTTAAGCATGACACAGTACTCACTCCAGCTACTAGTTATTACTTAAGCATGACACAGTACTCACTCCAGCTACTAGTTATTACTTAAGCATGACACAGTACTCACTCCAGCTACTAGTTATTACTTAAGCATGACACAGTACTCACTCCAGCTACTAGTTATTACTTAAGCATGACACAGTACTCACTCCAGCTACTAGTTATTACTTAAGCATGACACAGTACTCACTCCAGCTACTAGTTATTACTTAAGCATGACACAGTACTCACTCCAGCTACTAGTTATTACTTAAGCATGACACAGTACTCACTCCAGCTACTAGTTATTACTTAAGCATGACACAGTACTCACTCCAGCTACTAGTTATTACTTAAGCATGACACAGTACTCACTCCAGCTACTAGTTATTACTTAAGCATGACACAGTACTCACTCCAGCTACTAGTTATTACTTAAGCATGACACAGTACTCACTCCAGCTACTAGTTATTACTTAAGCATGACACAGTACTCACTCCAGCTACTAGTTATTACTTAAGCATGACACAGTACTCACTCCAGCTACTAGTTATTACTTAAGCATGACACAGTACTCACTCCAGCTACTAGTTATTACTTAAGCATGACACAGTACTCACTCCAGCTACTAGTTATTACTTAAGCATGACACAGTACTCACTCCAGCTACTAGTTATTACTTAAGCATGACACAGTACTCACTCCAGCTACTAGTTATTACTTAAGCATGACACAGTACTCACTCCAGCTACTAGCTATTACTTAAGCATGACACAGTACTCACTCCAGCTACTAGCTATTACTTAAGCATGACACAGTACTCACTCCAGCTACTAGCTATTACTTAAGCATGACACAGTACTCACTCCAGCTACTAGCTATTACTTAAGCATGACACAGTACTCACTCACTCCAGCTACTAGTTATTACTTAAGCATGACACAGTACTCACTCCAGCTACTAGTTATTACTTAAGCATGACACAGTACTCACTCCAGCTACTAGTTATTACTTAAGCATGACACAGTACTCACTCCAGCTACTAGTTATTACTTAAGCATGACACAGTACTCACTCCAGCTACTAGTTATTACTTAAGCATGACACAGTACTCACTCCAGCTACTAGTTATTACTTAAGCATGACACAGTACTCACTCCAGCTACTAGTTATTACTTAAGCATGACACAGTACTCACTCCAGCTACTAGTTATTACTTAAGCATGACACAGTACTCACTCCAGCTACTAGTTATTACTTAAGCATGACACAGTACTCACTCCAGCTACTAGTTATTACTTAAGCATGACGCAGTACTCACTCCAGCTACTAGTTATTACTTAAGCATGACGCAGTACTCACTCCAGCTACTAGTTATTACTTAAGCATGACGCAGTACTCACTCCAGCTACTAGTTATTACTTAAGCATGACACAATGTCGTGGAATATTCTAATCCACATATATAAATTATCAAGTAAATATAAAGCCTAATAAATACATATAATAAATAAAGGAAGAAGAATGGTAAAGAACAGTGCTGTCACAATGACAGTACTCGAAATCCCCCTTCTTTTCTACTTCGTCGGCAACTTGTAACGCTTTCACGTTGATATTAAAGGCCTTCTGCAACATACACGCGTTTCCCAAACACACAATAAAATGTGCTGCCTTTCTAAGAAAAACCTTGAAATATGCAAGTTGACCTAAATTTTAAATTCCATTCATGTCTTTTTCTACACTATGTTACCAAAAACAAAAGACAGATGGACTAAAGGATAGCGAGAAGGGAGAGGCAGAAAGCCGAACACTAAACACGCGTCGCGCGATACACAAATGCTGCCATCACGCGTGTAAGACTACATGCACTAACTTTTTTTCAGACGGACAGTGATAAATTCACTACCCTTCCCAGAGTTAGGTTTTAAAATCTGAAAAACGCTTATTGGGGAAACCTGACATTCTACTGTTTTATGTCCGAAATCCTGACATTAGTCTGACAGTACAGCAGGACAGGTGGCGGTTCTCACATAAAAAATAAAACAACTACACGACTATCCTAGAAATTGCATATTTTGAACGCAGCCACTTAGCTCTTTTAAATTTGGATATTTGGGCTCCTTAGGGTTTGCTGACAAAGAATATGTACAACGTTATGCAAATAGTCTAGGAATTAACAAGTTATAGCCAAAATAAAATGATAGTGCTGTCAGACAACACCCAAAATCAGAATCGCTCAGTGGTAGATTTTTTTTCACCACCATTGTACGGGAAATGGGCCACAAGTTACATTTGAACTGATTGGCTGGAATGATATGTAAGGCTAAACACGATTAGTCGGGCTATAAAGGCTATCCTTGGTTGTTAGGGGAGACGTAGGAAGTTAAAATTTTTTCAAACACTTGTCGAAACGTAGCTCCATTGGCTAGACTCGCTGATATACTCACTTAGGAGCGTTAGTTCGAGACCACTAGTGCAAATAAGCTTGATAAAGCAACAGTGCGTTGAAGCCAGCTCATATTTGTGTTAAATAAAAGCCTGGAACATAAGCAGATGGGAATTTGTGCCAGTATTTTGTGCCAGAATTCATTGCTAATCAACGTATCTGTGTTTGTTTCCATGAATTGTGGTAAGCTTGAAACATTCAGTATCTTTTAATGAAAATTGAATGTGAATTGTTAATTTATGCCTGTATATATGTGTAGTTCAGTAGCAAACATGATATAAAGCCTATAATGCTCCAGCCTGAACAGAAGGTGTCGGAGGAAAGTAAAACTGCATGGAATGGCCAAACAGTACACTGACACCTAGATTATTGATTAGACAGAAATAATGCTGGAAGTGCAGAGGCGTGGTAACCATTAAGGAGGTAAATACTGGTATAAAATATTTCAGATGAAGCTGACAGTTGGCCTAACGCTCTGAACTCAATGTTTGTGATGTATTGTGCTCAGTGTAAAAAGAGAGTATAAATTAGTTATGAAGTAGAAGGTACATCCTTCTTGTTTTCAGGGATCGTGGTCTTGATGGTATTGAGCAGCACCTGGTCAGAGCTTTGCTGAATCCAGAGTCGGACAGCATACTCCTTGGTCCATTTAGCTATCAGTGAGGTGTCTCCACAGCACAGGGGAGAAATCGAGCAGAGGAGTCCTTTCCTGCCGCCATCACGCAAGATAAGCTGATGTGGCCAGCTGAGCTCAAAATTATGTACCCCCAGCTTAAAATGACCTTGTAAAAATAACATTAAGAGGGGAATTAAATTGTGTTAATATCAGGAACTGAGAACATCTCCAATAATAGTTCCCATAAAGACAAACTATTGAAGTCATGATGACAAATACCAACAGAGCTTGAACAAAACAAAACCAGTATTACCTCATATTACTACTACACAACTGACACACATAGGATACTTTTAATAATATATGTCATTACAATATTCATATTGATAAATTCTGTACATATAACTTGTAATTTAAATTGATTGTGATTCCTGGTTCCCTTTGTAGTTGAATCAGGACACATATTCATTCATGCCAGCAATGAATACATATTGTTATTTGAAAAGTTATCAGTGACTCCATTAAGATATCCTTGTAGAGTGTTTTATGTATGTGAGTGTCACAGTGTTGTCAAGTGTGGTGGAATAAATTAAATTGTTTATCCGTCTGTTGTTGTTATGACTTACACTTCATCATACACATACCCTAGACATACAACGTAGTCATCACACTATTCCAGAATAATTCTGACTGAGATATATATATATGTGGCAGCAAGTAAGGTTATCTATAATACACTACACTTATTAGATATAGATACCTTCACAGCTGATCTCAGTCAGTACACTAAGTCCCCTATAAATATTTATAACATCCCACTTCACCACATATATTGGGGTCTCGCTCTTGGGATTTTGAATCTTTCCCTATTATAAATATTGGGGGTAATTCACTTCAGGGAATATAAGAATTAAAAGGTATCCTTGGGTGGAATTAAATAAGGTTGAGCTCACGGTGCCTGTGTTGTCCATTAGATATATTTAGAGATTAAATTGTTGGTTAGACATTGTATAAATTTACCTGATAGACAATGGCGGACCTGGCCAAATTTCGATCTGCTGCTGTTCAGACTGCAAAAGAGTTAGGATTAGATGGGCAAGTTATGGTTGCCTATGTTACTACGGAATGTGACAAATTTATTGAACGCGAAGAAAGAAGGTTTGAAGCCGAAAGAAAGTTAGAGGCTGAAAGGGAAATTAAGAAGTTACAATTTGAAGCTGAGGCTGAGACTAAGAGGTTGCAGATTGAGGCTGAGGCTAAGAAATTGGAAGCAGAAGAAAGAAGATTAGCTGCAGAAAGGGAAGCAGAAGATAAGAGATTACAAAGGGAACATGAGTTACGACTAAGGGAGTTTGAGTTTCAAGGCCATGCTCCTGAAAATGGTGCCAGTCCCTTTGCCTCTGATGCTACGGTTACTCAGGGAGCCTCAACCTCAGCTATGAATTTTCATTTAGATCATTTTGTTGAGAAAGACGATGATATAGAGAGCTACCTAAATAGGTATGAACTATTAGCTACCACGTATGGGTTAGAGAGAGAGAAAGGTGGAGCTTAAAGTTATCTCAGGGACTTCGTGGGGCAGCTTATGAAGTTTTTGCAAAAATGAGCAGAGGTGATCAGGAAAATTATGACATGCTAAAGCAGGCTCTTTTGTTAAGATATGAAAAGAATGCAGAATTCTATAGGAAAAAATTTAGGAATGCTAAACTACTGTCAGGTGAAACCTATCACCAGTTCTCTGCACGAATAGAGACATACTTGGAGAAATGGACTTCTCTGGGGAAAACCCAAGATCTTAAGGAAATGGTCCTTATAGAGCAATTAAGAGAGTCCATGGCTCCAGACCTGAGAAAGTTTCTCATGGAACAAGGTGCAGAGAGGCTGGGTGAGTTGCTAAATGTTGCTGAAAGGTATCAAGCAGCTCAAGCAGAGGTAACAGGTAATAAAAAGAAACAAGTGGATAACTTTAGGGCACCACAGAACTTTAATAAATTTGATCCTAGGGATCAAAATAAAGGTAAGCACCAATTTGATAGGCCACGGTATGAAAATAAAAATAAAACCCCACAATTCGATGAAAGGAAATATGATGAAAGAAAATCTTTCAACCAAGGAAAAAGGTGGTGTAAGAATTGTCAGATGGACAATCATGACACTGACCGTTGCAGAAGGAAACCTGTGTATATGGCAACCCTTCAGGTCAGGTCGACCTCAAGACAGGAGGAGGATATTATGTTGGATACCACTCCAGAAGAGATGAGGAAGGCACAGGCTGGGGATAAAACACTCAAGCCTTGTTTCAGAAAATTGTCAACTTGTCATACAACTCCAGGCAAGGGAGATTTTTACATGAAAAACAAGTTGATGTATAGGAAGGCCGGAACTAGATCCCATGGTCACGGACAGCTGGTTCTTCCAAAAAGATACAGGACAGACTTAATAAGGAGCCTACATGTGAAACCAGATGGGGACCATGAGAAAATAGGTACCCTCATTCAAAAGGTGGCTCACAATTATTATTGGCCCAAAGCAAGATGGGACATTGAGAATTTTGTAGAAAGGTGTAGCATAGCACATGAGGGAACACCCACAAGTGAGAACATGGATCAGGACCTGGACACGCCACGGGGCAAAATTAGGCCTGATAATAAAAAGAAAAATAGATTTGATAAAGTGGACCAAATGGAATGGGAAGCCCCTTTTCACGGACAAGCTTCACTTAACTGTTTTACAATGGCCACTATGCGGAGAGTGCAAAAGGATGTCTTACCCCAGGATAAGCCGACAATCCCTCAATCGGACTTAAACAAACTGGAGGAAGAGGATGTAGAGAGGAAATCTCTCATCAAGAATTTTAAGTGGGGAGACAGCCCCAAAAGAAAAATTGGTAGCGGTCGTTTTGTGAATGATAATTCTGGGAGGAAAAATCATCACTATAAAGCTTCGAGTGGAAGAGACCATACCGGTGCATGGACAAATAGGTCCACACAATTAAAGGTCCATATGTAGCTTTGTTAAGAACGTGGACTGATGAAAAGGCAGAGGAAAACATTACATCTTCATACCAATATGTGAATGAGCTGACCACTCGTTTGAAAACTGGCTGGAAACTTGCCAATGAAAATTTAAAACAAGCCAGGAAGAAACATGCTGCCTATTATAACAGGAAGGCGAAAGACAGAGATTTGGCTGTGGGAGAGAAGGTACTGCTTCTTTTGCCCGGGAGTCAGAATAAGTTACAAATTGGATGGCAGGGTCCATATACAGTTTTAGAGAAGGTATCTAGAACAAATTATAAGATAGATAAGAAGGGGAAAGAAAAAATCTATCATGTGAATCTCCTGAAGAAATATTTGGAAAGAGAACATCAGGAAGAGACACACTTGTTGACCTTGTCCATCGCCATGGAGATGAAAAAGGAACCACTTTCATCATTTGAATATCCATTACACCCCTGTGAGACAGCAGCACAGGTAAAAATCAGTACACATTTAACGAAAACTCAGAAAGAGAGAGTGCAACAGGTTCTAAATAATCATGCAGAGGTGTTAACAGACCGACCAGGGCATACAAACCTATTGGAATATGATATGAAACTGATAGACCCCACACCTGTCTGTATGAAACCATATTCGATTCCGTTTGCTAAGGAGAAAGCTTTGAAGGAAGAGATAGACTATCTGTTGAAGGAAGGAATTATTTCGCACAGTGAATCTTCGTATAGTTCCGGTGTGGTACTTTTAAGGAAGCCCTCTGGAGAACATAGACTCTGTATAGATTACAGGAGACTGAATGCTATTACAGAAGGACAGGTGGATCCATTGCCGGATACAAATCAGCTGTTTGTCAGACTAAATAAAGCTAAATATTTCTCAAAAGTGGATCTGAGTAAAGGATACTATCAGATTCCAGTAAAGCCTGAGGTTAGACCCTACCTAGCTTTTAGTACCTCAGAAGGACACTATGAGTTTAATAGATTGCCATTTGGATTGAAGAATGCGCCTAGTGTCTTCTCTAGAATGATGAGAAAATTATTGGACCCTCTGAATAATCCATGTATAACAAATTTCATGGATGATATCCTGATAGCAACAGAAACATTTGAGGAACACATTGACTCTCTGAACATGCTGTTTAATCGACTTAGGGAGGCAAATTTAACAGCCCGACCCACCAAATGTTGCGTTGGATGTAAAGAATTGGAATTTTTGGGACACACAGTTTATCAGGGAAACATGACCCCTGACCCAAAGAATTTAGAGAAACTACAGAAAGCCCCGAGACCACAAACCAAGAAGGACGTGAGATCCTTTGTCTCATTATGTGGTTTCTACCAGAAGTATATCAAAAACTTTAATTCCATATGTGCACCGTTAACTGATTTGACACGTAAAGGACATCCAGATCGCATTACATGGACACCACAATGTGAAATGACTTACCAAGAATTGAAGGAAAAGCTCACAAGTAAACCCATTTTGAAATTACCTGACTTAAGTCAAGAATTCATAGTAAGGACGGATGCAAGTAATATTGGGTTAGGTGCAACTCTACTACAGAAATCCGATGCATTGGATGGGGAATTAAGCCCAGTGGCATATGCTAGCAGAAAATTGAATAAAGCTGAAATCAATTACTCAACTAGCGAAAAAGAATGTCTTGCAGTAATATGGGCAATAAAGAAATTCAATATTTATCTGTATGGGAAGGCCTTTAAGTTGCAAACAGACCACAAACCTTTATCGTTTCTAGCACAGGCTAGGCATGAGAACTCCAGGTTACTCCGATGGTCTTTACTTTTGGCTCCATATAATTTTAGCATTGAGTATATATCTGGAAAAACAAATTTGGGAGCGGATTTTTTAAGCCGCCATCCGTGTGATGAGAATCACCGTAAACCCCAGAACTAATAATAAATTTCTCTATGTGTATATATAGAATAAAGGACTGACATATAATGTCTGTTTTAAGAGGGGAGATGTCGTGGAATATTCTAATCCACATATATAAATTATCAAGTAAATATAAAGCCTAATAAATACATATAATAAATAAAGGAAGAAGAATGGTAAAGAACAGTGCTGTCACAATGACAGTACTCGAAATCCCCCTTCTTTTCTACTTCGTCGGCAACTTGTAACGCTTTCACGTTGATATTAAAGGCCTTCTGCAACATACACGCGTTTCCCAAACACACAATAAAATGTGCTGCCTTTCTAAGAAAAACCTTGAAATATGCAAGTTGACCTAAATTTTAAATTCCATTCATGTCTTTTTCTACACTATGTTACCAAAAACAAAAGACAGATGGACTAAAGGATAGCGAGAAGGGAGAGGCAGAAAGCCGAACACTAAACACGCGTCGCGCGATACACAAATGCTGCCATCACGCGTGTAAGACTACATGCACTAACTTTTTTTCAGACGGACAGTGATAAATTCACTACCCTTCCCAGAGTTAGGTTTTAAAATCTGAAAAACGCTTATTGGGGAAACCTGACATTCTACTGTTTTATGTCCGAAATCCTGACATTAGTCTGACAGTACAGCAGGACAGGTGGCGGTTCTCACATAAAAAATAAAACAACTACACGACTATCCTAGAAATTGCATATTTTGAACGCAGCCACTTAGCTCTTTTAAATTTGGATATTTGAGCTCCTTAGGGTTTGCTGACAAAGAATATGTACAACGTTATGCAAATAGTCTAGGAATTAACAAGTTATAGCCAAAATAAAATGATAGTGCTGTCAGACAACACCCAAAATCAGAATCGCTCAGTGGTAGATTTTTTTTTTCACCACCATTGTACGGGAAATGGGCCACAAGTTACATTTGAACTGATTGGCTGGAATGATATGTAAGGCTAAACACGATTAGTCGGGCTATAAAGGCTATCCTTGGTTGTTAGGGGAGACGTAGGAAGTTAAAATTTTTTCAAACACTTGTCGAAACGTAGCTCCATTGGCTAGACTCGCTGATATACTCACTTAGGAGCGTTAGTTCGAGACCACTAGTGCAAATAAGCTTGATAAAGCAACAGTGCGTTGAAGCCAGCTCATATTTGTGTTAAATAAAAGCCTGGAACATAAGCAGATGGGAATTTGTGCCAGTATTTTGTGCCAGAATTCATTGCTAATCAACGTATCTGTGTTTGTTTCCATGAATTGTGGTAAGCTTGAAACATTCAGTATCTTTTAATGAAAATTGAATGTGAATTGTTAATTTATGCCTGTATATATGTGTAGTTCAGTAGCAAACATGATATAAAGCCTATAATGCTCCAGCCTGAACAGAAGGTGTCGGAGGAAAGTAAAACTGCATGGAATGGCCAAACAGTACACTGACACCTAGATTATTGATTAGACAGAAATAATGCTGGAAGTGCAGAGGCGTGGTAACCATTAAGGAGGTAAATACTGGTATAAAATATTTCAGATGAAGCTGACAGTTGGCCTAACGCTCTGAACTCAATGTTTGTGATGTATTGTGCTCAGTGTAAAAAGAGAGTATAAATTAGATATGAAGTAGAAGGTACATCCTTCTTGTTTTCAGGGACCGTGGTCTTGATGGTATTGAGCAGCACCTGGTCAGAGCTTTGCTGAATCCAGAGTCGGACAGCATACTCCTTGGTCCATTTAGCTATCAGTGAGGTGTCTCCACAGCACAGGGGAGAAATCGAGCAGAGGAGTCCTTTCCTGCCGCCATCACGCAAGATAAGCTGATGTGGCCAGCTGAGCTCAAAATTATGTACCCCCAGCTTAAAATGACCTTGTAAAAATAACATTAAGAGGGGAATTAAATTGTGTTAATATCAGGAACTGAGAACATCTCCAATAATAGTTCCCATAAAGACAAACTATTGAAGTCATGATGACAAATACCAACAGAGCTTGAACAAAACAAAACCAGTATTACCTCATATTACTACTACACAACTGACACACATAGGATACTTTTAATAATATATGTCATTACAATATTCATATTGATAAATTCTGTACATATAACTTGTAATTTAAATTGATTGTGATTCCTGGTTCCCTTTGTAGTTGAATCAGGACACATATTCATTCATGCCAGCAATGAATACATATTGTTATTTGAAAAGTTATCAGTGACTCCATTAAGATATCCTTGTAGAGTGTTTTATGTATGTGAGTGTCACAGTGTTGTCAAGTGTGGTGGAATAAATTAAATTGTTTATCCGTCTGTTGTTGTTATGACTTACACTTCATCATACACATACCCTAGACATACAACGTAGTCATCACACTATTCCAGAATAATTCTGACTGAGATATATATATATGTGGCAGCAAGTAAGGTTATCTATAATACACTACACTTATTAGATATAGATACCTTCACAGCTGATCTCAGTCAGTACACTAAGTCCCCTATAAATATTTATAACATCCCACTTCACCACACACAGTACTCACTCCAGCTACTAGTTATTACTTAAGCATGACACAGTACTCACTCCAGCTACTAGTTATTACTTAAGCATGACACAGTACTCACTCCACCTACTAGTTATTACTTAAGCATGACACAGTACTCACTCCAGCTACTAGTTATTACTTAAGCATGACACAGTACTCACTCCAGCTACTAGTTATTACTTAAGCATGACACAGTACTCACTCCAGCTACTAGTTATTACTTAAGCATGACACAGTACTCACTCCAGCTACTAGTTATTACTTAAGCATGACACAGTACTCACTCCAGCTACTAGTTATTACTTAAGCATGACACAGTACTCACTCCAGCTACTAGTTATTACTTAAGCATGACACAGTACTCACTCCAGCTACTAGTTATTACTTAAGCATGACACAGTACTCACTCCAGCTACTAGTTATTACTTAAGCATGACACAGTACTCACTCCAGCTACTAGTTATTACTTAAGCATGACACAGTACTCACTCCAGCTACTAGTTATTACTTAAGCATGACACAGTACTCACTCCAGCTACTAGTTATTACTTAAGCATGACACAGTACTCACTCCACCTACTAGTTATTACTTAAGCATGACACAGTACTCACTCCAGCTACTAGTTATTACTTAAGCATGACACAGTACTCACTCCAGCTACTAGTTATTACTTAAGCATGACACAGTACTCACTCCAGCTACTAGTTATTACTTAAGCATGACACAGTACTCACTCCAGCTACTAGTTATTACTTAAGCATGACACAGTACTCACTCCAGCTACTAGTTATTACTTAAGCATGACACAGTACTCACTCCAGCTACTAGTTATTACTTAAGCATGACACAGTACTCACTCCAGCTACTAGTTATTACTTAAGCATGACACAGTACTCACTCCAGCTACTAGTTATTACTTAAGCATGACACAGTACTCACTCCAGCTACTAGTTATTACTTAAGCATGACACAGTACTCACTCCAGCTACTAGTTATTACTTAAGCATGACACAGTACTCACTCCAGCTACTAGTTATTACTTAAGCATGACACAGTACTCACTCCAGCTACTAGTTATTACTTAAGCATGACACAGTACTCACTCCAGCTACTAGTTATTACTTAAGCATGACACAGTACTCACTCCAGCTACTAGTTATTACTTAAGCATGACACAGTACTCACTCCAGCTACTAGTTATTACTTAAGCATGACACAGTACTCACTCCAGCTACTAGTTATTACTTAAGCATGACACAGTACTCACTCCAGCTACTAGTTATTACTTAAGCATGACACAGTACTCACTCCAGCTACTAGTTATTACTTAAGCATGACACAGTACTCACTCCAGCTACTAGTTATTACTTAAGCATGACACAGTACTCACTCCAGCTACTAGTTATTACTTAAGCATGACACAGTACTCACTCCAGCTACTAGTTATTACTTAAGCATGACACAGTGCTCACTCCAGCTACTAGTTATTACTTAAGCATTCCTAATTTATAGCTCTTTTCTAATATCTTCTTCTTTTGTTTTGTTTTGTTTTTTGTGTTTTTTTGTTTGTTTGTTACCGTGATGATGGTGTAGGCGAGAATGTATCTCCACAACTTCATGTCTCCAGTATCTATTCTGTTTCTGACTTCTTTCTATGCCATGATGTCAAACTGTCCAGTATTGTTTTCTCTTTGACGTCCGTTATCTCTTTTTCCTTCAATTAAAAACCTAATTCTCCTGACCTGAAGGTCTTTTATATTTGGACATGCGCCCTAATATAACCGACTAGGTTGAACGGGACGCGCCTCGCCAAACCGAGGCAAAATTTAAAAAAAAAAAAAACTTTTTCCTTCAGTCTTTCCGATTGTCACGACATACTCCAGCTTTCTTCTTCTCATAACATGCCCAAATAAAGTTGATGGCTTCCTTCTAATGTAAGTAATACACTCCCTTTGATCATTGCTTCTTTCAGGACATCCTCATTACTACTTTTTGCTGTCCATGGTATTTTTAACATTCTTCTGTAAAACCACATCTCTGTGGCCTCTAGGGCTTTTCCTATTTATTTACTAATTGTCCTTGACTCACTTTCGTATGTCAGGATTGTTTCTAAAACACTGAAGAACACCGAAGAAATCTTTGTTCTTACTTCCAATCAATGCCCTTTAGCTCCACAAGGAGTATAGACCTTCAACAACCATATGACAAGTTCTTTCATACTTCGATTGACAAAGACAGTAGAAAAAATTTTTTTATTTCATGGAATGCTTTTGCCTGAGTTTTTCCACTATTCACCTCTAAAATGCATCTTCCATCTGATGTAATTAACGTGTCTAGATATTTTCTAACAAATTTAAACAGTTCACCTGTTGCTCCATCTGATGTAATTAACGTGTCTAGATATTTTCTAACAAATTTAAACAGTTCACCTCTTGCTCCATCTGATGTAATTAACGTGTCTAGATATTTTCTAACAAATTTAAACAGTTCACCTCTTGCTCCATCTGATGTAATTAACGTGTCTGGATATTTTCTAACAAATTTAAACAGTTCACCTCTTGCTCCATCTGATGTAATTAATGTGTCTAGATATTTTCTAACAAATTTAAACAGTTCACCTCTTGCTCCATCTGCAGCCTTGACCGTGATAGAGACGAGATGCGAAGACACGGCAGACTTCCTGATACAGAGCATCCTCAACATCATCTCAGCCAGGGCAGTTACAGGTTTGGAAGTCTTAGATTTCAGACAATATTGTCACGTGATGATGCTGTTGTTGTATGTGTTTTTTGCAGATGTCTTTGACCGTAATGTTGCTGCATATGTCGAATTACGAGGACGTGGTATTGTAACTAATGAATTGATTGCTATTCATTGCTATTGATTTAATGAATTAATTTCAGGGAATTAAGCAGTTTGTGGGGCAATACATTACTGTGTAATGCTGACGTACTGTCTACTACCATTTCAAGATAATTGAAACATTTACTACTTCTACAACAGCAGCAACGACTACTACTACTTCTCCAACAACAACTAATACTATTTCTACAACAACTAGTGCAACTAATACTACGCTAATTACTACTACAACAACAACGACTACTCTATTACTCCTACACATCTACTCCTACACATCTACTCCTACACATCTACTCCTACACATCTACTCCTACACATCTACTCCTACTTATCTACTCCTATACATCTACTCCTACACATCTACTCCTACACATCTACTCCTACACATCTACTCCTACACATTTACTCCTACACATCTACTCCTACTCTAAATTTGTTACGTATTCTCATTGAATAACAACAACTGCTACTGTTATAATACTTATTCTCGTACAAAAACCATAACTATTAAACTACTAGATAATCTCATACAACAACTGCACATATTACTACGAATTCTTCTGCTACTTATTTTCATACAACAACAACTATAGCTCAATTACTTATTCTCCTACTACAACAACTATAACGCAATTACTTATTCTCATACAACAACAACAACTATAACGCAATTATTTATTCTCATACAACAACAACAACAACTATAACCCAATTACTTATTCTCATACAACAACAACAACTATAACCCAATTACTTATTCTCATACAACAACAACAACTATAACCCAATTACTTATTCTCATACAACAACAACAACTATAACCCAATTACTTATTCTCATACAACAACAACTCTATTACTTATTCTGATACAACAACAACAATAACTCAGTTACTTATTCTGATACAACAACAACTATAACTTTACTACTTATTCTCATACAACAACAACTATAGCTTTACTACTTATTCTCATACAACAACAACTATAACTTTACTACTTTTTCTCATACAACAACAACAACTCTATTACTTATTCTCATACAACAACAACAACAACAACTCTATTACTCATTCTCATACAACAACAACTCTATTACTTATTCTCATACAACAACAACAACTATAACGCAATTACTTATTCTCATACAACAACAACAACTCTATTACTTATTCTCATGCAACAACAACTCTATTACTTATTCTCATACAACAACAACAACTATAACCCAATTACTTATTCTCATACAACAACAACAATAACTTTACTACTTATTCTCATACAACAGCCGCTAATACTACTTATTCCTTATACAACAACAACTAAAACTTTTACTTAATCTCCTACAGCAACAACACCTACCGCTGTAGCTCTACTATTAATTATACAATAACAACTACTACTCTACTACTGTTTCTTCTTATCTTCCTTTTCCTTTTCTTCCTCATTAACACACCTAGTACTTACAGCTCTTTACTAAACATAGTCATCTTTCATTCCTCCCTGACATTTGATGAGTTCTCTCCAGATTTTTTCCAGATTCATTTTTGCGCATTTCATTTTTCTTTGTACTGGTCATGGAGGCCTCACTTGGTCTTTAGCGTGTCTTGTAAATAATAGAAATTCTTTCAATCTTATTCTATTCATTTAACGAATCCTGGCCATTTCTGCCTGTTTTATGTTTTATTTTAGGAAGATAAATATCGATAGTAACTTGTTCATTTCCTCATTCACTAATCTTCAATTTCTCAAGGAGCACAAGTCTTCAACAGACGCAGGCCATGTCTTTCCGTCACGTGACATCGCATCAAGATTCCCCTCACCGCCCCCAGCCCCTTTCCATGTGCCCCTCTGTCCACCTTCACCTCTTCCGTCCCAGGGATTCTAGAACAAAGGAAACACAATCAACAGGTTTTCACAACTTTTGCCTTATTTATCGCCATCGTCTTCCTTTCCTCTCCTGTTCAACTGGCACCCGTCCAAATCCCGTCATCAGTTCCACATTTGTGACCCCGTTGAACATTTGTAATCCCCCACCGTTCTGCGCAAGCCTCCATCTGAAAGTCTATAAATTCTTGGTTGTTGTTTTTGATGTTCTCCATGTTTTAGATCCATTCAGTAAGACTTGACTTGACTTGACTTGACTTTTGAGCCGGAGATCTATATTTGTGCTCTTAATTACGTAAAAAAAAAGGTAAAGGATCCCGTTACACGCCCATTGAGGCATATTGGGAATATGGTATTAGGCCCATATTTTATTGACCATCGGCACACTAGGGGTGATGTGGTCAGCATCACGCCGGCCGCTTTAACCTTCCCAGAGTTGCTCTGGTACCCATTTGGGGCTGGGTTGACCCAGGAGCCGTTTGCGGCCTAAAAAAATCCCACCTCATCTGGGGATCGAACCATAGACCACTGAGCTAGGAAGCCAGTGCACTAACCACTATGCTACCGCGGCCCCCAATTACGTAGTTCGCTTTATTTCCTGTTTTTTATTTCCTACCCTCTGTGTCTTAAAAGCCAAAGTTTTATCATTTATCTGACCTTTCTACATTTACAGGATTCGCGTTAAACGCAACAATTGTTAGTTAATCTATGGCAAAAACGTAACATACTTCACTTGCATTTTCGTCTGCCTGTGTATGATTCTTCTTCTTCTTCGATCCTTAACCAACTAACTGTCAAAGCAGTCAGTGGCCATCACACCTGGTGGCGTCTTGCAGGGCAGCAACAAACTGCTTCCACTTTGTTCGGTCGGTGGCAATACTTCGTGCAGTACCCCAGCTCTGGTTCATTCTTTGCATCTCGGCCCTCACAGTTCTCCGTCAAGTTGTTTTTGGTCGGCCTCTCTTTCGCTTTCCTTCAGGGGTCCATAGCATAGCTGTTCTTGTCATGGCATCGGGGTATCTTCTGAGAACGTGGCCAACCAAACTCCAGCGTCTGCCAGCAATGATGGTGAGCATGTTCTCTTAGTTGCTCCGCGCAAGCAGCTCTTGATTGGTGATGGCATTCGGTATAAAGATTCGGAGAATTTTCCTTAGGCAGATTGTGTGGAAAAAGGATAATTTCGGCATTTCCTTCTCTGCTACTCTCCAGCATCCCGCACCATAAAGAAGCACAGAAAGTACACAGCTCTCATATAATCTTAATTTTGTGTTTATGCTGTACTGGGAAGATTTTCAGATGTTGTTTAGACTATCAAAGGCTGTTACCGCATTATGCGTATGATTGGAGAGCTGACAATTGCAATTGTTGATATCTCTTATAAGTTCTCATTACAAAAGTTCATTATGTTTTAGTCTGTTCATTAGTTTCATGCTATGTTACATATTCCTTTCTTCCTTGCTTATGGATTATGGGAACCACCACAGTAAAACCCCTCATGCAGTTAGTCTGCAGCGTAGCTCTTTTATGCTGGTGTAGTTGTGGTTTCTGTAGCAATTTGTTGTACATACAGTTGTTGAATTACCATTCTCGTTATCTTTGTCATTATGCGATGACAAGAACCAGTCAAGAGCCAGTGGAACAAGAAATGAGAAGACGACGCTGGCGATGGCTAAGACACACATTGAGGAAACCTGTTGGTAGCATTACAAGGCAGGTATTATTCTGGAATCCCCAGAGTTAGAGAGGAAGAGGGAGCTAGAAAGACACGAATAGAAGAGAAAATGTTTCCTCGATGTGTCTTCTATCCATCACCAGCGTTTTCTTCTTATCTTTTTTTCCACTAGCCCTGTAATCTTAAATGTTAAAATACTAACGTATTGACTCAGTTGTTTCCCATAAAAAATCTCTTACTGTCGTTTATGAACAGGCGTGGTAACGATCACGCAAGGACGCACTGCAGACTCGATTGTTGGGGTCCTGCGACATTTGAAAATACCAGTCGTGGAGATAGCATCGGGAGATATCGTCTCCAGCAAATCGTCTGGACCCAGTCATTACATCATCCCGCATTATGCATACTGGCAGATTCAGGTAGTGTTCCATGTGTGCATCTTGCTCTTATATCGTTATGTGCATGTTTTTTACCAATATTTTACTGTAAATGCCAGCCATTGACATTGACCAATGGACGGGAATGAAAGATGGTCATCTGTGGAATGAGATTCTGAGAACACCAGCTCATAAAACACACACACACACACACACACACACATATATATATATATATATATATATATATATATATATATATATATATATATATATATATATATGTGTATGTATGTATGTATGTGTGTGTGTGTGTGTGTGTGTGTGTGGTAGGGTAGGGCGAGATGATGATGATGATGTTGGGATATTTGATCACTCTCTTGCACACTCGCAACCGACCCTAATCAACAATAAACTCTGATTCTTAAGGCAGGGGCTGTATTTATTTTTACAACCCTATCAGTGACATTAAGAGCACACTGAAGCAAACATTAAACAAATAAACCAACAAACCAAACACCAAACAAACACCCAGCCTGTGTTCGATTGCTAATGTGTCATGTCTCTGTTCCTCGTCTACCGACACAGGGCTAGCCTAACTTCGTTTCTCTCTCGTCTCATCTGAATCTTCAAATTGGCCTGTTTGCCGCTCGCTATCTCTTTATATAAGCCCTCGAGCGAATCACTGAACTTACTGCGAGGCGCGTAGTAATTGCGCCACGCAAATAACACTCGCCTTTATTGCTCTATTAGGCATGAAAACACAAATATGGCCTACAACTATCAATTATAACACACGACTATCAAATATAACACCATTATAATTTAGGCTTTATTGTTGCCTAAACTAATATATCCTCTATCACTTTTCACATCCCAGCGTGCTGCGCGCACATCGAAAAAATATGGGCGATAAATATGCCTTGAACATGAAGGGGGAAGCTGGGGTGTCTTTACGGCCCCATCACACACACACACACACACACACACACACACACACACACACACACATATATATATATATATATATATATATATATATATATATATATATATATATATATATATATATATATATATATATATATATATATATATATATATATATATATATATATATATATATATATATATATATATATATAACAATATATATATATAATCAGCAGCAAGGGCTAACAAATAAAACGAAACGGAGGTGAAGGCGTGTACACAATATTACAGAAAGGACAGGAAATCCAATTCTCAGTGGCCTCTAGAAAATTCTCAAACAACTTCCAAGCTGGGAAAGAAATACTGAAATCAGCTGCAATAACCATAATGATTTATGAGGTAGGCAATAAACTGTTCCTCACAGACACGCTCTCAGTCATAACTGCCCTAAGGAATCATACAGAAGACGAATTAGCTTATCAGAAGCAATCATGGAAAGCAGCTATAAATTCAATTAATTAAGAACAGTGTGTCTTCCTGCTCACTGCAAGAAATATGGAAACGAGAAAGCAGACAGGCTAGCCAAAGAAGGAGAAATCAAGATTCAAACTGAAGACAGGGTAACATATACAGAGATAAAAGCATTAATAAAAAAATTACATGTGTCATTATCTCTAATTTGATTGCATTAAAAGGGCGAAAAGAAACCACCAGGCGTGATGGCCACTGACTGCTTTTCACGGTCGGTCGGCGGCTAAGGATCAAAGAAGAAGTAAAGGGCGAAATTTATCTGCATTTAATAACGTTACGTTTTTGAATTATTTCCAGAATGTACTACTTGCTGCACATGTTTATAACTGGACTGCGCTGACGGTGGCTGATGTAGGTGAAGGTTCTGGAACATCCAACGTCATAAGATACTTATTTGAACGCCAGGCATTCAAAGATGGCATCTGTAGTCTTCCTGCGTACCACAGAGGCGATGTACCCATTGTAATATTCTCGCCAGCGAGAGATGTAATTTCTACACTGGTTCAAGCTGAATCTGGGACAGTTTTACTAGTTGGGGATCTGGACATGTCTGCACAACTGGTAGACATTATGAATAATAGTGAGCAGTTCGTTTTGAATTTGCAGCCCGTGGGTACAGAATGGTCGCAGTTAGCAGAAGCCATCAAGGATGCATGTAATTCTACATCTGTGAAAAATCGCACAATTTCTGAAAATCATGAAAGCTATCAGAGCTTCTGTTTTAACATGAGTGAGCTAAATGTTATGCCATTTGGTGTTAAATCATATCTGGAACATTTTTTCAGCAGCGTTTCATTTCTGTTTAGCAGGTCTCTTGCATCCTTTGGTACATCGTCTTGTGATGGTTTGGATATATCTTTAGAATGCTTGCTATTAGGGAATAATCAGAAAATGGTGAGTGAGAATTCAAACATCTTGCACTCTGTGGAGAAAATATTTGAAGTGCGGTACTTGAGTAACCATAATAACAGTCACAGTGACGGCATTACTAGCATGCGTGAAGGTTTTTATACGTTGCATGTACCTAATTACATGCCGTCACAAATCCTTAATAGGGACTGTGGTCATGTTTGTGACAAATGCATGCAGTGCTTTCCGTCCAGGTTTTCTGACACTAAAATAATGACTTCTGGCGATGGAGATGCATTTATTGTTGGATTCTTCCCAATCCATCTATCAACTCCGCAAGGTTTCTGTGACAAACCAAATCCTAGAGGATATTCTGCAGCGATAGTGTTTCTGGAAACCATAAAGTCTCATATTTCATCACAGAAAACATTGGGTATTCAGGGAGTTGTATTTGATAGCTGTGATTCTCCTAACGAAATCATCAGTACAATTCATTCACTTGAAACATGCTCATTTTATTTCAAAGAGACAGTAAATAAGATTGAATTCTCAAAGTCATTCGCTCAATCATCTCTTATTGGATATGTTAATGCAATGGCCAGCTGTGATATGCCTTCAGTCGGGAAAGATAAATTTCTTTTTTCTGTGGAAGACTTGGGATATTCAACAACCATAGATTTGAAACGAACGTTTATAGAGAATGTACTCATGTCTCTTTCAGATATTGGTTGGACTATGATCAACGTAATTGTAACTGATCAGGAACCATTTAGGACAATGATGAAACTTCTTAGAGCTTCGCCACTTTCGAGCTCCTTTTGTTTTGTTAATGAAATTGTTCTTCGTACGGAGGTCACCCTTCGAAGTAATGATCTTGACCACACAGTAAGATGCATGGAAAGGTCTCGGGCCTTCTTTTTACTCACAAATCCCGAAGACACGGGTCAGGTTATTCAGCACATTCTAGCCCACGCGGAGAAAACGACCTCTAAAGTATCTTTTGTATTATTGCCATGGAATGGACATGTTTACGACATTGATAAAGTCTCGCCTTTCGCTGACGTAATTATCAAGTTTAGTCCTTCAATGAATAATGTCTCCCAGAGTGTTTTAGATTTAATGAACAACAAGCTGCAGTCGATGCAAACTCCATGGAGCCAAGAGTTCCTTAACGCTTCCACCACGGCAGACGCAAGGCTTACTGACCTGGCATTAGTGTCGCGATTTACGGAAGAGCTTCTGAAGTCAATGGAGACGAACTACCTTGGTAGACCTGAGACATCAGACATTAAAAATGTGAGATCAACAGGTCTAGACGTTGAAGCTGTTTATGTAGACAGAAACTACAAGGCGAACGTAAGTGAAGCGTGGCATGTCTCGTTTTTTCCCTGATAGATAATTTAAGGCATTCTTAAGTATATTGTATATAATTTAAGGTATCCCTAATTCTATGATAGATAATTTAATTAATTGTAACTATATGATAGATAATTAATGGCATTCTTAATTCAATTATAGATTATTGAAGGTATTCCTAATTCTATGATAAATAATTTAAAACAGTATTCTTAATTCTGTGTTGGATAAGTTAAAGTATTCCAAATTCTTCGATATATAATTTTAAATATTCTAAATTCCATAACAGCTGATTTAAAATGCTGTTAATTCTGTGATAGATAATTTCTTGAATTAGCGTAGTTCTGATTTTTTTTTTTCGCAATGAACTAGTCCGGTGAAAGGGGCCTATTCAGTCTAGTCTATGGAACAATCCTGTCTTCAACCTCCCCCCTCCCCTTCCTTCCTCAGAAATCCCCACCGATAAGTCATTTTATTATAATCGAATTAACTGATACTGTGCATTCTGTTTCAGAGGTGAATAAATACCCTTCAAAAAATATATTTAATATAGCGCTTATAGGTGTAACGAAGCAAACAAAAAATGTATGAAAAACCCAGCATGTTGGGTATAACAAATTAAGGAAGTGTCCACCCTTACTTAAATACGCCACTGAATTGGAGCAGTTAATGCCACCTATATAATTTAAGATGACCTTTTTTGTGTGACAGATAGTTTAAGATGCTATCTTAACTCTATCATTGATAATTTAAAGGACATTTAATTCTAGTATACATAAAAAAGTGTACACAGATGTCTGTACCAGTTAGTTCAGTATACTTCTGTTTCTGTGATAGGCTGTTTCAGGTACTCTCTATTCTATTTTAGGTAGGTTATGATACTCAACTCTGTGGTAGGTTGTTTAAGGTACTGTCAGTTCTGTTTTAGGTAGGTTATGATACCCGTATCTCTGTGATAGGCTGTTTCAGGTACTCTCTTTAGTAGGTTATGATACTTTTAACTCTGTGGTAGGTTGTTCAAGGTACTGTCAATTCTGTTTTAGGTAGGTTATGATACTCCTACCTCTGTGATAGGCTGTTTAAGGTACTGTCAATTCTATTTTATGTATGTTATGATACTCTTATCTCTGTGATAGGCTGTTTCAGGTACTGTCAATTCTATTTTATGTATGTTATGATACTCTTATCTCTGTGATAGACTGTTTAAGGCAATGTCAATTCTGTTTTAGGTAGGTTATGATGCTCTTAACTCTGTGATAGGTTGTTTAAGGTACTGTCAATTCTATTTTAGGTAGGTTATGATACTCTTAACTCTGTGATATTTTATTTATGGTACTGAAAATTCTATTATAGAAAGTTTAAGATATTCTTAATTATGTGATAGGCCGTTTAAGGTACTGTTAATTCTATGATAGAAAGTTAGATATTAATAATTCTGTGGTAGGTTGTTAAAGGTACTATTAATTCTATGATATAAAAGTAAATATTTGATTAATTCTGTGATAAGTTCTTTAAAGTACTGTTAAATCTATTATAGAGAGGTTAAGATATTCTTAACTCTGTGATAGGTTGTTTAATATACTGTTTATTCTATAATAGAAAGGTAAAGATATGATTAATTCTGTGATAGGTTGTTTAAGGTACTGTTGATACTATGATAGAAAGGTTAAGATACTCGTAATTCTGTTACAGCCAATTTCATCATTACCCTTACACTCCTCCCACTGCCTAGCTAGCATAGACTTGATGCCCGGTGCCTTTCGTTCAAAGTCTTTCCATGTCTTAGATATCCCTTTTATGTCTGTCTCAAGTTTCATCTACGTGCGTTCTTCTGTCTTCTTTCTACTTTCTTTCTTTAAGAATTCCAGAACAAGGAAAATCGTGTAATGCTATCAAGATGTTTATTTTTCAGGGTGTGACGTGTCCATCGTCAGCGGCTTCTTCTCCTTTCTTAGTGTTCGAACATTCCAGGTATCCAGCCTTGAGATCTTCATAGAATAACACACACAAGTCAGTAGTCTTTAGCTTCTTTTTTGATATCTCTAGACTGCGTCATGAACCTCCTTCCGTATTGGGTGGTTGAGGTGAATTATTTAAATTATGTGCTTTGGTTGACCAGCCCATACTGCTGTTAAAGTTTTCGTTGGCTTTACGTTTCTACAAGATGGAAAGCCGGCCAAACGTCCAATCATTTTTAATCTCCTTGTACGAGGTGCCTGATAGGATAAAGTGTAACTATTCTTAGCTCCAATTCCAGATCCCAGTAGTAAACGGCGACTGAGAATGACACTGCCACTTTCAAATGTGTGTAAAACGCTTCTTTTGCATATTTGCCCCTTTCAGTTCATCACCGGTAGTCGTCTAGTTGTTCCTTGGATGCTAAACATAATTCTGTAAAACCACATCCTTGTGGACTTCTGTGATCTTCTTTATTTTTATAACAACGCTAGAAGTCCCTTTTTCTTAATTACCTTGGCAAAAAGTTGATGTAGATGACTGCTTTTATTGTCTTGAATGCTGTATTTGATGAGGCATGTTTTGTGTCCGATTTATATTTGTGTTGGTAGATAACCCAGATATTTATTTTTATGAACTCTTTTCAGAACTGTTACATTCACACTCAAAATGTATTCTTGATACTTTTGCTTCTTTCATATGGCCATTAGCTTCTACTTTTGTTTTATCTTATAGTCTTTATTTTTACTTTCTTTCACTATTGTGAGCCGAAAAAAGGACCCTATATTGTTAAAATGAATATTGACAGTAAATAAACGGAATCAGTGGGCAGTACTAAGCATGTTTTTTATAAGCGCCGACGTAAAGGGGCGTCATAGTGAAATCAGAGCAATCCCGTTAAAATGACTAAGTCCATTCATGTTAGATTAATGGAAAGTCTTACTGCAGCCCCGCCTGAAGCGTAATGAACTATCACACTTTGCTGTTTTTTTTTTTTGGGGGGGGGGGGGAGACTTTTCCTAACCCACATTCAATCTTACTCGCTATTCTCAGCACTTCATTGCTTGTGTTTTTAGGCTATCTCTCTCCACTTTTCCATAGATTATCAGATATATTTTACTTATGTTTCCCGCAGATCGCTTTTGTGGATACAGAGTTGATACAGAAGGAATCCTTTGATGGTCCTGCCTACAACGTGTGCACAGGCTGGTGTCCTAGATAAATTTATCAATCCGCTATGCTTGTAATAGATGTAGGCGACGACAATGTGGATTCTGTTAGTCGTGTTGCAAGCTAGCTCTTATCTCGAACAGTATCGTGGCATGCCAGTCATACTTCTGTCCAGCAAAGAGGCGTCAGAAAACGTCTTTGATTCGTTGAATATTTTAAGGAATTCATACTTTTGGATAATACCAATGTTTCATGAGTCCTGGGGAGATTTTCTGAACATTGTGGATTATTTTCCACTTGGGTCCATTGTTATAGATATAAAATCTAAGCAAAATGAACAATATAACTCATTCTTGAATAATTTAACTGCTGACCCCGGTTTTCTGTCACACATGTCACCATGGTTTCAAGAATTATGGCAGCTGCGATTCTCCTGCTATTTTCATGCCGACAAAGTTCGCGACTCTGACCCTAGAACAGGATGTTCAGTTACCACTCCTGTCTCTCAAATTAGTAACACATCCCGAGCTGTGAATGACGTTATCAAATCTGTTGACGCAATCTTTCACATTGTCCACAACGAATACACCAAGAAGTGTCCACAAAAGTCAGGGATATGTCACCACTTTGCAGAAGATGTAACGAACAGTCGTGTGTCATTCGTTCAAGATATCAGGTTTCAGTATCAAGGGGAGCAACTGGAGTATACATTTGAAGGACTGCCGGCTCAACCGTTGTCCATCTTTAGTTATCAGAAAGATGGAGTTGTACAGGTATGTTATTCTGGTCAAGTCCAAATATCACACATTACACTTCAGTGGGTCTTATAAAAGACATAAAGATGGAGTTCGGAAAGAAGCGAAGAACACGAAGGGGGTGGAAATGAAGACATAGAGGGACTAAGGGTGGGAGGGAGAGGAAGAAAGAAGCGACGAAGGGGTTGAGAGAAAGGAGAGGTGATTAGGAAAGGAGGAGGGGCGGAGAGGAAAAGGGGTGATAAAGAAGGAACGAGTGAAGTGAAGTGTTAGAGACTTCACCATACTAGGTCCAGCATAGAGAGGTGGGGGTGACCAGTTCCCGTCCTCGCTGCCTTTTCCTTCCCTAACTCAAGAGCAAAATCAGGTACCCATTTACAGCTGGGTAGAGTGGAGCGTGTTGATACCGTGAATCGTACCCGGCATCTTTGCCGTGAGTGACCAGCGCTGTAACTACTCTGCCAATCGGATGCTCTTTAAGGAGAAGAGGCTTTCAATAAACACATGCTTGCGTTCCTTCCTGGGTCACTCCTTCAAATTCAAAGTCTTCTCGTGTCTTCTTTATCGCGTTCATCACAATCTCCAGTTCCCACTCCGTGTGTTTTGTCGGTTTCGGTTTCCCTCTATCTCTCTTTTCCTGGGGGATTCCGGAATTAGAACTGCATTGCATGTTTACCCTATTTAATCTACCCAGCTGTAAATGAGTACCTGACTTGTCACTGAGTTAGGGAAGGAAACGGCAGCGAAGAAGGGAACTTGTCACCCCACCTCTCGATGCTGGAACTAGTATGGTGAAGTCTGTAACACTTCACTCCTCTACGACAGTATATGTTATGGGACTACCTTGACCTTTGACCCTATTTAATGCCAGCGCCATCTTCTCATTCCTTGTTCCACTGGCGCTTGTCTGTTTCTTGTCATCAGTTCCACATTGTAAATCTTGTCATCAGTTCCACATTGTAAATCTTGTCATCAGTTCCACATTGTAAATCTTGTCATCAGTTCCACATTGTAAATCTTGTCATCAGTTCCACATTGTAAATCTTGTCATCAGTTCCACATTGTAAATCTTGTCATCAGTTCCACATTGTAAATCTTGTCATCAGTTCCACATTGTAAATCTTGTCATCAGTTCCACATTGTAAATCTTGTCATCAGTTCCACATTGTAAATCTTGTCATACCATTTCCCCTCCTTCTATTCCAAGTCAACACCCATGTGTGAAAGTCTGCAGCTTCTTGGCTGTGGTTTTTTCCCCAGCATTTTTATGTTCAGCTTCAAAAATACTGGTTTTTAATAAAAACCATCATCATCATTTTTCTTTTCGCTGCTGATAGAGCAGCGGCCATCAACACAGGAGCTGTAGGGATCTACATTTAAAACACTGAGGTCTCTAAAGATCTACGTTGATCAAATCATATTTGTTTCCAGGTTTTAAAGTATCTAGACTTTGGAAAATAAATCCGAAATTTTTACCGAATGTTAACTTTATTTAACTTCTAACTTAAACAGTTCACGAATAAAGTGGATATTAGTCAGCTAACTTGCAGGCTTTCACTGGGGATGCAGTGAAAGTGCATTTAAACCTGGAGACACCACGCTTTTAAGTGCCGGTTTGAGAGGGCTAGTCCGAAATGTGCCTAGGTTAAACATTCTTTTCTCCCCCCCTTCGTCACGTAAATATCTACCAAATAATGTCTTGGGATCTACCGGTAGATTAAGATCAACCGGTTGCCGAGCCCTGTTATAGAGCATGAAGCCACCACAGCAGCTGGTCCCCTAACAGGAAGCCTGCACCAATCATGCACATGCTCTTGCTGCTGTGGTGTCTGTAGCAACTCATGTAACATGATGATGTTGCCAGCCTCATGCACAACCTAAGATTAGTCGCGCTGTACAACATGCTTGAGGAATCAGCGGGCCTATTTGTTCTTTTTCCAATCAGAGACCTCACTGAACTACACGGGGCATAAAACTACATATCAATATAAGAATGCAAGCCAATAATTCACCGGAGCGTTAACCCATTATGCATTAATTAATGCAAAATTAATCTCTTTTCAGATTGGCTCTTATGTCAAGCACAACTTCTCACTGAATGTTACAAAAATACGATTTTATACTGCCGAAGGTTTGGATGTTAGCAAGATTCCACGTGTTGTCTGCGCAGAAGACTGTCGGTGTCTATATGCTTCCTCGCGTAACGATAGCTACCTGGAGGAGAAGCAAGCTCATCTGTACACGATGACACAAGGAGACTTTATTGTCAACCTGCGAGCAATAATTATCTTGGCTATCGGAGGTTTTGGTGCCTTGGTAACCCTGACCTTCGCTACTTATGTTCTGTACAAAGTGAGCAGGAGAGCTCTGGGAAAGCGATACGTGGGCCTGGGTTTATCGCTGCTAATCTCTGTTACTCTTCTTTTCCTGACAGTCATACCTTTCGTGTTCAGCCCCAGCGAGGCTGTTTGCGGCTTAAGATATCTCCTGCCTGGATTGTCATTCACTTTGTGCTTTGCTATTATTCTTGTGAAACTTATGGCCTTGCAGAACTACAAACTGATTGGTTTGGGTGGGGAAGTGTCAAGGACGAACCAGTTTTTGACAATCTTTTTCATTGTGAGTGTCCAAATTGCAATTGGTGTTCAGTGGTGGTTAAATAACGAGCCAAACATGCATTCAGTAGTGGACAGATCAGGTATTCAGAGATTTGCTTGTAATTTCAGTCGACAAGACTTTGCAGCGTACCATGTTTACGTGCTGCTACTGATTCTCATTTGTTGTCTCTATGCAGTCGGCGTTAGAAAAGAGAAGAAAAACATGGGGGAAGCGAAGCTGCTTCTCATCTGTACTTGGACTTGTTTGGCTATCTGGGCCACGTGGCTTCCTTGTTTATTCCTGCTGGATCAGAAGTGGTCTGACGTCATCATCTGCGCTGCCATCTTATCCTGTGCTACAGCAGCCTTGCTTATCATTTTCGTTCCAAAGATTCGGATGGTCTCTCGCCTGAAGTATGACGTGTCACAGAAAGTAAATTTCAGAAATGGGCACAGCGTGGACACAGACTTTTTATACGAACGCCCATATTCTCTCCCGGGTACTCTCACCAGCACATTTTCTTCTGTGAAGATGAACTACCCAAAGACATTTTCAAATTTTGACGCGGATGTTAATTACTGAGCTGGCTCTCACAGACAATGAATGTAATTTATGTGTTAATACAACTTAATAGAATCAAGTAAAAAGAATACATTGCTACTAATTGCTATAGGCTGACAGTTTCTTTCTTTCTTACTTTCAGTCTTTCTTGTTGTGTGTGTGTGTTAATTCGTTTCACTTTTCTGTTTTCCAGTATTTAATGAGTTGTGCTTAAATTATATTTGCAAGAAATTATACATTCTCACAAGAAATTATACATTCTTGCAAGAAATTATACATTCTCACAAGAAATTATGCATTCTCACAAGAAATTATACATTCTCACAAGAAATTGTGCATTCTCGCAAAAAATTATGATTCTCATAAAAAATTATATACTCTGACAAGAAATTATACATTCTCAAAAGAAATTATACATTCTCACACAAAATTATACATTCTCATAAGAAATTATACATTCTCACAGGAAAATATACATTCTCATAAGAAATTGTACATTCTCACAAAAAATTATACATTCTCATAAGAAATTATACATTCTCACAAGAAATTATACATTCTCACAAAAAACAATTTTACATTCTCATAAGAAATTATATATTCTCACAAAAAATTATACATTCTCACAAAAAATTATTTATTCTCACAAGAAACAATCATCATCATCATCATATAGCCTTCATCTCCCACAAACACATAGCCCTTCAACAAACT